>VXBJ01002849.1:2301325-2311985 GCA_013400055.1 Nycticryphes semicollaris | reverse complement strand
GGCCTCTAAGGGGCACAGAGACCTCTATGCGGAAGAGAGGCCTCTGTGGGGCCACAGGCCTCTATGCGGCAGAGAGACTTCTATGGGGCACTGAGGCCTCTATGGGGCGGAGAGAACTGTATGGGGCAGAGAGACCGCTATGGGGCACAGAGGCCTGTATGGGGCAGAGAGAGCTTTATGGGGCACAGAGGCCTCTATGCGGAAGAGAGGCCTCTGTGGGGCAGAGCGACCTCCATGGGGCCACAGGCCTCTATGTGGCAGAGAGACCTCTATGGGGCACAAAGGCCTTTATGGGTCTTAGGACTCTATGTGGCAGAGAGACCTCTATGGGGCAGAGAGGCCTTAGTGGGGCCTGAGGTATCTATAGTGCAGAGAGACCTCTATGGGGCAGAGAGAACTGTATGGGGCAGAGAGGCTTTAGTGGGGCCTGAGGCCTCTATGGGGCAGAGAGACTTCTATGGGTCACAGAGGTCTTTATAGGGCTGAGAGGCCTCTGTGGGGCAGAGAGAACTGTATGGGGCAGAAAGACCGCTATGGGGCACAGAGGCCTCTAAGGGGTTGAGTGGCCTCTATGTGGCAGAGAGACCTCCATGGGGCTACAGGCCTTTATGGGACAGAGACACTTCTATGGAGCACAGAGGCCTTTATGGGGTGAGGCCTCTATAGGGCACAGAGACCTCTATGGGGCACAGTGACCTATGTGGGGCAGAGATACCTCCATGGGGCAGAGACCTCAATGAGGCAGAGAGTCCTCTATGAGATACAGAGGCCTCTATGGGGCAGAGAGACCTCTATGGAGCACAAAGGCCTTTATGGGCCTTAGGACTCTATGGGGCAGAGAGACTTCTATGGGGCACAGAGGCCTCTATAGGGCTGAGAGGCCTCTATGGGGCAGAGAGAACTATATGGGGCCTGAGGCCTCTATGGGTCAGAGAGACCTCTATGCGGCCTGAGTCCTCTGTGGGAAACAGAGGCCTCTATGTGTCAAAGAGGGGCAGAGAGGTCTTTATCGGGCAGAGAGACCTCTATGGGCCACAGAGGCCTCTAAGGGGCCTTCATCTTCGCAGGACTGTAATGATGGCGAATGGCAATGAAGTTCTGCTGCCGATTCTGCACTTCTGTAAAAAAATCTTTAAGTTCACTTTCAGAAGTTTAATGCAGCTCCCAAGAAAAGCACGAAGAACAAAAACCCGTCCGCTCATCTGGCATAAACCTACACACACCACCAAATACACTGTGCTGGCATCAACAAATTAACTACAGTACACGTTGACTGAAAGTTATTTTTATGAAATGCTTTAAAAATCTAAGTAGAGGATAACGCTTATAGACATTTCTCAGCAGTCATGGACTCCCAACTCCTATTTAATACAAAGGAATGGCAACTGGCCCTTACTGAAGGCATACACTGGCACCCCATTATTCAAGCCTAATTTTTGATATATTCGGTCAGTAATCTGGGCCAAGTTTTATTTCATGCTTTTATGCTTTCTTTCCTGAGCC
The DNA here is from genome assembly GCA_013400055.1 of Nycticryphes semicollaris. Lineage (NCBI taxonomy): Eukaryota > Metazoa > Chordata > Aves > Charadriiformes > Rostratulidae > Nycticryphes > Nycticryphes semicollaris. The sequence continues at coordinate 2,310,482 of VXBJ01002849.1, read as the reverse complement.
GCATTTTCAGAGAACAAGCTAAGCACTACAAATGATCATCCAAACCCCTCTCAGACGCAGTGCAAGTCTCAGTTCTGCTCTTCCCAGCAGCACACATGTGGTATTTCCTCTTCGGTTGGTCAAGTACCTGCCAGTTCCCACATGCCCAGGCAAGATCACTGTAAGGGTCAACTTCATATCCCATTAGCCCCCCTTGGCCTAGGCTGTGCTAATTGTCCAGGCTTCCCATGGAGTTGACAGGGAAAGACAGGAAACTATTTGATAAGGCACCTAAACATGAACAATATACACGTGATGAGTTGTCCTCAGTGTCTAGTGCTCCAGTGACAATAGAGAAAACTAAGACACACAGCACAGAACACGCAACCTCAGGAGAGCCTAAGTCTGGCAAGCTCAATTTTCAGAAGCGTTANAAAAAAAAAAAAAAATCAATAAGCAAATTCATGACTGGTAAGAAAAGTTAAATAGGAAATGATTATTTGCTATTTCTTCAAAATGCGAGAATCAGGACAGGCAACAGGCCTAAAACCAAATGGAAATATTTTCCTCACTGTTCTACTGTGAAACTCATTGTCATCGAAGATTATGGAACCAAAAGTATGAATGGCTTCAGGAAAACAAGATGGCATCATAGATGAAAAAGGCCTAAAGGCTACTGAAAACAAAGTATGTGGCCAGAATTCCATATCACATAGGACATCAGCCACAAAATGTCATACACTGGAAGGAAATAAAACCAAAGCAAACATCCCACCACTGCATACCTTCACTTATACTCCCCTCACCCCCCCCTCCAAAACAGTCACTATTGAAAGCAATCTGGAATGTCCGTATGTAGTTGAACCCTGTTTAATGAAGTCGCCTTTTCATACTCACTTGCAACACTAGGTGGCAGGGAGTCTCACTTGGCAACAGTTAAGGATTAGTGCAATGCAGCAGTCTCCCTTTCCAACAACGAGACTTGCTTTGTTTCTAGACACAGCTTGAGCAACATTTTTCAAATAAAATACTCTGGTCAGAGACCCATAAGTCAGTGGTGGCAAAATACAGGCCAATTCTTTCCCTGAGATACCTTGCCCTCTCATTTAAGAAACCATGGAAAAATGCAAAATGTTTCTTTCTCCAGAAAGAGAACAAACAAACACGAAATTGAGCCAAAAATCCTTATGGTCTCCACCTCTGTAAAGACACACCACCATAACATTTACCTCATGCCTCTATTTTTCTAAAAAGTCACTTTATTATGTAAAATTCACATCATTCATGCTACTTGTGCAAATACTGCAAAAGGGGCAACGATGAGAAGTTCAGCAGTTCAGGCAGCCGCAGAGTAAGGAAGCCAATGCAAATTGATCTTCAGCCCATACTCATCCTCCCGTCAGTGTCCTCCTCCCCTTCTGCAAATAGGAAAAACTTCAAACTTGTAACACTTTGCTCAGGATCTCCCTCAAAACTTGAAAGGAAAAAGGTACGATCTTTCTTCATGAATGCAAGTCCTGAGTTTCAAAACGTGTGTGTGTGTCAAGGACACCACCTCCGCACTGCACATAACTCGCTATTTTCCAATTTCATAAAATGCTGCTGATGTTAAAAGTCTGACATTTAACTCCTATTTTGTTCACAGTTTAAAGAAAAATGCAGACAATTATTTGCGCAGTTGGTAACACTCTTCCTTTAGAAGGGAAAATACCAGCACAGGATAGTCATTCTTCTCATTCAGTTTTATATTGGATTCTCAGCTGTATAAAGAGATGCTGACACCTTCTAGCACATGTTTTAAAAATCTGCACCATGAAGAAAAGCAAGGTCAGCACACTGCTTGCAAAGCAGTGACACATAAGAAGGAAGGTCGAATAATTGAGCCACAGACTAGAAGCTATACATGAAGGAGTCATTGAACATCATCTTAACACATGAACAAATCACAGAAAGGCACTGAACTGGATTTTGATTTTCATAATATTTGACAACTCTAAAGTCTGTTTCATTTCTGAAAAATAAGTTAATACAAAAATTTAAAAACACTGATGTGCAAGTCTTTGCTGCATAAAAGGAGGTACATTTTCATACTTTAACATAGTTTAAAACATTTGTACATAATGAACGGAAATTCTTTTCCATATAGACGAGTGTTTGTTTGCCAACAGCAGCTGTCAACTCCAAAACGCATAATTAAGATGACAAGAGAACCAGACAGTCTAAGTCATTGCCATTTGTGTCAAAAAAAATTATGCCACCCTTTTCTACAGCTCATCGTGCTTGTACGTAAATTCCCTTGCAGATATAAACCCATCACTGTCTTCATCTTCTTTATCAAATATGTCTTCAACCAAAGCATCATGCTGGGTGTCATTTACCACTGCTCCATGCTTTTCAAATTCTTTCTTCAAGTAAATTTTCACCTGTTAGATAAAAAGCTGGAAGTTAATGTTTTTAAGCTTATGAAAGAAATGAGTACTGTAGGGTAAGAGAAGGCCACTTTGTTCAGCATGGTAGTATTAGACAAAAGACACCCTCCTTCCTAGGCCATTGCCAGAATAATACTTGCCTGACTGATGCTGCAGCCCCATTCAGTGATGAAATCTTCAGTAATGTAAGAGACTGTAAACCTAACAAATCAGTTGTCATACCTTTATGGTATCTGACCGAAAAATGAGCCAGGAAAAACTGTCATCTGGTATCTACACAATAAAGTATAAATAAAGAAGATATTAGCTACCACTTAGAGACCCAAACAGCTTTTTCACATACATCCTAGTACTTTAGCTGTTCACAACTACTGGTTTTGTCACTTGAAATGTATAGAGAAATCTGTCCACAATCTCAGTGCTCACTACTCTAATGGGAGCTACATTAATAAAGATATTTCTAGACATCTCAAAGTTTTGAAGGACAAAGATAACCAAAGGTAATTTTTAAACAGACTAGTGGAACAGTTATTTACACTAAGCTAGTTGCTAATGATGGGCAGTGTTTTGAACAACATCACATTATTTTTACTGAGTTTAAAATTCAACTACTGAGATGCCAAGTGTTCTAAACAGCAGACCCTTCTATATGAATACCAGTACTAACACACCCACCTGTTAAACAGATACCACTTGTGTAACAAGAACTGTAATATTTCTGTTAAAGCCCTGAAGTCTGGTTATATTTCTAGTATCTTTTACTTCATTCAAGTCTCCCATAAGCCTGGGGCACACATGGGTCACATGCCTACACCTCAGTTTACTGAGGCCACTTCTGAACCCCAAGCACAGTAGTTCCACTAGGATCCAAGGATCAGTGTGGTGCAGCATCGATGTGCATCCTTGGCTTATTTTTACTGAAAAAAAAATCTACTGTTAAGGTATAAGAAATATACCTTGACATGAGCTGAAGCCATGCAAGAAAGGCAAAGCACAGAGACGGGAGCTTAATTGTTAAGCCAAGAGTAATAGTTCAAGAGCATTTACCAGGAAAGACGGCAACATGAAAAGGCATAAAACTCCAAAGGCAAAAAAAAAAAGTAGAGACTTGGAAGGCAGCAACATTGCGAGTCATCTCCAGGGAAGAACAGAGACTCACCCTTCCCCATGACTAATACTAGTGTGCATTCTGCTTGCAGAGTTGCTCTGTACACAGTAGTAGATAAAATTTCACTTGTGTTTTGATACTTCCCCAAGGGATCAAGTTAATCTTGTCTTTCACTTTCTATTATCCCATCCTGTTAGGTTTGCTGACAAGAATGGTAACCCACTCACCTCTTGCTTGGACAGTTTCCAGTCGTCATTAAGATCCATCTCTTGGAATGATTCATGAGACCGTGGTCCATTCCTAATTTCTAGAAGGTCAACGTTGAAAATCAGTGTGCTTTCAGGTGGAATTTTTCCTGTCCAAAATGGTAAACATGGAGAAGAGTTAAAAACAATTAAGTGCTGTACAAGAGCCATATGCAGCAGAGCAATGTTCCAGTAACCCTACTACTTTCAGAGCATCCTGCAATTTGAACTGACAAGGATAAGCATCTGTAACAGTGATAACTATTTCAGACTGTAGCCTGGATCCCAAGCAGCCCTTGCAGCATATGATGCGTATGAGTTCTGTGAGAGACTAGTACACTTTGCTGAGTATGAGCTCACATCAATCATCATCACAAATTAAGACAGTGTTCTTGGATCTTTTTTTCATGGCCAGAGCTGGATAACATGGAAACAGCGCAGGAGACCTTACAGCCAGCCAGATGGCCACTACCACAACATACAGCCAAGACTGTTAGGCGAGGCAGCAAGAAGAGAGAGTTCAGACAGGGTAACTCCGTCAGTCTCCAAATTCCTCTCTACTGCCAACCGACACCTTATATCTGCAATTCTGCCACTGGAAAAACGTTTCTTGCAGAGAAAGACAGAAGAGCAGCAATACTGTCCGTATCCCATATCTGACTCCAGACTGCAGCACAAGGCACTGAGCTATTTCCAAACACACAGCAGAAACAAAGCATATAAACCTGCTCAAGAAGACCTGTGTTGGGATCAGGCCATTTTTGATACAGATGAGCAGACTGATAATCTCCTAACAGTGCCAAAGGCCACCCCCCCGCGCATGCCACCGCCCCTCAAGGATTTCCCTTTATCAGGCACTGGCTTTTACAGTGATGTGATATGCCTTCATGCTGATGGCTGAAGCCACTGTTAAAGAGCTTTTAGAACGCATTTTTCTATATATATCAGGAGCACCCCCCCAAAAAATATCCCTGTTCCTTAAGATACAGAAAGAACTAATCTGCGTCAACGATTTTGGAGCTATGGTGTTAAACGCACCCTGAGCTGCAGCAACAAAGAGATTGGTAGATTTCTGGGGAGAGTAAGTGTGCAGAAACTTCTAGAAGTTTGGGACACGGTGACCTGATTAGAGTTTGGAACACAGGTAATTTTTCTGAGTGTTACAGAAAAAGGCATCTGGCTCATCATTCAAGTCAGAGAGCAAGCAAGGTGGGACACTAGTGAAATTATACGCATTCAGAAGAAAGCATGAAGAAAGTTAAGTAATTCTGTCTTCAAGGGGATAATTTGAAAACAGCAACATAATTATGTTAAAATACTTCAGAGTTTTCCTAGAGCCAGTGATTTCTTACAGCAATTAGCAGTGTTTACTTGTTCAACCTTCTTGCACTAAACACAAAGGTGAGGCTTGCAAGTTTTTGAAGAACAACTGTAGTGCTTCACATATTAATCAAGCCAATTAGGCCTGTGATGACTACATGAGCTCTGCAGCATTTAATAACTTTCTGTGGAAAAATTTAGAGTTGTGCCCTTTATACAGTCAACTAACTGACTATCACAAGTTTCCTGTTCTCTACTAGAAACACGCTTACTTCTAATGCTATCCCTCAAATCCCAAACCAAGGCTTCCAGAAAAATATATTTTAAAAGAATATTTAAAGAAAGGAGGGTAAGGAGTACACTGTATGGCATACTACTTAGCATGGAGTAATATGGAGTACTACTTAGCCTATATTCAACCCTACTTGCCAGAAGATACAGACATGCAAAACTCTCCTCAAGCCTAAAACACTCTCAGGTTAATGGGAGAGGACAGTAGCAGGACAAAACATTTACCCTTTCTGCTTCGAATCCTTGCGTTACCGTAGGTCATCTGTGGTAATTTTTTTGAAGCAATTATTAGGAATGTTTTGTCATGACAACAGTTAACTAAAGCAAAGTCTATATTACAGAACAAGGAACTTTCCTGCATCATTCAAGCTGTTGCTTGAAGCTGCAAATTCCCAATCTGCCCCTCCCATTAAAATAGGAATCTGGAAACACTTGAAAGGAAAAACCCCAGACACCCTCAGTAGCAGACAGGTTGAGAACACGCTACAAACAATGACTTTATGTGTCTGTATGCCATTCAATACATTTTCAGTAGATGCCACCGTGACTGCCCAGGCACCTGCATATTTTCCTGTGGACCACAGGGACTACTGCCCGAACTGAAAATAGCTAAAAAAGAAATAGTTGTCCCTATATCGAGAAATAAGTGGTGAGTTTTCACTGTATCCATTGGAAATTGGTTGGGCAGCAGCACAGGGCGTTTCTTAGGGTTCTAAAGAAAAGCTGCAAGCAAGAACAAGGTTTGCACATGCACATTTATGAAGTATTACCACAAACAAAGATGCAACAGCCAAAAAGCCAACTGTTACCTAAACAAGCACTTCCAGCTTGACTGTGAAAATAAGGGGGCAAGGAAAACAAGATAAAAAGTAAAAAAGCAGGGCACTGTTGAGTGCAGCAGCACTGACAGAAAAGACACTCAGGACATACGGCACAACAGCTGCCATTAATTCCTGGTTTGTTTTTTTTCCCCTGCACTCACCACGTAATCACCTAATGTTTTGGATTTTTTTCTACAGAAAACAAACTTATGAGAAGAGCACCTGACTCCATAAATATCTCTTAGTGAATGGAATCAGCATGGAAAGCTCAAAAGCTTGTTAACCTCTTAGGCCAAGAATAACAGAAAAAAACAACAGAGATTAGAAACAATTAAAGTAAGGGAAGGACTTCAGGTGTTTTACCTTTCCCTTCTTTTCCATAAGCAAGGGCTGGTGGAATAGTTAGCTTCCGTTTCTCTCCCACACACATATCCTTCAAACCTTTGTCCCAGCCTTTGATAGCTTCCCTTATGCCAAGAGTAAACCACATAGGTTGACCATTGTTATGCTTGTGACTGGAAAAAAAATAGAATAAAACACTTAAGTCTTTAGACAGTAAGTTCCTCAAAAGGCAAGTGAAACAGATGGAATATCACAGTATTGATACATAATTAAAACCACATCCGTATTTGGCACCTTGCCATTTCTTAAATTAAAGATCTAGACTTTTAAAGTCTTTAAAACTTACACTTTGTATGACAAGGTTCCTTAAAAAGTGGAAAGAAAGTATCTACTTGATGTGCTTATGACAACACCAAGCAACCTGGATCCCCACCTTCACTTCTCTGATCACTTCTTTCCACTTTGAAACTGATCAGCCTAGAAAGGCATTTCTGTTTAAAAACCTACATTCAAGGCCACGCATATTCTTTGGCAAATTGCAAGTCAAATACCAGCTTGGTCATGATTGCAACATACCTTATAACATGCTTAGAAGAATCAGACACATCTCTTCCAAAAAATTACTAGGAAAAAACCAACTACACAGCAGGTAGTCTAGAAAAGCAGAAACAAATACATGCAAAACATCCAAGTTTAAAATAGGCAAACAAGACCGTTTTACAATATAACCAGGTGGTACTTCAGGACTACTTTCACTCTACTGACAAGACACAGAATTTTAAAAGCTGGATTTACTAATCATGCAGGACAGGTGCTTAACATGAAAATAAAGGACTTACAGAAGTTAGTCAGCAGCAAAAACTTAAGAGTGTCACTAGAACTCCTTTTAGAGAGGCAGGGTAACTAAAAGAGATAATTAGTGATATTTTAGTTTAAATTGTCTGCAAGAGCATAAACATGCAAAACATTGGGTTTTTTCCTTAATACGTTCCACAAAAGTAGACTTCAGACAGAGTCAACAGATACTTGAGCATTCTGCTGTCTCCCACTATTAACACTTCGCTGATGTTTTACAGGAAAGGCAACATTAACAAGTCGTTGCAGGCTCTTAGCAGACTCCCTCGAATTTCTGGCTCTTCCTCCGACTTGCATAACTGTGGATCTAGTATGTTCATTTGTCTGGGCAGGGGCAGGCGAAGAATATACTGTTTCAGTAATGAAAGGCTGTGGGTGTGCTGCCAGTAGTGAAAGGACAAATATAACTTCAGGTTGGTTTTTTTTTTTTTTAATTACAGACAGACTTCTCCCCTAAAACTTTGCTTTAGAAAGCAGACAGAAATGCGTGCACAGGAGAAGACTTATTAAACTTCTGAAATTGTATACCAAAACCTGTGTCTACGTCAGAGAAGAGGATGCCTAACAACTCCATCTTTTAATAAATGTCAAACGGCTTTACTTTCTACAGACTAACCAGAAAAACCAGAAAACAAAAGCTAAATGAGATTTATTTTATAGCCTCAATCTGATAAAAGGAAAGAAGATAAACTTGACTGCTGGTGTTCACCTTAAACAGCATCTCGAGACAATGCTTTCTAAACTGTCAAAGTATAAAGGCAAACCAAACTTTCAGAAAATAGGTGGCGGCAGAAAGGGTCCCACTGACAAGTCTGTGCGGCTATTAAAGCTATTTTAATTCAGTAACAACTAAAACCTAGTGCCTGCTACGAACACACGTGCATCGATTTTGTTTCCTTGCGCACAGACAAACGCAAGGTCGGTCGTTTTGGGAGGGAAGAGGGTAATTGGGCAAATGAAACAAAACAACCCGCCCTCAACAAAACACTCCTCACAGAGCTATTTCGCAAACAGACTGCGGGCCGCTGTGAGGGGAAAGCACTGCTAGAGGACATAACCTACGTTAAAACACATATAAAGATGCATTTATTTTTTTTTTTCCTGGCGCAAGCTAACCCACCAGCCCGCCCGAAGGCCGGACGCCAGGGGCGAGCTACTTACGTGGAGTGAAACATGGAGCCGTCCCTCTCCAAGTACCCCTCGTAGTGAACCAGCAACATGTCCCCCCACTTGGTCTTCCTGTGGCAGAGGAACGGCTTCTGCAGCACCTCCACCTTCACGTCAGCCGCGGGGATCAGCGCCGCGGCCGCGCATCCCAGCGCTGAGACCACCAGAGCGGCCCGCAGTGCCACCGCCATCGCGGCCTCACAGACAGGGTCTCCTCGGCGCCCACCTCACCGCCGCTGCGCCGCCATCCCACGCCTACGAGCCTCTCCACGGCAGCGGCTCCGCAGACGTGGCAGCGGCGCCCACAGCCGGCAGCTCCCGACTTCCGACGTTCCCGGACCGGGGACGCGCCCTCCAATTGGCTGGCCTCACGGACATCCCAGAAGAACTAGTCGTCCATTGGGTTATGCTCGTGTCAGTCTCTCGTGTTGTCCAATCGTTAGCAGCGCTCTGTGGGAGAGGCGCTCAGTGAAGGGGGTGGGCGGGCCTCGGCGCTCCAGGAAGCTAACGTTAGCGAGCGGGGGAACCCCGCGGAGCGCGCGCACAATAGAGCCGGCTCCTGCCGGACGCCGATTGGGCAGTGCTCCCACTGACGGCGCG
>VXBJ01002849.1:2171368-2301155 GCA_013400055.1 Nycticryphes semicollaris | reverse complement strand
GGCCGGGTTGAGCGGGCGGGCGGTGCCCCGCTATGGCCCTGGGTGCCGGCGGCGCGGCGGGGCGCGGGGGGCGGCCACGGCGGCGGCGGCGGGCGGTGTGACTCCGCCGGGGGGCGGCCGCACTGCATGGGGGCGGGGGCTGACCGCCATGGAGGGGGTGCTGTACAAGTGGACCAACTACTTGAGTGGTGAGTTGCTGCCAGTTCTCAGCCTCTGCGTCGGGCGGGCTTCCCGAGCGGGACCATCATCTTCTTATCTATATGTATTTATACGAGTATATATATGCATTTCCTGAGGCTGGGTCAGCGCTGACCCCACCACGCACCGTGGTTTTCCAGTTCCACTGCCCCATTGTCACTGGCCGGCAGCTGGAGGAGGCATCATTTCGCTCAGTTGTGGGTGCCAGCGTTCATGTAGGGTGTCCCTTGCCCTTCCTGGGGCTGGGGCTTGGTTGGGGGTTATTTTGGATGCCTTGGATCGTACCTGCCAGCAGACTTCCCAGTTCTGTATGCCTTCATGAAACTTTCGGTGCTGTTACGGAGTCGCTTTGGGGGGTTGAGGGAATCCCGGGAGGAAAAGGTCCATTTCATTTGAATGAAAAAACATACAAAAAAAATAAAGAAAAAAAAATAATTATACAAAGGGACTATCCTGCTAATGCTAGGCCTAGATTCTACTTTTTTGGGGTGTTATCATGCAATGGGATGCTTGACTTTCGTAGCAGACTGGAAGCAGCTGTGCGTGGCCAGCATTTCCTCTGCTGAGGTTAAAGGTGGTGAGGTCAGGTGTGCCACGGAGATGGGGGGGACACCAGTGCAACCCGTATCCCGTGGGGTGTCCACCACTGGGCATGTGGGAGCTGGGGCTGGGTTGTAACTCGGGGTGTGAGGATGAGGTCTTGCCTGGTGCACATCTCGCTGTGGTTTGTTGAAACAACTTGGAAANTTTGATTGGCTGCGGAAGGCCACCTGCTTTGGGCGTTCTGTGCCCGCCCCTCCTCTTTACTCCTCTTTGTCACGCGGGTGCGATTCCTAGAGCTGTTTGCGCTTCCTTAGCGCTGCGGGGTCGTTCTTCGCGGCGTGTTCTACGCTAGTAGCGTTGGCGGCGGGAAGGGGAGGGGGCAGGCTCAGCGGCGGAGGGGGCCGGGCCNATCTATATGTATTTATACGAGTATATATATGCATTTCCTGAGGCTGGGTCAGCGCTGACCCCACCACGCACCGTGGTTTTCCAGTTCCACTGCCCCATTGTCACTGGCCGGCAGCTGGAGGAGGCATCATTTCGCTCAGTTGTGGGTGCCAGCGTTCATGTAGGGTGTCGCTTGCCCTTCCTGGGGCTGGGGCTTGGTTGGGGGTTATTTTGGATGCCTTGGATCGTACCTGCCAGCAGACTTCCCAGTTCTGTATGCCTTCATGAAACTTTCGGTGCTGTTACGGAGTCGCTTTGGGGGGTTGAGGGAATCCCGGGAGGAAAAGGTCCATTTCATTTGAATGAAAAAACATACAAAAAAAATAAAGAAAAAAAAATAATTATACAAAGGGACTATCCTGCTAATGCTAGGCCTAGATTCTACTTTTTTGGGGTGTTATCATGCAATGGGATGCTTGACTTTCGTAGCAGACTGGAAGCAGCTGTGCGTGGCCAGCATTTCCTCTGCTGAGGTTAAAGGTGGTGAGGTCAGGTGTGCCACGGAGATGGGGGGGACACCAGTGCAACCCGTATCCCGTGGGGTGTCCACCACTGGGCATGTGGGAGCTGGGGCTGGGTTGTAACTCGGGGTGTGAGGATGAGGTCTTGCCTGGTGCACATCTCGCTGTGGTTTGTTGAAACAACTTGGAAACCTCATGGTCGGAGAAAAATAACGTCAACCTTGACATTGCCAGGTGTGAGTTTTGCTCGGCAGTTCGCGTATGAGGGCTGCCTTCTTGCTGGGATTTTGTTCAGGGAGGCTGGAGCAGCTGCTTCTCTCTGGTTAGTTGGGGAAGTGTGGGAAATCAAAATTAAACAAAGAAGAAGCTGGAGCGCAAGCGAGTGAGGAATTTATGTGGCAGGGGGCTGGGGGGGGAGGGAGGGGGAGTGGCGCGTGAGGCTGGATTTATTGGTGTGCTGGGTGATTGCTGCTGCTTTTCCCCTTTAGGCAATAGGTGTTCTGAGAGGGGAATCAAAAATTGTCAGGTCCGGGTGAATAGGCATGGATTTATTTATTTATTTGTGGATGCTCTTGAATTACAAGTACAGGAGTAGCCATGCTTAGCTTTCCCATTCGGACTGCAGAACTTGGGCGGCATTGTTAATCCTTTCCCCATAATAAAAACATCCGTGGTGCAGTCAATGGAAAGTTTTAAGTGTTTGTTTTTCTTTGCATTGCTTAGATGCTGGGGCATATTTAGACCCCTTGTGCTTGCTTTTGTGCTGTGAGATCTGGGGAGTGAGTGCCTGTGGGAATCAGTCCGTGTGTAGGTGACCGACTGGCGTTTGGCAGTGTAGCATTGGTGCCCCAAGCAGGCATGGGGTAGGATCAGCTGGACTTGTCTTCTGTTTTGATGGTAAGATGAAGACTAAGAACCAGAAATATTCCAGTTCCATAAAAAATAATTATTATTTTAAATTTTGGGGTAGCCACATTGATATGCGTTTTCAACCAAATGACTCTTCATGAAGATGGATGACGCTTTGCGAGCCTCGGTCAAAGTGAATGCAGGGTGAAGGAGTCTCTTTTCCTTGAATGCATGAGATTTGCCTCAGCTGAAAGCTACCTGAATTTTTATTTTTAACAGAGAGGAAGTCTGTGATGGAGGATTGAAGCACCTGATTTCTTTGCTGAAACTTGACTCTGGTAGTAAATGTGGTGGTCAAGGTCACTTTTCTTAGTCTGTAGAAGGCCTGTCTGCTGTGTGTTTGAGAACAGTAAATTTGCTGTTCTGTAAGCTAACTAGGCTTACATGTGCTCTCTTTGCACATGTAAGTCCGAAATTAAAACCTCCTGCCCTGAAGCCATTAAGCTATACATTTATGCAATGATGCAAAAAAAAGTATCATGCTGGAATGTGGCATTTATTACAAGAATGAGCTGGGGAGCAAGAGACGGGAAAGCCTTCTTTTGGGAATTAAGGGAAGCAAGAGGGCTCAACAGGTCATCCAGAACAGTATTTCTGTCAGTATCCTGCTTTTCCTCTTGCTCAAGGTTAACTGCTCTGGCGCTGCATGATGTAAATGAAATATACAAAGTCAGGCAAAATATGTGTCATCTTTTGTGTGTTTATATGCCTGTGTTACTAATACAATGCTGATGTAAACATACGCAGCAGGTACCTTACTTCCTTTCCTCCTCATTATGAAGAACACACCTTTGTTTCGCAGTCAGAGAGGAGATAAGACATTCACCGAAGAGTGAAGCTTAAAACTGTACAAAAGAGCTGCTTTCCCTTCTTGCTGAGAGAGAGGAGCTGATGGAGTTTGTTGGTAATCAAGTCTTTTCTTGTGATTTTGGTTTTATAACATTTTCTGTTATTGCCATCATGAGAGAGAAAGTCCACATGAACCTGTTTCCCCTTGGCCTTTGGGCAGGGAGCTAGATCTGCGTTGCAAATTACAGAGTTACTGACAGCAAGAACATTTCAAAAGCAGGAAACAAGTTTGGCTTTCTGCAGGCAAAGGTCAGAAAGCACAACATATTTGCCAATGACTGAAAGGCAGATTAGCTTGCTTTGCTGTTCAAACAAGTTACCTTGTTTTATAATAAATGTACTTGTTTGCTTTATATAGATTATGAGAAATTAAATTAGTGTTACTAGGTTTCTGCTTGGAGATAAGGTTTTTCCTCTGGTATTAATCCTGCGCTGACATTTTGGTTCCTACGTGCAGGAATTCCAGTGCTGCTCCTGTAATGTCTGAGTTTAGAGAACTGAGATTTTAGAGTTTTTCTCTTCCCTAATGCAATGGCCACCAGATAGTGGTTTCTCAATGTGACAGTTTTGTTTAGATTCAAGGGAAGTGTGGCAACTTTGGATCAGATATGCATGCCCACAGATATAGCCTATGAAAATCCACTTGGGATCTTGTGCTTGCAGTAAGTGTGTCCTGAGATAGCTCTCTACTAAATTGGTTAAAACCTTAAGGGAACGGGAAATTTTGCAAGGAGAATTATTGCTGATGTATGAAGTGTGATAGCACTTTTCCACTTGGGCAAATATATGATGCCTCTGCAAACTTCAAATTATTAATCCTCAAAACCCGAAGCTGGGTGACATAAATCATGCAAGCACGTAAGTTGGCTTCAGCTGAGCCTAGAGTGAAAGAGTGTAACTTGATCTTAAAAAATTCCTAGAGTTCATCCTTTGCCAAAACTCTCTATCTAATGTCAGCATTGCTTGGTCATGGCTGTGGACGCTAGGCGCTAGGGATGGTCTTACGACATGGATACAGGGCGTATAACTCTTATTTCAGTACTGCTTATTGTAGTAAGCAGTTGGGGTGATGAAAGCTTCACCCTATACCTTCCCTATAGCTCATTGGTCTGTTGTGCTGCTGCTGCCTTTGGTCCTGGCTGAGCATGAAGCCTTCTGGTGTGGACAGCATCAAAGCTGGATCCTGGTGTGTTGCTGTGGCAGGACTAATCTCAAACTGGGGGATGCTGCTTGCAGGACAGTGAAAGGAGAGAGTGGAGGGGAACTGCACCTGAAGGCTGCTCTTGCCTGTTTGGTAACTGTCTCCCACAGGACTCTCCAACTGAAATTGAGCTGCAATTTACGCTCTTTGTTTAACCATACCTTCTGATTAATAAAATAAATTCATTTAGTCTGGAGATTACCTTGGAAAAATAATCTGTGATTTTGATTTCTCACTAGGTTTATAGAAGGAGTAAGCTATCACTTACCTACAGGGAAACAGAGCGTGGCGTTGGGGAATACCTTCCTTCAGCGGTGTGTGTGTAAAAAAGCTCAGCACTTTTAGTTGGTTTTTCTGCTGTAATTCAATTCAGTTCAGATCTCCAGCATAAGGCATGTCTTATCTGGGATCACTGGCCACAGGGAGGATTGCCACTGACTCTGGAAGAGGTGTTATGCATCAGCTCTTGGCTTGGGGATTAAAGAAGCCTTCATCATTAGAAAGAAAAATGCTGACTGCCTCCTCTGACTTGCCTAGTATTGTCTGTGTGCTCCGTGAAATGGCTTTGATAGCTTTTCTTCACAAAGCTATGCTTTTCCTGGTATTTAAATATTCACTCCTTAATTGTGCTGAGTAACTCTAACCCGAACTAATTCATCTTCCTTGAGGCACAGCACCCTCATATTCGTGCCATCACTAGTGATGCTGCATCATACCCCATGCCATAGTTCACTCTCCCCACCTTCCTGTCTGTGATCATCCACTCTTTTCTTGTGGTGCTCTGAATTCTTTTCAGTTTATCCCAAGATGCCAAGAGCCAACACCAAGCAGTAAATTTCAGCTTTCATGTAAAATTACTTTTGTCTCTAATAATTCAGAATTCCTTGGCAAACTTGGGAGGAGAGCTCAAGAAAATGTGAAAGAGCATTAGTTTTTATAGCTTGAATCTGGATGAACATGATATTGCTTAGAGTGAGTTTTTGTTTTGTGAGTTTAATGTACGAAATCTGACCTTTTGGGGTGGGAGACATAAATTTCCAGTTGATATTATGCTCTGGAAATAAGGTCCCCTGTTTCTTGAGATGAATGAAGTAATTGAAAACTTCACACTTAAATAACCACTTTGTTTAAGAAGCTTTTGTTTATCATTTTCCCCCTTCTTTTTAGCCTCTGGTTATAGTCCAAATTCTGATTGTATAAAATGCAAAATCTGGCTTTTGTGGAGGTGGACCTACACAGCTGAGGTTTCCGTTGCCTTCAGGGCAATGGTGTGCCAAGTATTACTGACCATAGCTGCTCTTAAGACCAAGAGTTCGTTTAGGTGGATGACTGAGTCTCACTCAGTCCTGGCTACACTTCTTACTCAGGACACCTCAGGGGCTGGTTACTTCATTCTTTTTGGATTTTGCATAACTATGTTTGTGTGGTTTGACCTTCTTTCTCATCTCTCTCTTCCCTTCCCCCCATTTTTCTTCACGCAGCAACCTTGCTTTTGTCGTACCTTTTTGGAACCGAGTAATGTGCTCACAGCAGAAAAGTTTGATGAGGCTGCAGGAATGGAAATCGGTGTCCCCTCTCTCCTCTGTAGCTGTTAGAGCAATGCTGCAGAGCTTGCGTGGTGCAGCGTTCCCTGCCAGGTATGCTGCAGTACTGGTGCCTCTGCATTCAGTCCCTCTGCACCGAAATAAATAAGTGATCTCAGGGAATGGCTGGGTAGGACAGAAGCGAAAGGTGTGGCAGAATGATGGTGAAGAGATACCACCTTCTGTGTTTACATAAACTTGGTTGCCTTGGCTCAGCCCGCTGTGATAAGCACCCCAGGGGGTAGAGAGAGGAGCTTGCTAGTTTGCTGGGGCTGGGAAGTGTCAACAGAAGAGGAAAGCTCCCAGGAGCTTTGAATGCCTTGAATTAGTGTGTCGGAACAGTGGCCTGGATGATTGAACTGTTGCCTCCATCACTTGCCACGATCCTCTCTCTGCCCTTCATCCTTTTGCTGCATCCCCTTCAAAAACACCTGGCTGCTGGTTCCTTGTGCTCTCCATGCCTTGGATGGTCACTGGCATAAAATCGTTTACAAACAAACCCAGTTTGCTCTGTGATGGCAGGATGCTTTCTCAATGCTGCTAGCACAGCACTAACAGTTGTGATTTAAATGATGGTGGATTTTATGGGACCCCTGCAAAAAGAATCACCTGGGAGAGGGTCACTGTGTTAAAGCCGGTTCCAGTTACTGCTTACATCACTTGAACCTCTACTGTCCCTCAAACAAGTGCTTTAAAAAGTGATGCCATTTTTGAAGTGCTAAATCTGTTAACTTCGTTACCTTTAGAGGCTTTTGGTATTGATTCCTGCTGTTAATATGCACATAATCAGAGTAAAATTGCCATATAGGCATTTTTACAAGCTGCTCTCTGGGTGAGAGGAGGATAGCTCAGAGGAGAGATGTCACATACTCTTGTCTGCCTTTCTGCTGTCCCTCACGGATACAGACTGGATTTTTATCCTCTCAAATTGTTTTGCCACAGAGTTAAGGCTGCAAAATGTGTTCCAGTGCCTGGGGGTGCCCTTCCCAAAATACTGGGTAGCCTTAGGAGGCTGTATGGAAGAAGCAGGCAGCAGTTTTGGGTGCATATTGCTTATGTCAAGATAACCCTTTAACTGTAATTCTGCTTGTCGTATGAGGAAAAAGGGGGGAAGGAAGGTTTCAAGTTTGGTCCAGGTAAGATACTCTTTTGCTAAATGCTTTTCCTGATGGGAAACCTGGTGGTGACTGGCGGAATGAAACGTGTGGCCACATGAACTGAACTTTGTCACGCAATCAGTTATTAAGAAATGAATTGTGTGATTTACAGTTGAGATTGCAAGCGCTGTGGGATCTTGAAAATGAACATTTTGTCCATTTGTGACATGGAGAGTTCCATAGACTTGATTCCCCAGGGAAATCCTTGTCTGCCAGACGTTAGTGCGTTCAGACCAGCTGTGGTCGGTCCTTTTGGACCAGTATGAAATGTTTGTGTTGTGCTGAAGTCAGGGTTTTTTTTCGGCACGGTCCATGGCAGCTCATCAGTCTTCTTTCTCAGCTGGGAAATAAGATCTCTTGACTAAGTCCTGTGTTCCTCTAACTGGACAATATGACTTTCCTCGTAACTGGGATGCGGGTGTTTTGTGGTCACAGTTGCATGAGGTGCTGTTTTCTGGCCAACAGCTGCTACGTGACCAACCAGGAGCAGGCTGGCTTTTAGCAAAGGTGGTCAACCTGATGGGATTCACAGACTTACAGCAGCAATGGCAACTGGGGAAGGATGCACATACTGGGTTTTCTTTTGCTTGTTGCAAGACACCAGCACTGTCTTGGTCCTGTTTGAGCTGAGTTTTCAGCAGCTCTCATCCAGCTATCAGTCGTGGACGCAACACTGGGCAGAAGCTGTGGTTCTTCTGCCCTTGGGTGCTGGGTGAAAAAGTGGTAGATGGTGATACAGTGAAGACATGACACAGTTTACTTTGCTCAGGGTGGGATGAAAAGATGAATATTGCTTGTTCTTGCTGTGAGATGTCTCTGACTATGGGAGCAGCGGCTTTGGGACTCTCCTGTGACCCTGCATGGAAAAACGGGAATCTGCCCCTGCTTTGCCACTGGGCTGCAGCTAAGTCTTGGGTCTTGCCCGTGCTATTAGAAGCAGGAATGTGAGGAAGTCTTTAATTGCTCCTATTAGGCGGATGATGCTGTAACATGGAAATATCAGAATTATCTCCTATCTGCACTTAAAATCTGAATAAAGGTCAAAGAAGTCCAAGGACTATACATTGCATAAGTTTTTAGAAAGTCTTACGTTGAAGCTCAAGAAATTAATAAGCACAAAGCATTACATAATTCTAGTGAAAGGCAAGCAATAGTAAAAACCTCGGTGTTGATGTCTGGACATTGTGCCTTTTAGAGATGCAACTGGAACTGGCATTTCTTAATTGCAGCTCCTTTTCCAGGTCATCAGTTTGACTTCTTGACTATGTAATTCTCCCAGATGGATTGGCTTTGTGTATGTCTGACATGATCTACANCAGGCTTGGCACTTTGGAGTGAATGCTGTCTGGAGTCTGAGTTGTGTAACATTCAAGTTTGAATTATGTCCAAATTTCAACTGTGTTATCAAGAAATGTCAAGTTTGCTCAGTGATATCTACATCCAGACTTCCTGCAGTGTAATGGGGGAAGCAGGCAGATCTTTCAGGCTGTGGAAACTTCCAGAAAAGTGCCGAATCCTTCTCAGGCACAGACTGCTTAAATACTTGTTTCTGTAGTGGACAATATCAGATCAGATCCAGTTAGTACTGCAGGTACTAACTAAGTTAGTACAGGAGGGCGATATGTATTAGGACCGTAACCAGTGTCTGTGAAGTTGTCTGCAATCTCTTCACTTTCTCCTATGGCTGAGACCTTAAGCTACAACTCACTTCTGTTATGCTTCGCATTTTATTGTCTTTTTAAAAATATATATCTTTCCCCAGCAAGGTCAGTTTTTATTGTTAATGGCTCTGTGCCTCTAACTTGAGGTAATATGAGCTATATTCTGTCCTGCCTGGGCACCACCACTATAAACAGGCTTAGTAAATTCTTCTTCAACGTTGTGTTAGAGCTAGCAGCATAAGACCTCGAAAGGTTCAGCTTTAAATTTTGATATCAGGTGGAGTCTGAATGCTCACTTCCAGAAATTGTAGTATTTTTAGGACAGTATATGTGGACCGAATAAAACTGAATAACCCAAAACTTGTGTTCATGGAAGTGTCTAAGTATCTTTTTGCTGCTTTGGCTTTTGTTGTGGTTTTTTTTTCCCCCTCTGCTCTTTGCTTGTCTGCAAATGTGAAGCTCCTGTAATTGAAGATTGTATCCCTGTTGCAATGCCCATGATTTGTCAGGCACACACTATTTTTAGCTGGTTGTTCAGGATAACCTTCCCATGGCTGCTGACTCAGTGTCAGCGAATACCAGGTGGTTAGTGCATCTTCTGACAGAACCTTGCTGTGATTTTTTTTAATTGGTTTCTTTTGCAAATATATGTTTTTATTAGTGTAAAAATTCTGCTCTGAAAATATATGCTGTTCTAGTTAACAATTGCCTATCACAGTCTTTTTAATACATCTCTAATTAGGAAGGGGTCGGTTCTGCAAAGGAAGGCAGATAATTTCTGCTTCTCCCTCAAAAAGAAAAAGACCCAGAACGAAAAAACTCAGAACCAAATAAAAACCTCAGCAAAATATATTGACTCACAACATATTTTTGATCAGCCTCCAAAGCAATGGAGGCAGAGTGCTTTGTATGTTGGCTAATTGATTGCACAGCCTTTGATTGATGGGATGCAATTTGGTTGAGCATCAGCTGCAGTTGTAAGCTGTAGGACCATGGCTGAAATGATTCATGTGCAGCGGCAGGATCTCCAGACTGAATTAGAGGCTTGTATTGACTGTGGCGCTGTGCATTATTTAAAGGACTGGTTCTGTGCCATTGAGTGTCTGAAGCAATTAACTGCTGCTCTCTGCTGAACAATCACCTCCTTTTTTTGTGAGTTCCTCCATATCAATAGTGACTTTTAGGATAGGTTTTTTTTATTTTGGTGGCAAGACAAATAAAAATCAGTCTTGCTGTTTGGGTTTTTTTTAATTCTCATTCTTGTGATTTTTTTTCCCCTTCATAGAAAATAAAGACGTATTGAGACTACTTTGGCATATATAATGTTTTTATATTTTTCTAGGAAATAATGTAAGAGCTCTGAAAGAATGTGAAAAAGGATTTATGTTAAATTTGTTTTCTAGCCACCCCTATGGGTCAGCAATCTATAGACCAGGTTGGCCCAAATGTTGTAGAATTGCTAGCTGAAAAAAAAATGACCAAACAAAAACCCCAAACCATACTCTTACTATTAACCTGTGGCTTTAGGGCTTTCTAACCTTAAACTGAGTTGGGCTTGGCTTCAGCAGCACCCTAAAGAATCAGTCCCTAGCTGGTAAGGACCAGTCATTCCTCCTCCAATGTGGTACTGGTCCAAGCCCAGCCTGGGCTCCTGAGGCACTGTGCTGGTTGGCAGAGCCCTGGCACAGGGGACAACAGAAATGACACCACTCTGCAAAAATGTGTGGGAGCCACATGGTCTGTCAAAGTAGTTTTTCACCAGAGATGTTTTGCTGGCATAGTTTGGGAGCTTCGGTATCTCGCTCCGTTGGTCCTCGCGTTGTTGCAGCTCAGTAATGAAAGCGGCCTTCCTCCAGTGACATTGCTGCCTCATTTCTTCTTAAGTTAATGAGCTTGTAGTTTTTAATTAGACATTAAATGATGGCTGTCATGTCTAGTTTGTTTATATCTTTTCATACTGCTGTATTACTTCCAAAAGAAGACAATAAAAGGGGTAATACGCTTCTGAAGTCGGGCAGCAGGGTGGGCAAAAGTGGCCCAGATTTTTTTGTTTTGGTCTAGCCTGGTGTTTTGGTTATTCTCTGGGAAGGTATCCAGAAGTGCAAGTCATTAATTTGAGACTACTGTTTATGTGGGCAGCACAGGAGTCTTGAGAGCTATTGAGAACTGCTTCATTGAAAGATGGTGTTCTGAAATCAGCACATCTGCCTCTGTCGCCTCCTTTCCTTGATTTTTAGAAGTTTCTTGCCCATTGCTTTTCAAGACAATTTGGCTAGCCCTTCCCACAAGGGAGGAAGATGTGCAAGGCAAGACATCTGGGGTGGCTTTTGGAAAAAGTGAAGAGGTGGGTTGAGGAGTGATGGGAGGGATTGAGGGGTCGTGGACTGAAAAGATGGTTTTGGAAGAGAGAGAAGTTCAGGGATGCTGTGTTAGCAAAGCCACTGAAGATGACATACGGCGTATCAGGAACATATTGCTGTGGTCCAACTACCTGCAGAAAGGATGTGTAGCTGCCAGCAAGCAAGGGTTGGGGTGTACAACATCCAGGCCTGTTCACAAATTTTATTTAACCTTCAAAGGGTTTAATTTTCCTGTGTGAACAGAATATTTGGGGTCTTCTTTGCAGCGCAAATTGCATTCTGAATGAGAGAGCTGGTGGAATTGCTGGGGGAGAAGTATCTGAGAAACGCAGTTTTGTTTTTCAGGCTGGCAGCCTCGATGGTTTCTTCTCTGTGGTGGCATCCTGTCCTATTATGACTCTCAGGAAGATGCCTGGAAGGGTTGTAAGGGAAGCATTCAAATGGCTGTGTGTGAAATTCAAGGTAACTAAGCTACGGTAACATTCAGCTGCGCAAAGTTTGTACAGTAATCTTGCATTTAAGATGAGATTTCAGGTCACAACAGTTACTTGGAGTCTTAATTTCTCTGGTATTTTCAATATAGTAATTCAGTAACTTGATCTATATGACAGTTTTCATTCTACAGAGTTCTAAAAATGTTAAGAGAGCTGCAAGCCTCAAATGTAATACTGGTAGGCCACTGTTTTTCATGAGCTGTTGTGGAATATCACATAGCTTCAGATGACCCTTCATAGGCACAAAGCTAAAGCTGGAAATATGAATAATAAACTTCAGTATTAGATCTGCCTGCTTACATTGGATTACTTGCCACATCTTTGAGGTTCAGTTATGGGCAGGAAACCTGAAAGAGAGACTTGCCAGAAGAGGATGCCCTTTCCACAAAGGCTCCCAGATGATACTGGTCACAAAACTGTCTTTCATGACCTTTAGTCCCACAGCTATACATGTGTGCGTCCTGGCTATTCCCTAACTCAAAAAAGAAGTTATAAAATGGCAGCAGGGGAAGTTTGGGGATGTAGATTCCTTCTCATTCATTTCACTGTTCGACCGTCTACCTCATGTATCTGTTGGGATATTCAGTTGGGCTGGGAAGGGCTGAGGGAAGGGTCTGAAATCTGTGTTGTTTCCAGTTCATCCTGCAGATAACACACGAATGGACCTGATCATTCCAGGGGAACAATACTTCTATCTGAAGGCAAGAAACGCAGTTGAAAGGCAAAAGTGGCTGGTTGCACTAGGAACTGCCAAAGCCTGTCTGACCGACAGCAGGACACAGAAGGAAAAAGGCAAGAAAACCCTTTTGCTGGCACATGCTGTTTGCTTTTTATTTCTCCATCCTGACCCTAGTAGATGTACACAATAAGATGACAAATTCCATGACAGCTTTCTGTCCAACCTGTGCTTCAGGCCTTTGGTGCCACTAAAAGCTAAGCCATGTGGGAATCCAGCTGGAAATCTCAGGTGTTCATTCTCGGTGCAGGGATTTGAAAACTGATTTTCCTTAAAATATACTAAGTATAAATAATTTGAAAACTGGTTGCTGATGGGTTCTGTAAATACAAGGAGTGAGTAGCTCCTGGCTATGGGCCGCTGGGATGCAGACCATGCAAGAAGGTAAGACCCCCACCTTGTGGAGCTGTTTTGGTATGGTGGCCAAGCCTGTTGTACCAGTGGCTCATGAGCTTTGGAGTTCTTCAGACACTTTCCTTCCTTGTTCTAACTGGGTGGTCATGTGCCCTTCAGAATTCTCTTGGTGATTAAAATAAAGGTTTTCAATTGGTTTTAAATGTGCATACTAGTATTCAGAAACTGAAATCCAATGGTGGTTAGGCTATGAAAATTAATTCACTTACCCCTCTGCTTTCACCAACAATCTCACTTTCACCCCAGTGAAAACCTCTCTTGCTTACGAGCATGGTGTTATTCATGAGTCAATGTGAGACCTCATGCCTTAACCTTGCATAACCTCAGCACAATGACTATGCAGAAGATAAGAAAACAGCAAATTATTGTTCATATATCAGTGATCCTGAGCAAATGAGGAGGCAGGCACTTCCTTTCCCTGAAGTGAGGAATCACTTCTCTTAGCCTTATGTGAATCCTCACCAGGCTTTACATCTCCCAGTTCTATCTGTGTCAGAACTCAGCAGAAAATGCTACTGTAGGGTCCTACACATCATGAGGGTCCTACACATCATACGCAGTGCTTGGAAGCAGAACAAAGTTATATCTATAAAGTGACATACAGCAGCACAGGGTGAAAAGCTACGGATAAATTTGCAGAACTAAACTGTCTTAGTCTTATTAACAGACAGATTAACTTATTTTGTAATTCTGGGACTCTAATGTCAAAAAACTACTGCTGACAAATCTCAGATTGACTGTTAGTCATATGTGGATTAGTCTGCTCAGTTTGCACTCTCCAGTACAAGAAACATATGGACATACTGGAGTGAGTCCAGCAAAGGGCCACTAAGATGATTAAAGGAAATATCTGATGGAACAGCATTAAAAAGATGGGGCCAGATTCTTCTCAGTGAATGGACAAGAGGAATTTAAATACAAACAAGTCCATTGAGACATAAGCAAAAATGTTTATATGATGAGGAAGCACTGGAACAGAAAGGCTGTGGAGTGTCCATTCTTGGCAACATTCAAAACCTGGCTAGACATGGCCCTGAGCAATGTGCTCTGGCTGACCTGCTTTGATCAGGACTAGCTGATTTCCAGAGGTCCCTTCCAATCTCAACCATTACATGATTCAAGGATACGTATTAAATTCATCCCTCTGTGTTGGATAGGGTGCATCTTTTCCCTCCAGAGTTTTCCTCACAGAACCCCACAAATACACAAGAGTGTATTTGTTTGCACCTTAAATTACTTAGTGAAAACAAAAAAAAAATGTGATATGTAGGGCATTTGTCCTATTTAAAAGGCCTGTTAAGGTCAAGTGTTGTGTACTTGCTTTTTCTCTGTGTTCTAAGTCTAGGAACATGCTGTTCTATCTATGATGGCAAATAATGAAACAGTATTTTACCTGTCAGGAGCATAATTTATGGCAAATCCAGCTCATCTTTTTGAGTTCATAGAAAATGTTTTGAAATAAGGAAGTATTGATTGAATTGGATTGGATAGTACTATTTCAACAGCTTTCCAAAATCGTATACTGCAAGATGGATACAATAAGTTTAACTCTTCTTTTGTTTCACTTTTAGAGTTCACTGAAAACACAGAAGCCTTGAAGACTAAAATGTCTGAACTTAGACTGTACTGTAACCTCCTGGTTCAACAAGTGCATAAAACAAAGGAAGCCAGCATTTCAGGTGTATCAGAACCAGAGGTACAGCTCTATTTTTTGGTGTAGGTCATGTCTGTAAAGCCTTGAGTATTGTGAACTTTTCTGGTTAGCCAGCGTAGTGTTCCCTCACGGATACTTGATAAGACATCCTCTTTCTGCAGAGAACCTGGGGGAAATAATGTACTCGCACGACAGTTCTTGATTAAATGGAGTAATATTGTATTGTTGCAAGTAACTTCCCCTGTGCTGGGGCAGCAAGTAGTGAGATGAGACATGACATCTGTGATGCAGATAATGACATCTCCGTAGGTGATCATGTGTGTATATAGTGGATAAAAAAAATAAGATAATTTTTGTAAAAAGAAAACTTGCAAGAAGCACATATTTGTCTGCTTCTGAATCATTAATATCTTGCTCACTTCTCCTCTCAACCAAAACCCTTAAAAAGTCAAGAGACAATGCAGCCGACCACAAAAAACCCAAATTACTACAAAAAGCTGCCTCACTTAAGTTCAAGTTTGAAACCTTGCAAATCCTCCTGACCAAAGAAGCCTGATTTAAGAGATCATTTCTAATGACAGTGATCTGCCCCTTGCTTTGAGAGAGTAATGAGGGATGCACTTGCTAGAGAAGCTGGTGTGGAGTTCCAGGATGTCTCCCACTGGAGAGATGAGACCTCAAGTGCAGGATAAGCAGGCAAAACACCTGAAGGTTAATCGTTTGTCCAGACCATCTCCATAAAGATACCTGATAAACTTTTTATGATGTATAAATGACTAAAAGGCACTGCTAGAGCTTGCAGCTCACAGGTTTTGACAACAAACAAGTAATGTGATGTTTATCCAACTCATAGCTCATGGTTCTGGGTGAAAACTCGATTTCCCTGATCTTACCGCTATTTAACTGGAAAGATTTATTGTTAAAAGCATTTCAGCATTGATAACTGCACTTGGCAGAGATGAAGAGTATTGTGGCAATGTGATACTTCATTCTGCCTGTTTTTCAATTGCAGTAATTTTTTTGTTCATGGGATTTTTGAAATTACTCTCTGCAGATCATCCTGCATCTATTTAATTTGTTTACTCCTGATTTCTGCTGTCAGTGGTGTTTTCTGGAATGCCGTGGTTGAATACACCAAGGCTTAGTATTTAATATGCTTTTAACACCAGAGATAAATAACTAAGGGGTATTACTTTTAAAATACAAACATACTGAGCTTGTAGCAAGAGGCTGACAAGCGGTAATGCAGTGAGGGGGCATAGCCCCACTCATATTCGATGCCAGTTCTCTTGAACATTTTAATTCATGTTAAACAGAAATCATGACTGTAGCAGCTGGGGACTTTGTAGACATTAGTTGCTCCAAGGCGATCTCCTGTGGTGAGTCTGTGTCTTCTAATTGGTTTCTTCCCACAGAGCGGTATTGATATGGGAGCTCTGTTAAAATCAACCTGTGACACCTTCCTGAAGACTCTTGAAGAATGTATGCAGATTGCAAATACTGCCTTCACTTCTGAGTTATTGCATCAGACCCCGCCTGGTTCCCCAAATTTAGCAGTTCTCAGAACAAACAAGGTAATGGCCAGTGTCCTTTTCTGTCAGTCTTGGCATGGGTGGTAAAGTGCCCTTTTGTAAAGGAGCATTTGTAGAAGCAGGGAATGCATTTTTACCTGCATTATCGCTAGTAATCCTTCGCTGCTCACACCGCTATTTCTTGTGGTTTGTAAGTGAGGTAGGGTTTATTTTTTAGTAAGCGGTGACCAATATCTTAACTTTTAATGGTAGCTGAAGGGCCTGATCTAGCTGCAGACTGGTGTTTCAAACTACCCTGGCTGTATGGCAAATTGGCCCATTGTGGGAGCTCACAGCAATTATTACTCTTCTAAGCTACTGCAGCATCAGATCTGTGGTAATATGCCAACAGGAGCTGAGAAGCTTATCTTTTTAATGACAAGGGCACTTTCTTGAATCCTGGATCCACAACTACGTAAGCAAAACTGGAGCACCACTAGCAAACAGCTGTATGTAGGAAGGTGGATGTGTCACTGCATTCATGGTATCTGGCCTCATGTTTCTTCTGTTTCTCATAAATTTTCTGAAGTAAAGAAAACATTATTGCAGAGGACTCTCACTGCCTTGTTTCTTCTTTTCCACATAAGGTATGGTGTCTCACTTGGCACTTCTGAAAGAAGTCTGGTTTTCTTTTTTTTTTTTTCCCCTTTCAATATTTTAATGGTGTAATAATGTAGCATCTTTCTGTTTGTGTATTGCCTCCGTGTCAGAGATTTAGTGAATGTACACTTAGCTTTTGAGCTTTTTTGCTGAGCTCAGCCTAGCTTTAATAAAATGTGAAGTTTGAAAAGCATGATACAGTCTTCGTGCTTTAAAGAATATTCCTCCTCCCCATTTATCTTACAGATAAAGCACTCTGTCTTGGCCAGTCACACCTCAACAGAAAGGTATAATAAAAGTCTTTACTGTCAATCTCTTTCTAATCTGTTTTTGGTAGTGTCTGTTCTTTCCATATTTTTACTCTTAATATTACTAGTACTGAATGCAGGCAGAATTCTGTTGCTCTGAGCTGTGTCCTTGGAATCGGGCGCAACAAAAGGGAGCTGGCTCACCCCACTTCTTGTCTCATCTTTATCAGCCTTTCCCTTTTATTTTTCTCACCCCTCCACTTGGTGACTTACTGGTCAGTCACCAGCCATCTCTCACCCACTTGAGTGCTCTTTCCTGCATCTTAGGTTCCACTCCATAAGCTCATAAAATCACTGATGGAGAGCAGGCTATGATTTGTGGAGTAGGTGGCAAAAGTATATATTTTAAAGTACTAATGAGAGGGTATTCTTTTAGTTACAATATCTGCCTGTGCTTTGCTTTTTTTTGTAATCAGTTATATTTTTTTCATTATGTCTCTTTTTAATTAAGGTCATTGTAAATATATTCAAACTCTGCAAACTGAGGTTGAATCATTAATCCTACTTGCTGCAAAGGAATGCCTTATTCCTTTTATTATTTAGACAAGTTCTTTTGCTCAGAGCAGCCTGTGACAGCCTACAATTTCTGTCAGCTAGTTTTACGTTATGTTTACTTGTGTGTTTTCCCAGGAAGAAGCTTACCAAGCAATGTTTTGTACACTAACCAGTATTCTTGCCCTTTCTTCAGGCAGATGGAACTGAACCCCTGTGAAAATGGCTCTGTAAAATCAGAAATTAATCATCAAGAGCAAACCTTTATTAGAAGTCTGGAATGTTTAAACCTGGGAACAAATGAGGGGAGCAGTGATGTTTCTGTTGAAGATCACATAGCAGAGGATTTAGCAGGTAAACATATGCACCATCTTTTATCCAGGATTGTTACTCGTTAAGTGCAAATGGAGGGAGGGGTAGGCTGCCTGTGAGAGTGCTGGTACCTTGATTCTCATGAGACGGAAGGTCAGGTCAGTGTATTTTAGTCTTTGTAAGTCTTCTCAGTGTACCTACTGCCCTTGTTGGTAGCTACCTTGGGACTGAATGGAGAAGGAAATAAAAAATTCTTTTCTGGACAAGTGGAGGCTCCTCAAGATGCTGATTGACTTGCGTAACAATACAGCTTGGCAGAGCTTGGGCACTGTGAGCTGTGGACAGAGATGTTATTCCCGGAGGCCCTCAAATGGGAATGCTGGCACCTCTGCTGGTAAGCAGGGCTGCCTTATCAGAAAAGGGGCATTGAAGCTTTGTGTGTCTGTCTCAGAGGGGTTGACCTTGTAGTCACTCTTGATTGGTCTGACAAATCTTTAAAGAAAATTAACCCTTTTTCTGTAATTAAGGTTATACTAGAAAGCACCTTATTTCTTCCACTGCCTTGGCAGTACCATGATGCTTTGTTTTGTGTGTGACTTCAGTAAAACATTGTTGAAGTAATTCAGGTTGTTCCTTTGCAAAAAAGAGAAAAGCCTACCGCCTCTTGGGTATGCACATGTGAGCTGCGGAGTTTTGCTGGCAGTGCAGAGTGGAGTAGGATGTGCAGTGCCATCCATGTGGGATGGGCTGAGCCAGCCAGCATGGGGCTCTGTCTTGCCAATGGCTGTATTTGGGTGCTCCCTGTGATATTAAAATTTAAAGATATTAATAGAAATGAGGGAGAACGTAGCAGTTGTTGATACCATAGCAGTACCCATCTAAGCAGCCAGTTTACTTACTCACCAAAAGGAGTAAACAAGTCACTATTATTTTGCTTTTGAAAATGCCACTTTATCAGCACTGGGGAAGTTATTTACAGCCAAGTCTGTCAAAAGTAATCTTTCTTGCAAGGAGATCTTTCTTTCAAAGGGTCCTCTCTGAGGATGTGTGGGCTCACCTCCATTAGAGCCTGGTGCTTGGTCTGTATGGTTAAAAGAAATGGGGAGAGGGCTCAGTGAAAGGTGGTCTGAGCACCCAATAGAAGGGGAACTTTGGTGAGAGTTGTGGTGCTGGCAGGGAAAGCTTTTAAATTTGCATAATACTTGCATGATCCAAGTGTCTTCCTTCAAATAGAACACATCTTAAGGAACAGGCATAACAATATGGGTGTGTGGCTGTCTTCTTTTTCTAATTTTGTTTTTCTTCTGTTTCCTATAAACACAAGGCATTAAAGAAGATGGAGAGAACAAGCTGCAAGGTGTAGAAAGCTCTGGTGCCCACAAGTTGCTGCAATCGGAAATTAATTCATTAAGTGGATTGACCCTGTGTGAGGAAGACAGAAATGAAAACGATTCTCCTACCTTCTTCAGTGTCATGAGCAATAGGTAGTACATGTTGCATTACAAGGATTATTGAAAACCTTAGGCCCTTAATTGACTCATTTTTAAGTCTGTTCTCTCTGTAAAGCTGTATTTGCTGAGATAATTTAACAAGATGGCATACAGCACGGTAAATGAAGAAAGTATCTTTTGTAGAATTGTCTGTGCAGAGTGGAGTGGGAGGTTTTTTCCCTTGGTTATAATTGCAGGCCTTGTTTGCATGCCAGCAGATGTGTATTTTCTGCAGTCATTTACATTAACCTAGTGAAACAAAAGCCATGTTGGTGGTTCCATGTCTGCAAATTTACCTGTATGCTGGTGAAGTGGGCATGAAATGTCATTTTGCCTGTAGAAGTTGCACAAAAGGAGTTGTTAAGGTAACAATCTTTCCTGCTTGTCCTGGACACCAGGTTCAGTGATATTGAACTTCGGGAGGAGGAGGGCATACCAACAGAAGAGTTTCTGGAGTCATGTTACGCAATTGTGCCCGTTCTGGGTAAGCAGCTCTTTCTTTTCATGCATCTGACTGCTTTTGACTGCTGCCAGCTGTGATAAAAGGTGGAGCAGTTGGTTTAGAGAATTTGTTTCTTCGCTAAAGTGATGCAGCAAAAATATTTGCTATCAGCAGAATCAATTTGACTGGTACCAGAATGTGTTTCTTACTCTTTCACTTTGTAGAGGATGCACTCTCATTTAGACAGGAGCCATATAAGCTGTCTGGAAATCTATGGGTATGCTTGGAACAGCAATTTCTTACCCTTAAAAGAACGGCATGGAATGCCTTCCATGTCTAGTATTGCTGTGGCACACAATCAGCTGTACCAGCTATTGCTGCTATTTGATTTTTCCAAAGATTTCTATCTCCTGCTAGTGCAGTCTGCAACTCATGAGCCGGCACCATGCGCCGGCAGCATCGAAAGAAGCATGGCCAGCAGGTCACAGGAGATGACTCTGCCTCTCTGCTCTGCTGTGGTGGGACCCCACCTGGAATACTGTGTCCAGCAGCACTGTGTACTCAGCACAGGAAGGACATGGACCTGTTGGAATGAGTCCAGCGGAGGGTCACAAAGATGATCAGAGGGCTGGAGCACCTCTGCTATGAAGACAGGCTGAGAGAGCTGGGGCTGTTCAGCCTGGGAACGAGAGGCTCCAGGGAGACTTTATAGCAGCCTTCCAGTGCCTAGAGGGGGCTGCAGGAGAGATGGGGAGGGACTCTATCAGGGATGGTAACAATAGGATGAGGGATAGCCATTTTAAACTGAAAGAGGAGAGATTTAGATTAGATATTAGAAAGAAATTCTTTAGTGTGAGGGTAGTGAGACACTGGAACAGGTTGCCCAGAGAAGCTGTGGATGCTCCATCCCTGGAGGTGTCCAAGACCAGGCTGGATGGGACTGTGAGCAACATGGTCTTGTGAGAGGTGCCCATGGCAGGGGGGTTGGATCTCGATGATCTTTAAGATCCCTTCCAACCCAACCCATTCTATGATTCTGTGACTCATGTGGCCCCTGAATCTAACATAGATGTGAGGAACCTGTAAGCACTGACGTTTTGGGAGGCTTCCAAGTTGTAGATCAGTGTATTTTAACACTTGTACCACATAGGGTAGATTGGTTCTACACCAAAAAGAGGCTTCAGTTTACGTCAATTGCTTGGTATTCTCCTGCCATTTAGAAGGATTGTTAAGAGAGTAAATGAAATTAATTGTTACTAAGATGTGAGGACTTGAAAAAGACACAAATTTAAAATATGGTTTGTTGTTGTTTTCTAGACAAGCTGGGACCAACTGTTTTTGCTCCTGTCAAAATGGATTTTGTAGGTAACATCAAGGTAACAGCTTATTTTTAACTGTTTGGGTTTTTTTTAACTAAAATACCTATTTTAAGTACTCAGGCTCAAGAATCTTTGTTGTAGGAGTCAATAGTGGAAGGCTATTTAATATTTGATAACATTACCATCTGTCACATCAGAAATCCAAAATGCCCCTAATTCTGTTCTTATGGTACATGCTGTGTTTAATAAATCCAGCTGTTGTGCACAAACTTACAAAATACTTGATTGACTGCCAAGTAAAACGTCTGTTACACCTCATGAATATGACTTTGATTCTGAGCTAAATAGGTTGTAAATCATGATGCGATGGTCACAATATTGACTTTCGACTATAAAACAAACCCCTTTCCTCGCAAAAGTAGGAGCTTCACAGCAGGTTGGGGCAGACGCTGCAGCTTCGGTTCTCATTCTGACAGTCCTTCCAGCTTCAAGTCTGAAAAGGCTTGAAGTGCTACTTGTGAGACAAGATGTATTCATAGTGAGATTTTTCATAGCTTTTCTTTCAAGGGAAAAAAAAAAAGGAAGGAAGAGCAAAACATATCTTCTGATAAGATACGCTTCTTGATAAGAAGCATTGCATGCATTCAGATTTGTTTGGTGCAGAGTAAGGTGGGTACGCACTTACCGTGCTGAAAGTGGCCACTGAGAGACTGAAAATAGCAAGAGGGAAGAATGCTATTTGAAAAAAATAAATATTGAATACTTATTGTCAAGTGATAGGCAGCTGCTCCTTTTATGTAGAAGATAACTCTGTGTAACTGCCTCATGTATTTTCTTATTTTTGTGAGAAATTGTGTATAATAAACTTTGGAATAAATAAAAGATTAAGCATGCCAATGACTGCTAAGCGTAATTGAGAATTTGTAGCTTAGCAGTTGTCAGAAGGTAATCATGCTTTTACTCAAGGCTTGGGGCAAATGAGACTTTGCTCAGAGAGCAGGTTGAGTTAACTCCTTTCCACCAGTGTAAAGAATGTCATGTGAACCTAAAGCATTTTGTCAGACAGAAAATGGTAGCTTCCATGTAAATCTTTGATCAAGATGCTTTTGTTTTTTTTGTTTACCTTAACCAAATGGCTAGCCAGATCTGTCTGGGGTTGTGCACTGGGAAAGTGTGCCCAGCATGGCAGGCCATCCCTGCTGTGGGGAGCATGTGACGTGTTTAGGGATCTGTGGTACCCCTTTGCAAGGAAGAGTCCTGGTAAATAGGTGGTATTTTTAGGACATTTTATGACCACTGTTTGGTCATAAAAGCCTGAAGCTTTGCCTCTTGTTTTTCCTCCAGAAAATAAACCAGAAATTTATAACCAACAAAGAAGAGTTTGATACCCTTCAGAAGATAGTGCTCCATGAAGTGAATGCTGGTGTAGCACAAGTTAGAAACTCAGCTACAGAGGCTCTCCTGTGGCTGAAAAGGTAACAGCCTCATATCTACTGACACTGTTAACCACTAATGTGGAATGAGGGGCGTTTCATCAGTGCAAGCTTATGTACATGGAGCAAACTGGTTACTTTCCATAGGCTCCATCAGTCCAAACTGGCTATGTCCACGATTAACGTGTTCTCTGTGGGTGTATCACCACAACTTTGCCAAAAGGCTGGAAAAACTGATCGTGGGCAACCTTTTTTTTCTATAAAAGTGAAGTTACAGTGAGTAACTATTCTTTTTGGGCCAGAACATCAGGCAGGTGATTTCGGGCTACAGCAGAAATGTTTTAGCAAAGTGTTCTTCCTAGGGCTAGGAGAAAGGCTGGAGACTGTGGAGTGTTTTATTCACATTGAAAATGGCATCTTCATTCTGAATTTCATTGCACCTCTGAGTTGTATTGCCACTTTGGGGCCTTTGGTTTACTTTGTGTGACTTTGTTATAAATGTGATTTCTTTTTATTTTGTGGGTTCATCCTGACAGAGGCTTAAAGTTCTTGAAAGGGTTTTTGACAGAAGTGAAGAACGGGGAAAAGAATATCCAAACAGCTCTGAGTAAGTGCCAGTTGCTTTATTCTTCTTGTGGTTCTGAATTTACATGTTTCCTCCTCGTTTAGAACCTGTGTTTTCTTTTCTTCAGTGACTAATGATGCAAGTAATCTCCAAGACATAACGTTTTTGCAAACCACAGTTTCTGAAAATGGCCTATTCAGGAAGATTTCTAGATAGCTGGTCAATGTTGATTTAATAGCAAATAAAGATTCCTTTAATTGTCCCCACTGCCAGAAGTATTCCAATCATATGTTAGGGAAAAAAGTGCTTTGCCTGGTTTGCAGCGAGAGTGCTCCCAAGTTTATAGTTGCTGTTGAGTTTGGGGTTTTTTGTTTGGGTTTTTGGTTTGTTTGTTGGTTTGGTTTTTTGTTCCTTGTGAGGTTGGCCATCACTCATTGAAATTGCCTCTTAGCCAGTATGGTTGTGAATTGCCTGTATCAGTTAGAAGGGAGGTTGTAACAGGAAGAAAAGGACTTTTTTCCACGTACACAATTTCTGATGCTTACTGAGTCAGGCTAGTGCCCACAGCAAGAACAAAAAAAAATACAACCCCCTCTTGGACTTGACTTGGTTATTCCTGAGTAAGACCCTCTATATGAGTGCAGTCTAATGTTATGATAATCCTTAAAACAGCTTTAAAACAATTGGCTTTTCTTTTAAAGTTTGTTTGTGTTTTTTTTTTTTTCTTAGCTTTTAAACAGCTAAGCACTTGTCCTATATGATTAGTGAAGAGAACTACTACAGCAAAGTATGTAAGCAGCTCTTGGAAGTGGGACTGCAAATACACTGTTACCACATGTGGATGTAAAATACAGGGAAAGTCAAGGCACTTATTTCACCTTCTGAGTATCAAGGCTTTAGCACTGAATTACTTCTTGAATTGCGCTGTGTTGCCAGCAGCTGGTTTTTTTCTCACTTCTTCCTTCCTTTTCTCCCTCTGAAAAGCTCTTCCATGTCTGTATCACCAGTGCAGCTTTGATTTACTATTACAGTTTTGTATTTAGGAGTTACTGTGCTATTTGAATCTCAAGTAAAGATGGGATATATGTTTTCTTTCTACAGCCTCTTTTTCTTCAAGGTGAACAGCTCAGGGAAAGTATAATACAACATCAGATACTTAAAAATTCAACTGAAGGACAAGGATATGAAATAACCACAGTGATAAACTGATACTGGGAAAATATGGCGCAAAGATGTTTAGCTTTATATATAGAAAACTTTGTATATGAAAGTGGAGCCTTCTAGGAACAGAATAAGGGCCTTCATCAAAGGCTACACTGAGGGTAACTCTCAGAGATCCTGAGAATTATTTTAATCAGGGCCCTGTGCTTTATGTTCCAGTGACTCTGCAGACATGACCTTCAGATGTAAAGAGACAGTTCTTGGTTAATGCCTGAGCTAACCACCTTGATTGAGGCTGGGTAACCATCATGTTGTGGGATTGTTCCACCCCAAGTATTATTTTCTCAGACTTGCACTGAACTGAAAATTAAATAGTAGAAGTGTTAGTCTTGAAGCATAGCTAGTAAAATAAAAATTACATTTGCCCTCCTGTCTGTTAGAATACTTGCTTGCTGTGGATGGGTTGAAGGAGCTTTGACAGTAATGCTGAGACCCCGATGTAGAAATCACAAATCTGTCATCTTCTTTCAGTCATAACATTGGTGCTCAAAAACAGCCATTATTTCCATCCAGTGGCAAGAATGTATCTTTAAATAGTCATTTCTAAGCTCTAAGTCCTCTTTGTGATGCAAACTTAAAGCTACCATACATCTATCTCTTGAATTATGTTATTTTTTTTCCCCTTACTTTAAGACAATGCTTATGGAAAGACATTACGGCAGCACCATGGTTGGGTTGTCCGCGGGGTCTTTGCGGTAAGTAATTCTCTTGGTTGCTGACAGAGCTGGAGGTGGTGTTAATGTGATCTTATGTTGTGTTAAATGTTGTGTAATTAATATACCATATTAAAATTATAAGCATTAAAATGAATGGATTCCCTTGTCAGACCGTACTTTCTGGGTGAGGGCTGTGGCTATCCCTGTGTTCAGTATTGGGCTTTCAGGGCGGAACCTGCTTTCTGGAGCCAAACCAGACAGATTGTGCTTGCAGGCACATTTTTTTCATTATGTGTTTTTCGGCAGTCTCACGGGGCTATTAAATGAAAAGTGAGAGGTTTAGGTTGCTTTCTTGAGGATTGATCTGTCTTTGGATGTGAGCATTCGAGAAGGGTTAGAGCAGAATGTGTCAGGGAGTTGAAGCAGAATATATTGGCCAGAGGAAATGGTGTATTTTTGTCCAGTCTGGCAGCTCCCCCTCGTGTCTGTCACTAGAAATTATCACTGACATTATAAAAGAAAAAAGAAGAGCCTCATCCAGGCAATCGTGACAGAGCCTTTGACTGGGAGAAACAGAAATGTTGGGCAAAACTTTCTAAGACTGTTTTGAGAATGGGACTTTGCTGTCAAAGTGTGTAACACTGGGTTGGGAGCTGCCCTAACAAACTGTACTTTATTTAGGGTTTGTATTTGATTCACTTCCTAAAAATCAGACCTCTCTAAAGAGATCTTAAACTGGGGATCTACATAGATATAATAAATATATATATATAAGTTATATACATATGCATATATATATATAACTTGTCAGTTAAACATCTTTAACATATGCACATACACATAAATACATTAAAGCTATGCAATCTAAGTGCAAAGAGGGGTATCTTAGAAGTTTGTTTTTCGTGGCTTTATTTTGGGTT
Source organism: Nycticryphes semicollaris (assembly GCA_013400055.1). Classification (NCBI taxonomy): domain Eukaryota; kingdom Metazoa; phylum Chordata; class Aves; order Charadriiformes; family Rostratulidae; genus Nycticryphes; species Nycticryphes semicollaris. The sequence continues at coordinate 2,275,159 of VXBJ01002849.1, read as the reverse complement.
TTTTTTCCTGTTCTGTTTTGCAAATCTAAAAGCTTTGGTTCCTCTCCCAGTTAGCTTTAAGGGCAGCTCCAACGTATGAAGACTTCGTGGCAGCTCTGTCTGTAGAGGAGTGTGATCCTCGGGAAGAAGCATTTCACAAAGGAATGCAGAGGGACCTCAACATTTATTTACCAGCCATGGAAAAGCAGCTAAATATCTTGGACACTCTCTATGAAATACATGGTTTGGAATCAGATGAAGTGGTATGAATGACTACAGCAAGACCGTGTCTTAAAACTTTAGGGACTGTGTCTGTTAAAAAAGATCTCTTTTGTTTTGGGATTTTTTTGGGCATCGTTTCTGTTCATTGTATCTTTTCAGGTGGGAAGGGTGCTGTGAGTGTTTTGGGGGAAGGGTATGTATTTTTTTTTTTTTTTTTGTTAGCACTTGTTTTGTGTTTAAATGCAGAGGTACTGTTTCTCTTTGGGTCATAATGATGTCCATGATGAATGTTTTTGACTGTTCTCTCCTGCCTGTGCACTCCCTCTTCTCTTTGCCTCGTTAACGTAACAGAGCAGAATTTGGCCTTCACTCCCATACCTTTGGAGAAAGTGGCACGTGCAGCAGAGAAGTCAGGATGTCAAGATGGACATCTTGTCTATCTTGAGCCTTGAGCTCTCCCATGCCCTGTGCCCACTCCCTGTGACGGTGTAGGAGGGCAGAGGTAGTGAGAGTTACTGTTACTTTGGTAGTAGAAGAGGTCAGTTAAATGCTACCGTGTAAGGTACATGGTGTATTTGTCCCTTAATTTGGATTGCAGCTTTTTAATGCAGCTCCTCCCCAAATATTGGAGACCTTCACCGCAAGGCATATGTGGGTGGGTGGGTCTGAGCTTCCCCAGGAACCAGCCTTTGAAACTGAGGGTTGTGTTCCCTGACCAGCTCCCGGTATGTGCCATGGTCTCCCTGTCAGTTCCTGCTGATGGGCCACAAGAAATTTGCTGGCACAAACTGGCAGAGCCCAGCTAATTGCAACAGTGCTTTACACAAGCAATTGAACATCATGTCCCTCATCCTGGTTTACTAAGGTTTTGGTGGGTTTTTCTATTTTGTGCTTAGGGTTTTCTTAAATTCATACAAAAATGTAATACTTGCTCTTAAATTGAATACAGCCAGCAATTTAAAAAGCAGATTTTATTAAAATCCTTCCTAGGCTGCCATTATGGCCAGCGACTTCATGAAAGTGGACATGAAATGAGTAAAGCATAGGAGAAGCTAGAATTTGTTGCGAAACCATTACACTTTGGGCCAGTTACAAACCTGAATATTGGAAATGATGTAGAAGTGACTGGAAATCAAGAAAGTATGATTTCTTTTTCCCATTTTGCTGATACAGATAAAAATGTGCTCCTTAACACTGCTGCTATTAAAAACAATAAAGCAGTCCTTTTAGCTAGTGTTATGGTTAAGGACAAAATTCCTAGTTGTGCTGATGACTAGAAGGTTGTGAATTATCGACTGCCCATTCAAGGCATAAGCCCCCGTTTTAGGGTCCCTCAGTGGTGACCTCGGGCTTCAGATGGCTTTGTGCAAAGAGCTGAGTTTAACTCGTGCAGGAGGAGAGAAGGCTGTGCTAACAAGGTACTTAGAATTAGTTTATCTTCATAAATGCAGAAGTTTCAGTGTCGTCATACTCTCAGGAGAAGTACTGGCTTTTGCTAGGCTACAAGCCATGTTGCCTGTAAAATGAATGTACTGCAGGTTCTGCTGCCCTGCATCGCTCTGTGATGGGAGCCTCTCTGCACACTGAACACATGATCAAAGCTTTCTAAGGAGCTTTAAGAAAAGCATATGATGCTTGAAGAAACGCCCAAACATCACACTTGATGTATAAAGCAAGATACCAGAGCTGTAATTAGGCATTTAAACAGCGTGTCTTTCTTGTTCCTGTCGTCTTCTCTGAGCTGTGCCTATCTGTAGTTCCTACATACACCAAGAGGAATCAGAAGGATTTAGGATTTTGGGCTTTTCTTAATTTAAGTAGTATGTATCTGAGTACTATGTCGAAACTTTTGACCAAAGCTCCACTCAATTCTTTCACTGCTTGCAGTGCTAAAATGAAGCAGAGAGCCTTTGGAATTTGGCTGTCTGCTTCTTGTAAGCACGAATGGAAAGAAACCACCCCTGCAGCAGAACAACCAACTCTCCGCCCTGCATGTTTTCCTCAGGGTTTTTGGCTGTTGTGTGAGAAACTTCACTGTAGTAGTCCTTAGCTGAATGCTCTGGTAAGATAATGTAGACCACAATTCCACAAAATATCAGCTTGGGGTATGGGAAGAGCAGGAAGAGATCTCTCTTCTCTAGAAATTACCTGTGAAGATTATGAAAATTGGCTTCCTTTTTTGCTCTAGTCTTTTCCAGTAGCAGGAAAGTGTATCCAGCGCTTAGTCATAGATTTATTTTTGGCTTTTCTCTTTGTTTCGTTTTGTTTTGTTTTTTAACTAGAGGGTGAACCACTGGTTTGTTAGTAGTGCATCAGATCCAACGTTTGATGCAAAAAGTAAGGAGGCTTTATCTTGTAAGCAGGGAATTTAACAGCTTTATTGGGCAATTGCTTCAGCAGTTACTAACTAGCTTCACCCATTCTTCCTTCTTCTAACAAATAGAGAGTGGTCCACATTGCATATCCTCTAAGCAGCGGACTCTCTTGTCTTGCTTTCTATTGAAAGCCTCTAAAGCAGGCTTTCTTGTCTTGCTCTTTTCTGCAAAGTTGGTCTTTCTGAGAACATTCTTAGGAGACCGTGGCTTCAGGAGGCCGCTGTGCGCTTCTGGTTGGATAGGGGACTAGTAAAGAAGGAAATGAGCATGGTCTCCTTGCCTTCAAAACTTGTTCTTCACCCTGCACTGATGTTGCAGGATGTTGAGCACTTCTATGACTAACAAATGCCATCTCTCCAGTCAAACCACCACCGAGAAAGAAACCCAGGCAGCACGTTGCAAAGCCAAACTCCAAGTTATACCTCTAAGGATGCGATAGACCAGATGACCAACCAGAAACAAATATGCTGCTAGACAATTCACTTGCTTCTTTTCTTGTGATGTCAGTTTGGCAAGCAGAGATTATTGCTTTTGATTTTAATAATTGTTGAGAACAAGCAATTAACTTTTGGCCTTCAAATTTAGAATGGGAGAGGAGTTCAGTGTTTTCTGTTTGATTTGTTTGGTTCATTGATTGGTTAATGTTGTTTTGCTGTTTTTTTAATGACTGACATTTATGAACAACTGACCTGGATACTGACAGAGGTCCATATGACTCTTAAATAACAGCACCCTTGCTCTGTATACTTTACAAGAACTGCTTTGGTTTCTTAAACTGCACTTGTCTGAAGTTTTGTGTCCCCTTTACCTTAGAAATGCTTTCGGCCATTTCCTTCAATGTCTAACAGTTGCATATTCTCAGGGATTTTACTTAGCTATGGCAAAATAAGAGTAATCATAGCCTTATCCTAGGCTGCTTTTTGTGGAATCAGTATAGCTGAGCGTAGAACTCGGATACAGCATATGGCACTGGCAGTGTCTGTCCAGTGCATATCCTTGCTGAGACACGGTAAATCCCAAAGCAATCTGATAGAAGTGCTATCTAGTACTGAATAATGGCTGTCAGCATATTTGAGTAGAGATCATACACACATCTGTGTAATATATTGCTGTTGGCATTAGAGCAGAGCTCTCAAATAGTTGAGTTCTGCTTAGCGATGGGAGGCTTTTATTTATTTTATTTATTTTGTTATTTTTTTAAAACAAACTGTTCTGGACCCCCCTCTGCTATTTTAAGACATCATACTCAGTGGTATATTGAAGTTCTGTGACATTACAATTGTGTAATATGAACTTGATTCTCAAGTGCTTTAGTGTAAACTTAAGGGGTCATTGAAACATCCCATCTTGACACTGTTGTAATATGGGTCTCCCCCTTTAACAGATGCACTTAAAGTTAAGGGCCATATACCTTCACTTGTAAGATTTTTGTAAAGCATCATCAGGATTTAGGTTACAGCTGTTTGCTTTAAAAATGTTTCATAGTTTTGAAAAGTGTCACTTGGTCAGCTGGACATACAAAAAGTATGCCCAAAACGTGCTCCAATTGTTTGCAGCCTCCTTTGGCAAAGGGATGTGGACCATTACAGAGAGCACTGTTTCGTATGTCCATACGCTGGACCTTCTAACCCTTTCTTTTCATTATCAATTCAGCTTTTGTGAAAAGCTTTAGGGAGCCCTAAAATGCTTTTTAAACACCAGAAAAGATCATTAGTGTGTTCCCGTGTGGCTAACTTTCTGTCTTCCCCTGACCTGGTTGCCACCTCTTCCATTCCTCCAGTCCTCAACTTCTTTGCTGCCAGCGCTGTTGCAGTCAAATTGAAGCATCTCTCTATAAGAGCACAAAGCAGGAAGTTTTGCAAGTGATAAAAACTTGGAAAATCAGACTTGACTTGTTTGGCAGGCAGCCAGACTTACAGTCAGATGGAGAATGTTCTGCTTCTCTCTGAAGTTTCTCCTTCATTTGACATATTTTTGCCAGGAAATCGCTTTGAACTTCTAATTTCGTTAATGAAATTTAAATCGGGACACTTAAAAATTGGCAGTTCTACCTCTTTTGAGGGGAAGCACACAGACTTGTTTTTTTAATTGACTTATTTCTGTTCTCTTGCCTGCATAGTACAGACTAATAAAAAAAATTGAAAAAAAAAAAAAAAAGAAAGAAAGAAAAAGGAGAAGGGGGGCAGGAATAATGGAATTCATGCCTCTTTGCTGCCTTCTGTTGCCCCTTAGTGAACAAACCCTGCAAACTACTGCATACTCCAAGCATTATAAAATCAGCCTTGTGCCAAAGGGGTATTACAGCTCACTTACTGGCCCTGAGCAAGCCCAGGCTGTAGCTGATCCTGCTCACAGTTCACATGAGGATTTAAGCACTTGCTTTGAAGTTAGAATACAGACTTGTATGTGCTTCACTTAAACGCGTTCATCCTCCCAATGGCCTGCTCTTCTTCAAAATGGGATCTTGGATTCTAATTTTTAATATCCCTTTCTTGATGTATTATTTCTCCCCCCAGATGCTCCAGATGTGCTAAAGGTTGGTTGTTCATTGGCTTTTCTTTTTTATAATATATGAAACTTCCTTGTTTCATATCCTGATTTTTGCTTAACACTGTTTATTTTGCATTGCAGTATTCAGTGGGTCCAAAACCTACTCTCTAATTCCTTTGTTTAAAGCCGTCTTGAAAGTTTGAGATTTATGTCTGCTTGAAACTAAACAAGTAAGTTGCATTCCAGAATATGGTGGCTAAACTGAAAACCTAAGCAGCTTGCTTTTGTGGTTTCCTTTCTTTCTTTTTCAAGCCAATTTTGGGCATACATTTTGTCAATGTCAAGTAGAGCTTACTGCAAACCTTACTTCTACATGCTAAAATATATTATATACATACTAAAATACATGTAAAATAAAGAGAAGGTATATTGCGTCACACTTTACATTTACTTAATTCTAAGGGCTTGTTCATGCCCCCAAAACCACCCCTTCCAGTGTAAGCATTGCACAAATTGTGCTGGTGTAAGCAGTTCAGTCTTGAAATACTTTGAAGTTTCTGGTCAGCATCATCTCTCAAGTCATACAGCATCTGTCTCTTTTCTGTTGGAGCATTGTTAAGACCTTTGTCAGACTTTTATATTATTTCATTATAATAAACTTATTTTAAATAAGCATGTTTTAAAATCTCACTTTCTCCTGGATTTTGGTTCTTTTATTACAATAGGGGGCCTAAAGTGCTCTTCAGGACTGCATCTGTTCTAGGTACTGTGTGAACAGTCAAAACCAGTATGTTTCTGGTTCATAGAAACTACCTGTACGTATCTTTGTAAGAAGAACATTAACACACATGGAGCCTGTTTTGATTACGAGAATAAAAGCTGTGTCTGGCATGCGGTTGTGGGTCCTTGGGCAGTCTAAATATGTGAAGTCTGTAGTTACAAAAGCCAGCCTATGAATTTATATTTTTAAATTGCATGTGTTATATATCCTTTTGCCTCGACTTGGATCTCTTCTGTAGGAATTTCTCAAGTCTTTGAAATCTGTGTGATCATCTTGAGATACAGATGAAGACTAATGTTCCTTAATGTGGGTGTAACATCTCCCTTTTTTCTTTCTTTTCTCTCTCTCTCTGTAAAAACACTGCATGGACCTGAGCAAATCTATGGTACCCATTTGTCTCTCCACAGTGGTAGTGAGTCCCTCTATTAGATCTCCACTTGGACGTTGCCATTTGTGCAGTAGCGGAGGCACTTTCTCAGCTGGGGAAGAGCAGATGAGACTGAGCCAGCCCTGTGGCAGGGAGGAGAATGCGTGTACTCTGTTGCAGCAGCATCAGCAGTGCGTGGCTGTGAGATACAGGAGCCTCCAGTCCCTTCTTTAGTTGATTGCAGTGGGCCCCAGAGCATCAGCTCTGCAAAGGCTGAGAGCTGCCTCTGCTCCAGCAGAGGCTGGCAGCAGCCCCAAGCAGAGCATCCCTCTGTCTCATCTGCTGGGGCTGAGCTGGTGGGTAGCTGGCAGCTCAGTGAGGAGGAGGAGTGCAGAAAGCTTCCAGCTCAGGAAGCTTTTCCTTTTTTTGCTGCCCCAGGCTTTCCTTCATCTCCTCTCCTTCCCAAGCAAAGGAGCAGGCTGTCAGTCGTGAGACCCTGGCTTCGTGTGGTACGGGTAAATAACAGTTGTGTCTGTGGAGCACCTCTCCTACGAAAACAGGTTGAGAGAGTTGGGGTTGTTCAGCCTGGAGAAGAGAAAGCTCTTGAAAGAATTTATAGCAGCCTTTCCAGTTCCTGAATGTAATACAGGAAAGCTGGAGAGGGACTTTTTACAAGGGCATGTTGCAACAGGATGAGAGGTAATGGCTTCAAATTGAAAGGGGAGATCTAGATTAGATCTCAGGAAGAAATTCTTTATTCTGAGGGTGGTGAGACGCTGGCACAGGTTGCCCAGAGAAGCTGTGGATGCTCCATCACTAGAAGTGTTTGAGACCAGGCTGCAACCTGATCTAGTGGGAGGTGTCCCTGCCCATGGCAGCGGGGTTGGAACTGGATGATCTTTAAGGTCATTTACAACCTAAACCATTGTATGATTCTAATATTTTTAGAGGTCCCCCTAAGATGCTGTCCTCATCCTATTCTGTGGGCATGTGGAAATAACTTGGCATGTGGATGAGCCTGGGTACCTACCTCTGGCATAAGCTGTCATTGCAGCCATGCTGCAGGTTGCTTTGGTGGCGCTCCTGAAGCGTTAGCTTTGCCACAACGAAGCACTGAGCCCAGTTCAAACTATTGCTTGGCAGCTCTGCTGAAGCCATGCTGTTACATGTCACGGTTAGACAGGGCTGCTGCTGGGGCAGAGCTCAGTCCTATGCAGAGTCGTCACTTCTGGTGTTGGTTTCCCTACTGTGTTGTGCTGTCCTAGGCACCTGTAGCTCTTCACACCAAAACGAAGAGGATGGACGCAGAGATGGACACTAGAAGGAGAAGCAGAATGTGGTGGCTGTGGCAAGGAGGTCTGCAGCCATGTGGAGGGACTGCCTGCCAGCGTGAGTCCTTGGAGTCACCTCGGTAAAATGCTCTGCTCTCCTAAATAACCAAGCACAGAGCAGCAGCACTGCAGAGGTACACTACTAGAAACCCTACACACAAAAAGAGATCTCCCAGGCAAGTACTTCCTCACTACAACCTCCACTGGTTAGAAAAAGCAAATCTGTTGCCGTTACAGGATCCCAGATGAACTGCCGAATGAGCCCCAGCTAAAGCTTTGACAGAGTTTGCGATGTTTGTTAGTAAAGGTCATGGGCTGTGATAGCAGCCGCTAAATTCCTGTTCCCACCCTTGTCCTGAGAGGAATCTGGGTCCACGGTTCAAAATAAAAAATGATGTGCTGAACGTGTAGGGTTTGTAGGAGCACACAGATGCTGCTGTTAAAGTGGGATGCTCAAAAAGGACAAGTTAAAGATTCAACAATGACCAAATTCTCTGTAAATGATTTTTTTCCTAATAGTTCTCCTGTATGGAAAAAGACTGTGTTATCTGAAGGTGAGCAGGAAGGACAATGCAAGATCACTGCACCAAAGCTTTGACTAATGGAACCAGGTAGAGTGAAACCTTCTCTGGGTTACTTGCTTTTATCCCAGCTGCAAACCCTGCTATGCAGGGGGGACCGCACGCTGTGGAGCTGGCATGCTGGTTTTCTGCCCTATGGGAAATGCAAAGCTATTGAAATGCAGAATATGGGGCCATAATTCAGGGCTAGAGCCTGGATGGAGCAGTTTTTGAACACCTGTTTAAAGTGTTCGCAGAAAACTGTTTCCTGTGTCTAGCACAGATTTTATGTTTGTTTCTTGTGTTATTAAAAAAAAAAAACCACATCAGCTTTAGAAAGCGTCCAGCTTCCTTCCCCTGCCCTGTGAGGGGATGGTTCCCAGAGAAGCTGCAGCGATGGCAGGATGTCAGTGCAGGCTCAAAATCCCCAACTTTGGGCATTAGCGAAAAAGGCTTTCCCAAGTTTCATTGTGTTCTTACATTCCCCTAACCTTCTCCTTTTACCAGCCTGTACTATTTTGCTGGTATTTTGATTTACAAGATTTGTTATTATAATTCCTCCGGGGTCTCTTGCTGTTTACCTACCGCGTTAGCAAGGCGTCATCATTAGTGCTGGCTTTTTGCCTGCAGAAGAAAGAGCTCAAACTGGGGGATACTCCTGTCCTTCCGGAGCTGTCAGTCAAGGAGTTCCTAAGATGCTGCTTCCCTGTCAGGGCCCCCAGTGCGTCCTGGTGCCAACCAGCAGCATTTGGCCTTGTTGTAAATGTGTACCTCTCTGCTTTTGGCAAGATGCACTGGTGCGTGGCCTGTGCAAAGCCCTGCAGCAAAGTCAAGGAGAGAACAGGTCATTGTTTTCTCAAAATCCAACAGATCTGAGACTTCAGAATGCATTTTGCATCAATTTGTCTTCATACCAGGGCTCCTGCTCCAGCCATGGCTTTCCGCCAAAATAATTTCCAATCAATTTAGCATCTGTTTGCAGTGTTGGTATCGCCAGCTCATCTGTAGTCTTCAGAGACCAGACGTGCCTCACATATTTTCCTATAGGTCATAGTTTTCCACTTGCTTTCTTGCTTAGCAGCTGGTACCCAACCTCCTTCCTGCAGGCGAGAGGAAGCTGTGGGTCGTGCAGCCACTGCTCCCCTGCCCAGCTTTCACCGTAACGTGACATTTGAGCCATGGTCTCAGGTGTTTGACATTCGCTGAGCCTGATGCCCCACATCCTAGGCATCGAGCAGCAACCAGCTTTCCCCAAAACAGCAAAATGAGGAGCTTTGCTCCATGGGCAGGATGCCCCAGTGCATGGAGCAGGGTGCTGTGGGTGCCTCTGTAGAAGCTGTAGCCCTCCAAGCACTGTGCCAGCTGGGGGAGCATTATCACCAAAACCGAGGTGGGAGACCCTTGGCAAGTGCAAGAGGCATCTTCTCCCACCTGGAACTTCATTCTACTGCCCCTGGACCTTGTGTTGAGACACTGCCAGTCCCACCTCACTAGATGGACCAGGCACAGGGACCTTACTTGTCTGTAAGGAGTTGTCCCCTTGTCTGGGACATGCTGAGTGTCCCAGTGGTGCATTGGATCGTGCCACAACATTTCCCTATTTATTTTCTTCAGTCTGGTTTATTAAATTCCCCTTCACTGCAGTCTTTCAAGGATTCATGTTCTCTCACCACTACTTTTACCCATTGCACATTTTATCAGTCATCTTGAGCAGGCTTGAACCAGTCTCTGATTAGAAGCTGGGGAAAAACCCCCAGACTATTTCAAAGAACTTGGACATGCTTCTTGCCAGCCAGCCCAGAAGTTTCTTCATGTGGCATTTTGTTTTCTTATATCAGTCCTTTACTTGTGTGGAGAGTTCCTACATCCAGGTTATCTCCTTCTGAAACAGGACTCTCATCTGTTGAAGCTCTTCCGCTTTGGATAAAGTGATTAAATATTAATTTGCATTTTCTTAGGCCTGTATCATTGGGCAATGTGAACAGCCCATGAGTGTGTAGCTGTTATCAGTATAGGGAGCAGATCTGTCTGTCTGTGTTTGTATTTTTCCTTCAAAATGGAGCTCTGCTTTCAGCTATTGATAAAAATGCTTAAAAACATAAGAAAGCAGGATATTCCTGTGCAAATGTAACTTTTCAAAAATAAGTGTTTATTACCCCTTTTATTAAAAAAGGAAGAAGCAAAGAAATAGTGAAAGAGCCCTGCCTTTAAAGTACTTTTCTTGTGGGCTTCAAACCCCAAGAGGTTGTGGTTTATATCCCTAAGTAAAGATCAGACTGATCTGATCGTCCCCATAGATCAGAGCTGTCAAGTGTGTGTCCCTCAGCCTCAGTGACAACCTTCAGTTGATCCATAGGCAGTGAGGGTGCGGAGGGGAATTCTTTCCTCTCCCAAATTCCCAATGCAATGTGTCTGCCACTGATACAATAATTAATAAGTCTTCAATCTTCATGTACGGATGTGCTCAGCAAAACAGACCACCCCACTGTGAAACCTGGGCTTGGGTGTTGCAGGCAAGGAGAGAAACCCAGGCCCCCAGCAGCACCCACATCCCTGCTACGTGGCACTGCAAATAACCCCACTGCTGAGACCTCCCTAACGGCCTTTTGGGTGGTCTTGCATTTCTTTACCCCACAGCTGGAATCCCCCTGTCCTCAGGGCTGCAAGACACAGGGCCAGTACAGATAAAGAGAGCATGGGTTTCCCCTTACAAATGGCCTAACAGATACTTGACTGCTGAGTGCAGGAGCAATAATCACATTATTTGTATACCCTTAGGGCTCAGTTCTTTCTTGTCTATACTCAGTCCAAACTCCCTTATGTCAACCCATTTGCCCCAGGGGCCAGTCACAGCAATTCAGTCCTCCCTGCCACGTGGTTACTCCCTGGCAAGCCTACAGGACATTATTTGTCATCAAATAATGGAGTGGTGTGAAGCGAAGAACAAATTTTTAATATCTTTAGACAGATGAGCATAACAGCTCAGTGTCAGGCAGCTTAAAGCAGAGGCTGCTGACCCCAGGCAGCAACAGGTACTTCTCCCTGGCTTTATTTAGAAGCTGTAATCCTGCAGGATTTCACACCAGATGTTGCCTTGATCAAAAAGTTCTTGCGCAGAGCAAGCCTTGCTGCCCCTCACTGCTCTCACCAGGACCAAAGAGATTACTAGCTTCACCCCACTGGACCCATGCTGCTGCTTTGTGGTCATTGCTGGGTTTGAAAACTAACCTCTGGTCAAATGACAATGAAAAATAACTTGCTACTACAGCCACCAAGTGGTTTATCTGAATGCACTGGAGCATCACAGTTTAAATCTGGCATTTTATTGTACTTCACAACCAACTTCCCTGTGTTTTTTGGCCCATAATATACATGTTTCCACAGGACATTTTCAGACGGTTCAGTTGCCTGAACTATTCTCTGTTTCTTACCTCTAATCAGTCACCCTTTAAATCTGGTAACAACTCAGCAGTCCTCAATATTATTTTGCATCCTCAGAGCAGTAGCACCAGGTAGGTAAGAGGATGAGCCCAATGGAAATGTGTGAAAGAAATTATATTGTTATGAAGTCTCAGGGTTGCCAGGTTCCCCTATGTGTTCGTCCATGAAATAATCTCTCAGAGGAAGGCACTGGGAAGCACCAAAAAAATGTCCTGCCCGAAATGGGTGACTGCCTCAGTACAATGACTTCCAGCTCCTGCGTGGTGAATTTTGTGGGGGAACGTGGCCAATGGAAGTGGGAAGGGCAGAGGGCAATGAGGCTCTTTCAAACAAAATTAATCACTAAAAAGTTTCTGGGCCTGTGTGATGGGACTGGGGAACAATGTGGAGTTCCCATGCTATTCCCTCCTTGCTCCACCAAATTAGAGACATTCTGGTTAAAAGTGCATTGGAAAATAAGCCCTACATACCTGCATTTCCGTGTCTTAAGTTATCGCTCAGTAGTGAGGCAGTGAGAGATGCTGTAAGGTTGGGTGCCTCTTTTCTCGGTTTCCTCTTCAAAATGAATCATGAAAGCTTCCTCTGATGACTGGCATAAGGGTCAAACACATGCATCTTGCCACAGGCTTGAATTTAACGCTGATGTCAGTTTGTTCACTTATTAAACGGTGACACTTCAGACCAACTGAGTGAGGGTTATCAGTTGCCAAGTTTCTAAATATACTAAACATGTTGCTGTGTGAGGAGGTTAATGTTACCTCCTCTTCCTCCTGGCTGATTTATTGTACCATTACCTCAGATTTCTGCTCTGTTGAGGTTCTGTGGGTGAGTTGTTGTACACCAGCCTTCCAGGAAGCCTACAGAAGAGATGGGGAGGGGCTCATTATAAGGTAACATAGTGATAGGATGAGGGGCAACAGTTTTAAACTGGAAGAGGGTAGATTTAGATTAGATATTAGGAAGAAATTCTTTACTGTCAGGATGGTGAGACACTGGAACAGGTTGTGCAAAGAAATTGTGGATGCCCCATCCCTGGAGGTGTCCAAGACCAGGCTGGATGGGGCTTTGAGCAACCTGGCGAAAGGTATCCCTGCCCATGACTGGGGTAGTTGGAACTTTAAAATCCCTTCCAACACTAACCATTCTATGATTTGGTGTATGGCATAAGGCCCCCTTCCCATCCTGGGCACGGTGTCCAGAGATGTTCCAGCTCCCTGCAGTGTCCTGCACTACTGTTGAGCTTTGCTACAGGAGGTTTTTATGGGTTCACCTCCATGGTTCTCCTTCTGCCTCATTTCCCAAAGGATATGCCAAGCAACACCCCATGCAGGGAGGACTACTCATTCAGTAGTGGATGGAAAGGCTGCAGCAAAACATGGTTGTTTAAACCCCATTTTCTCTCACTTGAGAAGAGTGTGCATTCAAAACAGACCCTCCATCAGATGCACATGAAACTGTCAGAGTGAATTAAAAGCACTGAAAGGCCAAGGCTTTTTAAGCACCAAGATTTTGTTGTGAGTGGAGGGAGGGAAGTAGCCACTAATGTAATTTCCAGCAGGAATACACTCTTCTAATATAATTTGGCCTGGCTACCCTTTCAAAGGCAGCATTTTCTTTGTTGGGCTGCTTTAGGGCCATCCTTCTAAATGACCCAGTAATTACCGATGCAATGAAGTTGTTTAGATGTGGTGTTGGGAGATACGGTGTAGGGGAGGAATTTGTAGAGTAGGGCGGATGGTTGGACTTGATGATCCCAAGGGTCTCTTCCAACCTGAATGATTCTATGATTCTAATGAAAGGATGTGCCCAGGCTTTGCTCTTGCCTCTTCAGTCCTGGATGGGCCTTCAGCACAGAGGACCCCAGTTTGCAGCAAAGAACACCTTGCTGGGCATGTAACAGACTGCATTTAATACAGTGGGTTTTGGGGTTTTTTTTAACTGACCATGTTCAATACAGGCTCATTTGCTCAAGCTTTTTTTTTTTTCTCTCTTTGATTGAGGCTTGGCAGTGCTCAGATGGTCTGCAAGTGCCTTATCAGATCAATAGGCATCAGTTGCTCTGAACCATATTCCTGATCCCAATTTCACATTCACTATTTGTCTCCTTCAGTCTGTCTTTTTGCCAGCACCTTAGGCTGTCTATAACAGAGCTCAATAGCCCATTGCCTTTATCAGAGCTCATTAGTCCATTACTCAAGTGCTTGCCATGCAAGAGAATGGTTTCCAGAGGAGCACTTGCTTTGCCATATCTGTCTCTTTAGGCAAAAGCTATCAGAGGAAGAAAATGAAAGGTGTTCTCTGTTGCCTCACCCTTTGTGAATTGAAACATGATTTTTCCAACAACTCTTTAAAGATCTTCTTGCAGCATTGCCTTGTCTGCATGATACACTGAGTGTCATCAAAAATCACAGCACAGTACTGGTTTATTTCTCATGGCTTTATTTTGGTCTTTTTTTTTAATACATACCCTGACTGTATGTGTGTAACATCCCTTTTGAGACATCCCTTTTGAGCAGGAGATAATCCCCCAAACCGCAGCCCAAAGCCCTGTTAAAATTAGTCTGTGTGACACCGATTACAGCCAGAAATCGATGAAAGCAGAGTGGTTTTGCACATGGCGTGTTGCACGGGTCTGTCTGGGGCTGAGGCAGTGGCAGGACTAGGGTGCAGGGGTGCACAGTCACACTCCTCGGCTGTGCATGCCAGTGTGGCCAGCAGGGAAGGCAGCAGGCACAAGAGAGGAGAGGCTGGCATTTTTCCCCTCCCCAGCACCTTAAACTAGGTAAATATATTTAAAAACTGTATTGTTAAACCCAAAATACAGTAAGTGCAAGTAAGGACATAGCAGAACTAAGGTAACATGATTTATTGACATGAGCTACGAATACACACAGTAGGTAACTACATATATTTAATCATATATTAAGTGCAAGCTGGACTTTTAGTATACATTTAATACAGTGCATGGTGTAAGCTCATACTTTTTTTTGTGTTCCTCTAGAGCTGCATACTAATAATTAGAAAACTTTTCCGCAGCATTTGGTGCTGCACAAGGCCAAGGAACTGAAACACCTCAATTAACTTTTGAACCAGACTTAGCACAATGTGTTAAGAAACTCAGAGAAGGAGGGAGGATAATTCAGAGCAGCCATCCAGCTGAAGCATCACCAATTAATCATAAAGCAGGTATGTCAGAAATAAGGAGGAAAGGTGTTTTTTTTGCCATTTTAAAATCATATATACTTAACACCTTCCCAGATATCTTTCTCTTGCAAAGAGAGGGGAACAAGAGGTATGGTACTAAGAAACTGTTTTCATATCTCTTTTTTTTTTTTTAATATTATATCTTACTTTCCTTTCTTTCTGTTAAAATGCTCAATTGTTTGTGCTGTATTAATAAAGTCTATTTAAAATCCATGCTTTGTGAATGCCTTCTCACCAGAGTGATGCGCCCCTTCCTGAACACAGGGCAATTTTACCTATGCTATCACAACTCCTGCTTACGTTTTCTACCCTCTGTGCACTTGGCTTTGCAACTTCAATGCCTTTCAGAAGTTGGAGCTTTCAAAAAGGATGTGACTTAAAAGGTGACAGGCCACTGAGATTGCCAAATTTCTCAAAGTACTTCAGTCTTTTGCAGGGGGTACAAGTGAACTCACTGGGGAAGGTGAGGGGTTCAGATGAAGTCTCTCCAAGCCCAGGATGGTAACACTTGGCAGATGCTGCCAGAGGTTCAGCTGGAGGGTGGACCCGCAGGACTTGCTGCTGGGAATGTGGCTGTCCTTGAGAGCCTCCCAGCAGGATACACACTCCCGTGTGGTGTGACACTGCTGGGACCCGCTGCGTGCATAAGCACGGGAAATTAAAAGGCAGCTGTGCTAGTGCCCAGATTTCCAGAGCTTATGATGGGCAAGTTCCTCAGCCTAGCAGTTCCTTGACCTTTTATTAAGACCTCTGATTTGAAAAAAAAAAGAAAGCCAACAAGACGAAAAAATTTGAACTGGGCTACAAATGCTGGTGGTTTGACTTCACAGCAGCATAAAGAGCCCAGGTAAGTGATAACCACAAAGAATATATTAATTTTGGTTTTAGTTCTTATTTTTTTAATAGGTAATTTCTGATATCACTTTGGACATGCAGAGTTAGTGTTTTCTGTACCAGTGGTAAAAGTTGTGTACATTTATCAGTTGCTTTAATGCATTGTCATTATAAGAAAACATCCACCTTTATTTAACCTTTACCAAAGCACCAGTGTAAGGGAAGCTGTTGCAGCGCTGTCACTGGTACAGGTAACTCACACATTTCAGTCATGTACAGCATTTATGGTGAAGCAGAAGAGTGGCTTGTAGGAAAACACCATCTTGATTGGAGGCTCTCAATCCTGAATTCTGCTCATCCTTTGTTTCATTTTTTTGTGTTATAGACTTTTTCACATAACACTTAATATGCCTCCCTTGTGAAATATGTTCTTTAATGCCTGCTAATAAATAAGTATATAATTACCCTGGCTCCTGTCAAAGCTAGTATAGTTGAACAAACTTTCTGGAAAACAAAAATCTATGCACATTACACAGCATGAATGAGCATCCATAAACAGCCTACACCAAGAAATGATTTACAGCAATACAAAAGTGAGAACATACACTTGAGGGTACCCCAGACATGATGGCAGAAACACTGAGCAGGAGAGAGGACAGAGTATAACTGGTAACTGAGGTCAGGTGGACAAGGGGATGAACATGAAAGGACCTTCTAGTGTGGAAACCAGAATGAAGGGGATGTGTACATGGTCACGCTGTGGTTTCAGGCAGGTAACCGATGCTGTCCCAGCCCCTTTGGGGTCACAGAGAGCCCAGCCAGATTGACAGAGGTGAAAAATACAGAAATACATTTTGTCTCTTTCTTACCTCCTTGTCTGACTTTCTCCTTGGAGAGAGCTCCTTGGCTATTTCACACTTTATTTGTCCAGTGTGGCCTTTGTGGTCTGCAGTTTCAGGCCTCCTGTGACTGCTTGTATTTCTCTGCATGCACACAGGCACACACAGCCAAATGTCTTAGCCCGAAAGTGAAGTTAACCAACTGTTTTGGTTGACTTGCTGATCTTGAAAGCACTTACTGGAGGGCCTCTGCTCCTTCGGCCCATGAAGGTGTACAGTTAATGTCACTGAAGTAGTCACTCGTGGATACAACACTTGTAAAGTTCACATTGTAATAGAAGAGTCTCTATAAATACCAGATCTGATAAGCTTTGTTTTTATGCTGAGAAGACTTAATGACAAGAACCCTGAAGAGCTTACAAGTAGGTGTAACAGTGCTAAGTCGAGGTAATTGTTACATGATATTCCTGGTTGGTGAAATTCAGTTTCCAGTAGCTTAATGTCGCATTTGTGATGGAGAGCACATTGCCATCCACAGCCACATGGAAGTCTTACTGGAAAACACTGTTTGACGTTTCTCTATTAAGACAAGATGCAGTGGTCCTATTTTTTCCCAATCTGACAATTTAAAAAAAAAAAAAAAGAGAGAGAAAAAAAAAAAAAAAAAAAGTCTCAAAATGGCCATCAGGAGCATGATGTCCCTTTGTTTGTTTTCACACAGACATGGGTAGGGTTTGGGTTTTTTTTTTTCATCCCAGTCTTTTTTTGGACAGATGATAGTGTAGCACCTAGCAGCCCCCTACATGTGGGGTGCTACCCACCTCCGCTCCACTCATGTGAAGTATCGACACTGTGTAGAGTCAATGTAGCAGTAGGAAGTGCATCGCAATTTTCCATAAGACCTAAAAAAAAGATAATATCTCAGTTTCAAAGTATGCTAAAGTTCACATTATATGGTTTCTGGGTGTAACTCTCTGTAGGAGAGAAGAACATCAGAAAATGCAGCAACACGAGAACAAAAATAAGAGGATAATTTATCTTACTGCCCTACTGTGCACCCCCTTGTCAGAGTCCAGGAGAAACTATGCATGAAGACTTAATTCCCAGTAATATCAATTAAAAAACCCAATCAAATCCCAATTGGCAGCGGGAATTGAGTGTTACGCGGGGGTCGGTGCAGGAAGCCCTGGCACTCACCCACAGGAACTGTGTAAGGAAATATCTAAGTCTCTGAGTTAAGTGTTTTTCCAGTTACTCCCAATAGTTCCAGCAGGCAAGACTGTGTCTTTCCTTTAACTTATTTTTCATGCACTTGAGGTAATGATAGTGACACATGCACACCTTTGAAATAAAAAAAGTAAATGGAATGGTCCTTGAAAAGTAAAGAAAACCAATGATTTTTATCTTTCTGCTGACTTACTGAGAGCAGTAACCCTACCTACTGAAGACCTGACCAGAGTTGTTGATAAAACAAGCATTTTGATGAGTTTTTATTGCTAGCATATGTGAATAACCCATCAGATAATCCATAATCAACCATTAAGCAGGTCCTTAAAACTATGTCCTTGGATAACCCACCTTCTTAGAAAAGCAACATAAAATCTGAAATGAAGGTGTGTGAAATATGAGGAGGGATTTGGGGGCTGGAAAGAGTAGAAAATGGAAAAATCTGTTGCAGCAGAGGTCTTGGAGGAGAAAGTGCTTTAGGATGAAACTCCCGTGGGAGTGCCAAGCTCACATACTTATCCTATTTTACTGATGAGTCACAGCTTTTTCTTTAGCTGAGCAGATAATCTTCAGACTGCACACACAAAAATAAAGGATCTCAGTTGCTCTTCACAAGTTGATTACATATGGAAAATGAAATTTATTAAAAATTCTCAAGTTTTTGTGGTGTTATTTTTGGCACCAAACTGCAGGGTCTTAAATGGGAATAGTTTTCACAAGAGAAACAGGTCCATGTTGTTTTAAGATGAGAACTGTGTAAAACGTTTCAGGTTGTCAGGTTTGCTGGTCTTGCTTTTAGTAATCTCTTACAGCAGGAGTGCTCCAACAATTGCAGTGGAAGGATTAGCACAGCACTTGCTTTACAAAGACATGCTGTGGTTTCTTATTCTTGTCAATTAGCACATTATTCTTCCGTGAATGATGAGTGCTCTGTGCATAATTTCATTTGCAAATTAAATGTTTCCTGTTAGCCAGTAACAATACCTGACAGTTAAATAGAGGTACTGCTGTTGGAGGCAAAACGCTGACCAGAGGAAGCTGCTCAAAGAAAGGCAGAGAAGGCAAGTCAACAATAAACAGATGTTTTAAATGAAGGATGTTGCTAAGCAGATGCATGGCTTTGCATCTGCTCTTGAGTGAATTTCCTGGTCTTTGGAAAGCCTGATAGATGACGGGTTGATTCAGAAAGAAAGATACCCCTAGAGCATCCATTAATGGTAAAAGAAACAGGGGAGGTCGGTTGGAGATTGTGGTTTGGGTGGGTTTTTTTCCCTTCAGTGGGATCATATTCTTGTTGTGGCCCTTCCTACTCTTGGCGTGTTATGAGTGAATATTAATGCAATGATAATGTCACCAAATGAGGAAATGTTTGCAAGCAATGGGCAAATATGTCTTTGGGCAAACACATCGTCTTATTTTTGAACAGGAAAGAGGCATGTGTTTATTATTAAGAGATGAGATTTAGTCCTTAAAGTCAAAGCTATTCAGAAGTAATCTGATAGACTCTCTGCCCAGTCCCTGCAGTTGTCCCTGTGGAACAAGGTTTAAGCGGGTACTGATTTTCTGTTTTAAAGCTGTCAAATAGAAGAAAACAGACCAAAACCCGAACAAAACCAACCCCCAAAAAACCCTGAAGAAAGCCCCAAAGTGAAAACAGCTCATACATACCCAGGGAGATATGTTTTACATGTTAAATATCCAAAATCCTTCCCATCGCAGTCTTCAACCCCCTCATGTCTGTAGCCATCTCCACAGTAAGCACGGCGGCATCCTAGTGAAAAATATGGAAAGAAATATCTTAAGGCACTTAATATGTGAAAGAGGCAGGTGAGGTAAGTGGAACTCAAATTTTAAGGGTAAAGTATAAAACAAGGCAATTTGGGGTGGGCATCCTGTAAAAATTGTCTTAGGAGAAACAATACTGCCCTACAAAGAATATCCTTTTTTAGCCTAATTTCAGTGACCAAGGGAAAGAATGGATAAATAATAAAAACAATTACTACGGAAACACTAATTACAACAGCTTTTATTCTAATAATTATTATTACCATAGGTACTTACTATCAAAGTAAATTAAAGGAAGAATAAAATACAGTAAACAAATGATTTGGGGAAGTGACCAAAAAAATCCACTCTGAGGTCCCAACCTAGACCTTTACCCAATACACACACAGTATCTGTGTGTGTGTCTACTGCAAGTGAATTCCTGCATACAAACAATTACGCAGATCTATTGCCTGTCAAAAAAAAAAAAGTATATAATAATTGCCAATTGCCAAAAATATGTTTTTCCCACTGCTGACTCCTACTGACTTAAGATTAAGGGAGCCTTGTGCCATTTTTTCATGGTGACTGGCACGTAGGTTGCAGTAGTTTGGGGATTTGTTTGCTATTTTCTCAGCTGGACTTTGTTTATGGCATCTTCAACTTTTTTGAGTATGACTATATAACTTGAACAAATTCATTCGGCTAAAATCCCCTTGACGTCTTCTTGGAGGCACTATGATTAAAAGGACAATCAATAGGAAGTTTATAAGAGTTAAAGTGGGTTATTTGCAAATATAAATGATCAATTAATTGCACCAAGGATCTGTTTTGTTAGAAACAGATGCTTCTCAGAACAACGAGCCTGTTTTACAATTAAATCCACTTAATATTTGGTTAACCTTTTTCTTTTGGTTCACTTTCAAGAGTGGAATGATGACAATGTGCTCATTTCCAAGTAACTCAGTGATAATTCTTCAGGTCACATCGGTGTCAGAAGTCTGTGTGTTGCAAGGCCTTGATGAACCTGAAGCTTTACTAAGTGTACAGCACAAAGTAATACAGTGTGCCTCCAGACACACAATGTACAATTTTGCAGGCACTAGAACTAATAAACGCTACTTGCCTGCATGCTTGTTCCCCACGGTTAATTGCAAATTCTAATTGAATCATCTTCTCATGCTCGGAGCCTGGGGAGCTCATGCTCTTTCACCGGGTTACTCTGCAGTCAGGCAAGCCTAGAGGGGCATTTATTTATATTTTCCCTGTATCTGTTGCAACTGAATTGCCTTTGATATCTCTTTTCTGTTATCATAGAGAAGTTGGCTGGGATTCCTAAGTTATAAAGGGAAGGATGGTGATGGACAGGTGGACAGGCAAACTCACATAGAGTGCGGCTGCATGCATCTCATTTTTCCATGTCAGGCAAAAAAATGGAGGGCTATATAAATGAAAAGGAAAAATATAATCTATCAATGTTGGATGATACTTCTTCTGAAATGTAAAGAAGCATCCCTTTGCTAAAACCAACAGGGTACCAAACCTGCTGTGTGTCAGCTGTGGATGGTGTAGGGTGCTGCCCTCTGGGGAGGTAATCACATGGTAAAAGTAACTGAAAGGTAAAAGTGAAGGTTGCCACAGCTGCTTGTTTGCTTGCAGCAAAATTAAAGGAAGCTTGACTAGACAGGAATCAAACGTTGGATAAACCTGATAGTGAAGGTAGTGGGCAGACACCTTCCCTAGGCAAATGCAAAACAAAATCCAAAGCAGTTTTACTGGACCCAGGAGGTAGCTTACTACTAGAAACAGTCAGCTTCAGTGTCTGTCCTGTGCAGGATTTTGAGATGCACTGCAAAGGTACACTCCACCTTTTGGCCAGAAAGCTGGCAGCCCCCAGAGAAGGTGTGTATTTAAACCAGCTGCTGGATTTGGCCTCTGAAATGCAGAGGGTTTGCTCTGGCTGCAGAAACCTCTGCTCAGTGATGTAGATGGTCCTCAGTGAAGATGCATGAGAAGTGTTTGGCATCACCTGTCTTGTGCTGATGTGTGACATCCACATGCCCAAAGGACCTCCATTCTCACACCATGGCCATTGTGCCTCCCTCTCAAAGTGCCTGCACTCAATCCACAAACCACACAAGCTCACGAGTGAAACCCTTGTGTGATTTACACAGCAATGTCCCCTGTGGAAGCAATCAATGCATCTTCCCTGCTAGAAAGAGGCTGCCCTTGATGCGCTGTAACTTACTTATACAGTCATCAGTCACAACCGTGTTGCCGTCGTCGCACTCTTCCCCATCCTGTACGATCCCATCTCCACAGGTACCACCCCCCCCGAAGCGGTAATCCACGGGATAGAAAGGGGTGAGCTGCCCAAAAAAAACCACACAGTGGTTACTCAGCTGACCGCAAGAAGAGTCAATGGGCTGTGAGAGGCAGATCCCACAAACTGGTTCTCATATTCCCCTCTTTGTTGGTTCACAGGGTTCATACAGTCCAGCGGACACAAGAAGGATCCCGCTGCTGATTTCAGCAGGAACTAGTTTCGCTCCTTGGAGCAATAAGGAAATACAGGTTATTTATTTTCCTGTTACTTTGCACACTGGTGAGTTTTATCTAAGCAAAAAGTGGTCTTTACTATTGTAGTTCCTCAAAATCAGCCTAAGTTCACCAGTGGACTCTGGTTCGCAGGGAGTGTAGCAAAACCTGGAACACTGATGAGTTAATACCTCAGTAATTAAGACTCCTGTGAAAAAAATCACAGAATTAGGTACAGTTGTGGCAGTGCTCAAAAAAGACCGTTTTCTTCATTTGCTTCATTGAGTCTTCATGATACCTTAAGTACAGAAGTATGTGGTGTATTTAAAAATGAAACACACACTCACGAGTTTTCTGAGACCACAGTCATATTTTCACCTGGACTGGGAGCCATCCAAAGGTATCCTTGAAATACAAAGATCTCTGATCTCTTCTAAAAGCTAAGGCATTTTCAGTGTTTAACCGGTCCAATTCTTCTTGATTATTCACTACGAAAATCTGAGGCACAGAAAAAGAGGTGATTAGTAACCCTCTCAAGAAGTATTTTGGATTGTAGCAGAATCTGGTTTTGTAACCTGGCATATGTATCTGCAAATAAATAAATAATTGCACCGAAAAAATGGGTTGGTTTGTTTTCAGAAACAGAATGGTGTGAGAACTTACACCCATGGACTGTCAGGCCATAAGAGGCTCCTTTGCAATGGGTAAGAAGAGAAGTTTCCAAAGGAGAATGGTCTTTCCTGCACACCTAGCTATGGCTCCAATGGCCCCTATTTCAAAATGCACTTCCACAAGTAATAGTCAGGCAAATATTCATGCACAGTCATTGCTGAGAAAAAAAAATAAAATTAAGTGCTCAAATGCTAAATCCATATGGGCATAAGTGCTTTTTGTGGGTTTGTTTATAATTTTTTAGGCATGCTCATGGCTACAAAATAAATAATTCATTGCTCAATGCAACCTTCACTTATCTTTTCCTACTTTGTACTTTGTTTAGCTTTAATAATCATTGAAATGCATGTTTCTTTATGTGCATATATTTTCGTCTAAAGTCAAGTCTTCAATTAAACAGAAAAAAATTAGTTCAAAATGGCAAAAACAGGACAAGCTGATTTTTTCTTACCTTTTTTTCTTTCTACTGTCTCAGTCACTGAAATTGGCTCTAAGGGGCATTAGGAAATAATCTCATCCTTCAGCAGCTTAATCAAATTAATTGTAGCAAGATTTAAGCAATTTTTAAATTAAGAAAAAGCAAATGAAGTGCTTCTGACAAAATGGATTTGGGTCTGAGCCTGATTCCCACTGCCATGAACAGAATCAGCTCTTTTTAAAATCCTGAAATAGCCTGAAATTTTTACACAGCAGAATATTCCCATAGCCCCTGACAAAGGCCAATTTCATTGAAAGAGGCTTGAGTAAAAATGCCTTCAGCTTGAATGACAGAAAGGAAAGGAAGCCAGCAAAAAACTGATTCTGTAGTTGTGTTCAGGAGCTCAAATCCCAGCCCCACAGCTCTAATTTCTCACAAAATCAATAGCAGATTTGTGCTCTCTGAAACTCTCTGTTACAGATACTGGCCTTTGAAATTGCAGAAGATTTAAAAATCAGAATGAACCTTAGCCAGTGACAGAAAACCAGCACTTTATTTCCCTGCCTCTACCCTCCCCTGGCCATTCCGGTGCCAGAGGAATTGGTGGGTGGGTGATTGCAGTGGGGAATTTCTGCAGTAGGACATTGCTCTGGAAAACCATGCGATACATGGAATTGGGGGCACAGAGCACCTTCTCTGCATATTTTCCACGTGCAGTTATAGAAACCCTGACCATAGTTTTCAAGTGGTACAAGGCAGGCTCCAAAGCTGCTGTGTGGGGATACGAACACAATAAATAATAGCAATGTTTAAGCTCTCACTCTTGGCACTGGAAGGAGCAAATGAAATGGGGCAGGCAAAGGGGGAGCGCTGCTCTGCAAGCAACCCACTTTCAGAGCTGAGGCTTGCCTCTTTGCCATCCCTCATTTCTCAGAACAGAAATGGCACTCAATCATCATCAAATGAAGGTTCATAGAGAGTGTAAGGTACTTATATTCTAGGTAATTACACTCTCATTACCATCTTTAAGTTCTAATATGAAACTCTGCCAGAAGGAGAAGGAGGGTCGTAACACCTACACAGACTATCGCAAGCCATATACCTTGTCCCATGAGCTCTCCATGCCATGAAGCACATGATAGTTTTCTACAGTAGTGTACAGCATGATGTCATATGCATTTTTATTTCATGCACTTTCTTTCACCATTAATTTTTCAAAATAATGGGACTTTTTGTAATGCAACACAGGGATGAGCGAGCAGCTGTCAAGACTTGCAGCACACTCATGCAAAAGGTTGAGTTCAGTGACCCAGTTTAATGGACACTGTTGTGAGTGTGGCCCTTTCACGCACTGTACCAGCTTTCTGACAGACAACATGGCAGATGGGAATGTTAACAAAGCTAATTGCTGCTTCCTGTCATTCAGAGATGAGCAGACACCCTGCAATATCCACTTGCAGGAGGGGAGAGGCTGGGCTGTGCTGGTACACAGCAGCAAGGTAGCATTTTCATTGCTCATTAAGTGCTACAATGCACAGCATAATAAGGCTGAGGAAAGAAAAGTACAGAAATAGTATTAGCAAAGCCCAAGGAAATTAGAGATGCAAGATTGCTAGAAGGCTTTCCAGCAATGACTTATCCTTGAAAGTACTTTGTCAAATTTTCTTGTAAAAATGCTTTCCAGAAGGCTGGAGATTGACATTAGCTATATAAAGTGTATGTCTACAGACAGGAGCTCAGAAGTCTGACTTCTCTGTGGAGACCTTTTTGGTTCAAGATAGATAGTCTGTGCTTTGGGAGAAAGTTCTGTTTTGTATGCAAAATGCTTGACCCCAATATTCAGTTCTGAAATCACTGTCTCTGCAGAAGAAGATATCAAAAATAAGCAAGAAAGAAATGCTTACTTTGCTGACCAATGTGAAATATAATTCAATTTACTGAAATGTAAAGAACAAGTTGTATATTTACAGTAGCAGATGGAAGAGATTACCCTCAGGCTTGAGAAAAAGTTTCTAAACGTGTGCTACATTACTGATGGTTTGAAACAGCTATGTTTTAGTGCCTCAAACACTATGTTTAGTGTCCAACCCTCAGAGTATTTATGAGACCAGACTCTTTTGCATGGGTTGTGCATACTAGAAGTAATGCATTGCCCCCACACAGACATCTTCCCTGGTAGATCCAATCCATTAGTGAATACAACACCTCTAATAACAAAAGTATTTAAGAAGTGCTCACATCCTCTCCCAGGAAATCTGCTTACCGCTGGAACTTTTGGATAATTGTGTCCAAACACAGATTCCTCATATGTCGGGTTATTCATGTATTGTGGGGATCTGCAGAGACATCTTCCTGGAGGTCCTGGAAGTCCTCTGTCCCCTTTTGGTCCTATTGCAAATTGCCCTAAGAAGCAAAATACCAGGTTGTCTTGTTGTGATGTTAATACATAAAACGCAAACATAGCCTTAGTGGAAAAATTACAGATCACATGGATATATGCATTTGCCTAAGTATTCAGAAACTCACATCTCCCACCAAACCCACTGCAGGGGTTACCAGAACCATCAATTCCAGCACATCAGGAGAAAGACTCGAGTTTGTACCATATAAAGTCATGTTATTTCAGATCACATTTTAGATATTTCTATCAACTTTACAGAGAAAGAGAAAGATCATTTGCTTAGAATAAATGGCAACCCGAAGCTATGGAAATTCAGGACATGCAGATCACTACGCAGCACCTATGTACCAAATTTAGTAGTCAGACTCTGTGTACGTCCACTTGTACTTGTGCATTCGTACAATCACTTGAGCAATGATGTTTCAGAGGCTTTTGTACAGGAAAATACAACTAGAAATACAGAAGGACTACAAATAACAATTTTTAAAAAATAGACTGTTTTTTTACTTTCAAACTTTGGCAAGGATGTGCTACTTTGCAGAATTAGACTATGAGCCAACATGTCCGTACTGCAAGCAATGACATCATTACAGAAAGGTCTTTTAGAATCAGAATTTATATTCTAGAGGGAAGAGATTAACAAGCCTGACATATAAACTTTCTGTAGATGGAATAAAGCCTTTCAAAAGTAATCTCAAGGTCCTGGCTGCCTTCTCATCTGCATAGTGAAAATTCTGTCCTCTGAAAACTTCCAGCTCATTTACTCAAGACAAAGACATTTCATAATGGGAGACATGAGGTATGTGAAGATTTTTAAGCGGCCCCCAGCTTCATAGATATACCTTTTTCACATCACCACGAGAGACCTTCTGCTTGCTGATGTAAGCAAAGGGGAAAAAAGGGAAAGGAAAATGGAAGAGGGCACTGAAGCGATCGGCTGCAGTGCAAGCAGCTGTTGTCCTTTTGAGGCAACAGTAGTTCCCAACTGATCCTGTTTTTCTTTTCAGGTATTTTAGTATGTACTTGGGTTGAGAAAACCCTGCCTGAAAGTTCACTGTAACTGAACATTGTGGGTCATGTACTGTCCCTCCTGTCTACACTTGGTCTCACAAGCTACATAGAGTATATGTGCATGCATAGCTTTGAAGATGTAGAATTATTAGTCAGATTCTTCTCATGATTTCTACAACATGCAGAATTGCAGTGAGCATAGATCTACAGCACTTAACTAAAGAGAGAGAGAGGGTTTTTTTCACCATCTTTTTTCCCCCCTCTAACTTCTATCCCTTTCCTTCTCTTCCTTTTTTCCCTTACTGCCACTGTGACTTGAGTCTCATCTGTTTTTCTCTCACAGAGCTGCACAGAGTATGTCCTGGCTGATTAGAAATCACAATCTTTCACTGTAAGCCAAGATATCTGGAGAAGCAGCAGACCTTTGGTGATGGAGATTAACTAGTTCCTCCAAGGCTGTCAGATGGCTTTTCATCATGCCCATCTACCAAAGTTCCACAAGTCATGTTTTTTGTTTTATCTGAAACATCAAAAGGCATAATGAGGGCTTTAAATTAATATATGTAGTCCTTATAATGGACAAGGATGGCATGACCTGCCTTTAGGAGAAATCCTCTCCTTGCTGTCAGTGGTGAAGCAAACAAAGCCCTGCTGCCTATGTAGGTGTACATGATGAATCAGGAAGGGACAGGGAGCCGGGACACTGTTTAGGAAATCACTTGATCTCTTGCTTACCTGATCCTGAAGGTCCAGGGGGGCCTGGCTGGCCAGAAGGTCCAGGTCTTCCAGGTGGACCCATGATACCCGCAGGTCCAATGTCTCCCTTTAACCCCTAGGAGAGAGGAGAACTCTATTTATTTGCTCAATTATTAATAACTTCCAGCCAGCACTAGCTTCCCTTTCAAGAGAACCAAGACATTTGCCTGTAGGAGCGTGCAGCATGAGCTTCATAGCCACCACCCCAGGGAAGAGGTGCTGTCCTCTTCTATACAGAGACAGAAAAGCATATCTGGTCAGGACTTCAGTTCCTAAAAGTGAATGGTCCCAGCAGATCTGCTCTGACTTCAATCATTTGGGGGCCTTGCTTTAAGGATGCCTTTTTACCCCTGCTAGCTCTCTAGGAGTCAGTGCAGCTCAGAAAGAAAGGGCTGGCTGGTGCAGCCAGAATAAGTGACCCTGGAAATCTTTAGTTACTGCACTAACACACAGTGGGGGGAAAAAACCAAAATTCAGTAAGGATTTGGCAAGGGCTTCCACAGTGACAATTCACAGTCTTGGGGTGTAGCCTTTCAGAAGCACACTAATGACTTTGAGTCCCATACTGTTTTCCGAAGTACTTTAGGTGCCTGGACTCTTGTGTCTCATTGACTTTCACCACAGGTATAGCTCTGTTAACAAATCATCGCAAGGCAAGCAAGGACTTGCCCGTACAAAGTGCAAGCTAGTGTGCGGCAACACCATGCTGACAAAACAATGTCCCTCCGGTACCTTATCACCCACTCAAAATGCTGCAAAACTACCTATGGGAGATGAGCTTGCATACAGTTACCATACAATAGCTAACATTCTGTAAAATAAGCCTTAATTTGCCTCATGGGAGCTTGTTTGCACACCCATATCCCCAGGCATTTTGAAGTTTCACTCTAGAACTGTTCTGCACATTCCTGGTTTTGCTCCTGAATTAAATATGGTGACACTTATTAAAAATAACTGTATTTTTCTTCCTGCTCATATACTCTCCAAGGTTTGGATTTCTCAGCTTTGTATTTCAAAAGTGTATTACATAGCTTAAAATTTAAATATCTGGTTGACTTTTATGTAACCACATGCATTATTTAGCATAACAAAGATGGTGTGTGCTATGTAAGCTTTCCTTCAATGACAAAGGAGATGAATTATTTGAGGATGGTGTAATTCCAAGTCAGTGGGCATTCAAGGGTGAATGTCAAGTGGTTGCATGCCTAATTTCAGAGTAATGAAGCATATATAGTAATACATGCTAAAATAATTTGTAATATGATATATTGTATCCCATGATTACATTTGAATGTCACTGGCACCATTTCAACAGAAGAAGGTTGATTTTGCCATGGCCCATATAGAACTAATTGAGTATTTGCTTTGTTTAATCCTATTAGGTAAGCTCCGTGTCATCAAAATATTCCAGGATTTATGTGAATGTCAGTGATACTGATCCCTAATTACTTCTTATGTCACGTGACACAGAACCAGCAAACCAGGATTTTGTGGCCCCAAAAGAGTCTGTGGGAAATCTCTTTCCCCCACACAGCAGCGATCCGGTAGAGGCAAGCCAGTGCCAGTTGGGCGTGTACTGCCTGAAAATGAGCTGTCTGTACCTCCTGCTTTGGAAGAATGATTGCTTAATGCTTTCTTGTTTAGCATAGAGAGATTAAATAATAAGGGCGAAGATTTATATTTTATTTATATTTATTTTTGCCTTGTTTCTTTTCATATGCACCCATTACATTCAGAAAAGCTTTTCCCATGGACTATATTTATATTCCTCTCCCTTTTTTCACAATAACGTTATCTGAAGCTCTAAGTCATTCCTCCATTTTAAGGCTGAAATCCTAAACTTGCTCCTTAAGGTCAATTCCCAAGTTAGAAAACTTTGGTCGTTATATTTCAGCTTGAGGTCAGTAGGGCTGTGACTTGTGACTTCCACCTCCTGGCCATCTTTTAGGAAGAGCAGAGGGCAGAGGAGAGCTGACTAAGTCAGTGAGATAATCAAGATGTATCTCAAAATGGAAGTGGAAGTGACACCTTCCTAATTTAGCTGCTTTTATCTAGTGATGTCAGCTGGATCAAGGGACAGGAAATGGCCCCATGTTCATGGAAATGATCCTCTCAGCTGAACAAACAGCCAGATGATAACTACAGCACTTAAGGCAACAGCCAGACAAACAGAGCCTTAAAATGCTATTCTCAAGTATTTTCAAAGCACTGGAAAAGAATAAAGAAAATAGCTGGTTCACCAATTACAGAGGGAAACACAGTTTTCCTGCAGAAGATCAATGCTGCAATTGCTTTCAGGGCACCAGGAAGAGGTTATTTACTAAGTCCTGGGCCTGGAAATTCTTATTTAAGGGCAGACTATTATTCTAGTCACGCTGATTGTTGCCATAAATTATGTCACACCTTACCTCACCACTTTTTGATCAAGACACTGCATAAAGTAACAAAATGTCTAAGGTCAAGTAGGAAGTGCACTATGTTCAGGTTGAATCTGCAGGCGCTATGTCCTCTTTGCCTTACACTCCAGAAAGATACTCCATGCACATTACTTTTGGCAGGATAGATGAGCATAGTTCACATTAAAAAAAAACCTCAAACCATAAACCAGCAAAGAACACATATCAGCTTTTAAAGCCTGTCAAATCAAGGACAAAAAAAATATATATATATTTCTTTTGGGGCACCTAGAAGACTTACATGCGCATACCTTACTTACTTGGTGACCTGCTAGTCCCTCCTTAACACCCAACTTGCTCTTTTTCCCCACGCTGGCTCTTCTTTCACTTCAGATATTAGCTGATGGCATCAGACCCAACAGTGAAGCAGTTTGTTTGCAGTGCTGGGCATAACCAGACTGCAAATAAAACATTTTCAGCTAAGCCCATTAACCCTCTACAAGCTCTGGCATCTGAGCAGATGTCCATTAACACCAAAGTCAGTGAGAATAGGCTCCCTTCCCTGTCTGTCAGTGGAAAGAAACAGGCTTTGTAGATGGCAATTTAGAGCACTGAGAGCTGGTCTCCTTTGTACCCGCAATATCATTGTTTCAAGTAAATACACAAGGAAAGCTACACTTAGAGAGGCCTGTTCGGTAACTTGAACAGATAACTATATCAATATTGCCACCTTCTCCTTGGAAAATGCTATAGTGGAGGTGTCAGTATCAAATTTACACACAATTCCTTGTCTTTACAATTTGTCTGAAACAATTGTTCTGCCAGCTTAATTATTTTAAGCTCTAAATAAGGACCATTTGTCAACCATCCCATTTCTGAACAGCTTCCATATGCAATTACCACCCCTTAAGGTCACTTTGTGTCTTCCTGACCTTTCTCAGATGGTGTGGACAAGCAGCATTCTCCAGGTGGGACTGAACAGCCACTGGATGTACACATAGTACATGTGCTAGAAACCAGGAATGTATTACAGTGTAATACAGGACTGAAGTTTGAACGTATGGACCAGTGATTTTCATTGCCACAGACCACACACCAGTTTAATCCATTACAGCACACCATTCTGCGTGTACAGGCAGCTACTGCCAGTGCACACAGGCAGTATTTTTGCCCACAGAGATAGTGTAGCTCTTTGCACTGGTAAAGCAGGGAGAAAATTCATGGTGAGGCAATGGGATGTCCCTTGCAAGATGCTGATCTCTGTCCAGAGCTGAGGAGAGGGGGCTGGTTTATTGTAGCATCTGCAGCAACCCTTCCCTTATTCAGAGCCTCAGAAACCCAGGGTTTTGCTACAAAACTTCTTTCACTCATCTCAAGAACCCATTTTCACTAGGGGCAGAGGGTGCCACCTGGGCAGGCTGAAATATGTTGAATTTTTGATATATCTATTTTGCCATTGCAGCCTACCAACTGCCTGTAAATCGAGCAGCCCTGCTCCGCCCCATGAATCTGCCTCAGGGCGAGGGATCTACAAAATGTAGGGCCCCATGGCATTATGTCCCACGCTCTTACACCTGAACCTTGCTCCAACTGTCTAGCCATAAGTGGGGTTGAGACTGTAGCTCAGCATTGCTTAGGATTCAAAGCGGGCACCCAAGGTCTGCTCAAGTTATAGTCAAGGAGTTCATTACCAAGCCAGGGAAAATACAATTTTCCCCAAGCTGTGTGGCCAGATAAAGGTCCAGTCCTAATGCTGGGGCTTTAACTCCTGGGCTGCCTGTGCATATATATGAGGTGTTTCAGGGCTTCTTTCCCATCCCACTGTGACAGAGCACATGGTACCATCAGAGCTCAGACTGCATGATCACACACCACGACCACACAGACACCATGGGTCACGGGAAGGGTCCTACTTGTTTGCCTCGTTTTCCAGGTCTTCCTATAGGTCCTCTGTGTCCTGGTACTCCAGATTGTCCCTTCGGGCCCATCTCTCCCTTGGTGGGTGTGGAGGGAAGGAAGCAGGACGTTAAGATCAGAAATGCACATTACGGTGGTTTTACCTGCCTTATACAAAAACAGCAGGTCAATGATGCTCTAATTCACATGAGCATTCTAGGGAGTGCTGGCACTCCTTGTTTCTCAGAGCATCAAAATTATAATAATTTAAAGAATCATAAAGTGAAAAACATCTCTCACAATTTACCTAAATTTCCCTGAAAATTCTTTTCTAAAGAGGAAGGCAAATGGAGATATCTGAAACATGCTCAGAGATTTGAGGAGGTCAAGGCTAGCAAATCTCTCTGCCCCTTTTGGCAGTATCTTGTTTTGCAGTTAAGATGCACATGTAATAAAGTCACTCAGGGAAATGAAGGCGAATTGACTCATCTCCTAGCCTCCTTAGAAGCAACCAGTATTTCTTTAAGCTGTCCTAATTTCAGAGATAAGATGTGATTATGTCTTAAAATTATCCTCATGTAAGATTTCTATCCATAAAACAATATGTGAATTGTGACTGTTTTTTAAGTAGAGTAATGATGATACAAAAACCGCTTGGGATTACTACTCTATTTCTAGTAGTGCCATTTTGATTCAGAGTATCAAGAAGTAAGTATTTATTATCTTCAAGTGAATAACACCAAAACAATTAGGCCAGTTATGAATCTATAATCAAGAGTTTGAACAGGTTAGACAGGAGGAAGATTCTGACTAAAACAACATTCTGGGGAAAAGAGAGAAACAGGAACAAACAGCTACATTTCAGAGTTTTTTCCTAAGATGAAAAGCCTGAATTTCATCAAATCCAAGTAGCGTTGGCCATTAAGTCAAGCGAGACCTTCAATTCCTTATACTTTGCAGGATATCCCTGAAGCCATTCATTGGTTTTATGGCAGCACTTAATACAACTCCCCAGTACATCACACCCACTTACTTTTTGTCCCAGCATTCCAGGAAAGCCTATTTCTCCCTACAAAGTAAAAGGAGAAAAAACATCAGAAATGTGGAATGATCTTTGACAAAGCAGTACCTTACTTGCAAGGAAGAAAATCAAGTGCCATGTACTATACTGATACCCATCAAAATGCCCACACTGTGATACAGCACTGGGGGTGATGCAGGAGGTGGAGAATTATAAGGAAAATTTTATGATAAAGCCACTTGTACAGATCCTCTGTTGCTTGCTTCCTCTCCTTTGGCAAAAGCATCCCAGTTGTGCTTTGTCTACAAGCAACCCTACTACCTGGACAACCCCTCAAGCCTACCTTTGGGAATGGCAGTTCTCCATTTACATCAAAGGCATTTTACCTTTATTTTCTTAGTAAAGAATCTCACCAAGGTTTTTTTTTGTTGTTGTTGTTGTTTTTTGTTTGTTTGTTTGGTTTGGGTTTTGTTTATTATTTGTTTGTTTAATTTAGGTTTTTGTTTGTATTCCTCTCACAGCATTATAGTATCACCATCCAAAGACGTTTTGGCAAAATCTCAAGGTTCTGAACTGCACAGGCCAGGAGAAACTGAGGTTACCTCCAGGAAAATCCCATTCTGCCCAATCACCCCTGACACACTGGGGCTGGGGGGCACATGGACATGGAGGCTGCTCCACTGTCCTCGCATCAGATAGGACCACTGCCTGCCCTCACCATTCTTGCCCCTCCCAGGAAGATGCCTCCAGACTCGCTTCCTCCGTACTGCTCCTGGTTTTTGCTCTCAGAAGTACATTAGATCTCATGTGCATGTTCAGCTAAAGCTCACAGCCCACTGGAAAAGAAAAAGAAAATTACCTGGTCTCCTTTGACTCCTTTGTCACCCCTGTCACCTCTGGATCCCTGGAGAGAGATAACAAGGTGAAAACAGCTTAGTTAATCCATTTCACAAAGAAGCAAAAAAAAATTTCCCAACACAAGGTGTTATATGGAGTCACACAGAATATAGTAATATCTCCAGAGAGAGGTATATGGTAGACACCCTAAGATGTTTCTTATTATTTTCATTGATACTATAACTGAATTAAGAGTAAGGCTTGTAGAAAAAGGAACTCATTCTCCCTAGATAATGACTTAAAATGCACCCTTTCCTGGATGTAATATTTCCAAACTTGATTTTTTTTCCCCAGTTGACTTCATCCAAGTTCATGTCCCACTAGTATGCTCTTATGGTAAAAATCGTCTCTGTTGCAAAGTATATATAGTCTAGATAATCCAAACCAACAATTAAGGATTATTACACCCATTCTACAGAGAAGGGAACTGTAGTGAGGTGCACTGCAATAACTTGTTCATAAGAAGATGGGGTGTCAAACTCACTTCTTCAGCATCCCAGCCCAAGCCATGAGACTGTGCTCCTTCTTGACGCTTGTTTTAATTTCTCAGTGGGACCTTCAGATTTCACTCCATCAAAATTCAATCTCATTTCTGCAGATACTTTTTTTTACATAAGTGTTTCCAATTGTTAGTTATACATTTTTCTATTGTCACACTGACCTTTTCTCCTCTGGTTCCAGGAAAACCCTAAAGGGAATTATAGATATTTTAATACTTCTCACTTTCAAGATCACCCAAGAAACAGAACTTTCGAACTTTAAAGTGAAGAAAAAGAATGAAGCACAAAAGATTAATTGCATCAACTTGTAAATGCAAATGAATATTTATAGCTTCTAAAATTGCACTGAAACAGAACTGTGAAATATGAATTAAAGGCAAGACAACTCAGCCCAAAAGCCAATGTGAAAAAGCCAGTTAAAGCCAGCAGGTTTGATATTACTTTTAAAATTGAAACTAGGGAAATAAAATGTTACTGAAATTGAATGAAGCCTTAGATGCCACAATTAATAAACTACAATAATTTTACTAATAATCTTCCTCTTCTTTTTTTTTTCCCGTGTGAAACATCCTTATATTATACTTAAGTAATCTTCTAATATGAAAATTACTATAAAACTGAGTTTCTCTTTAAGAAACATAAAAGACAATGGTGTTAAGTTCTTCTTTCTAGACCTTTATACATAATTTTTTTCAATTACCTTAAAATGTTGTGGCCTAAATTTTTTAAGGCAGAGGCTATGCTATAGACAATGATGTACAGATACTAGAACATCCAGAGTAAATTGTGCGTATTAGCCATCTGTCAATAGAACCATAGAGTCATAAAACCGTTTGGGTTGGAAGAGACCTCTAAAGGTCATCCAGTCTCCCCCTGCAATGAGCAGGGACATCTACAGCTAGATCACATTGCTCAGAGCCTTGTCCAACCTGACTTTGGATGTTTCCAGGGATGGGGTAACTACCACCTCTCTGGGCAACCTGAGAAATACATATGCATAGTTTTAGTAGAGGACAAAAATGATCTTCATAGTCTTATGAGGTGGGTGAAAAACATTGCAGACACAAGTTAATGCTGCAGATACACTTAAGAATTCCAGATTTCTAGTGGGATAAAATTAGATAGAAGTTTTGCTTTTAAAATAAATTTTGCATTACAGTAATTTACACCAAAGCATTTTTTATGAAAAGCCAAAAACACAGCCAAGCCCAACCAGACAACATAACCTTGCTTGAAGGAGAACATATCTTTTAAGCTGTATTAGAAAAGATATGTCTTGATAAATGCTTTCCAGCAAATTCATGAGGGAAGCAACCGTCAGCAGAGCATTAGAAACCAATGTCTGAAAATGCACTGTTTGGTTAACAAACCTTGGAGCCCATTGGTCCTCTTGTACCTGGCAATCCCATCACACCCAACTCTCCCTTTTCACCCTAAAGAGGTCAATAAAGAGAGTTATTGATTGTGGCTCTCTGACGAGGTCATATTCGAATGTACTTGAGACAAACCTGACCTTGGTGTAGCATTGTAGTCAGAAGTCTATATTACAATTGTATTCTGAGTCCTCATATATTTTCTTATTCTTCTATTTGCATTTTCTTGGGTGTGTAACTTGTGCTTCAGTTTTGCCAGATGCTATTAAAGGACATGCAAGCAAATTAGCAGCAGCAGTGCATCCTTTTGTTGCATGAAGGTGAATTGTCTCTACCCAGCCTCACTTCCACTGAGTTGCAGAAAAAATAGGTATTTTGCTACAAACCTTTATGTCTTGGGGAGGCACAGTGACTACTTTTATTATAGTTCTGGGACATCACATACTTTACAGCTGTTTTGAGCCAGTAAATCGTGAAAAGGCTTTACAAGTTCTCTGGCTGCTGTCAGATAATTATACCTAGGGTGAAATACAGAGTACTGACTGCAGACCTGCATCAGCCCTACCAGCAAATGCAGGTGGATCTCATTCTCCTTTGGCTTTCACTGTCCTACTAGTGGAGAGGATTTTCACATTGGCTGCTGCTGCCACGGTACAATTTCAGAAAAGATTTGAAG
Organism: Nycticryphes semicollaris; assembly: GCA_013400055.1. Classification (NCBI taxonomy): domain Eukaryota; kingdom Metazoa; phylum Chordata; class Aves; order Charadriiformes; family Rostratulidae; genus Nycticryphes; species Nycticryphes semicollaris. The sequence goes on along the minus strand of VXBJ01002849.1, from coordinate 2,239,190 downwards.
AAACAAAGTAGGAGAAATAAGGATTGACCAAGGCTGTGTCTAAGAAAGAGAAGACAGGTAATGCGATGCAGCTGAAGAAACAGACGGCACAAAGATAGGAATAATGAAAAAAAAAAAACCAACAGCTTACTGGAAATTTACAGCAAGAAGATGAAGCAGTGAATTACTGTAGTGAAGATGAATATCAGGAGTTTGGGAAGATCAGAGTTCAGAAGAAAAGAAAGGAAAGAGGAGACACAACCAATGGAAGTGAGCACAGAGATGCACTGTCCTCTGTTCAACTGGAGCCTTCACTGACATGCAGGAAACAGAAATTTATAAAGAGCAGAAGAAATGAAAGTGGGAATCCTAAAGAACAGAGGAGATGTGTCAGAGGATGCAATGAAAGCAGAGGAATGGGAATTAAACAGCAAGTAGGACTTGCTGTCCTACTACCCAATATGAGGGATGTTTCTAGGTGTGTGATGAAAAAGCACAATAAAAGACAAAGAGGAGATAAAATAAAAATTAGGAAGACTTCATAAATAAAACTAGAGCTTGTATAAGCAAAAGGCCAAGTGAATGAATTTTCTGACTGCTCTGTTCTCAGTATTCAGACTGAGGGAACAAGGTAGTTGGACCTTCCTACTGTCTTCACTGCTCCCACAATGCATTTGGGTGGACATAATTTCTCATCTCAGAGTTCAAAGTGAACATTGGCTCCTCTTTTTGCTCACCTACATTCCCACATACTATAATATGATGTTCCTCATCTAACATAGTTCTGATGAATTTGAGGGTCTGCTTAAATTCAGATGTCATCCACGATTATCTTGCTGTAGCAAGAGCCTCTTGTCATGTCCTCTGAGCTGGGGGCACCAACCCTCATGGAGCAAATGAAGAGTCAAAGATTTACTGGAAAATACAGCTAAACATTATGTGTGGTCCTTTTGCCTGATGCATGCTGGATTGAAAAGTTATCTCAAAAGTCCCAGTAGAAACTTCATATACTGTGGCTCCTATGAAAGGCTGTATACCTTTTGCATAAGGTAATACGCAGTAAAGATCTGTCCTGCAGCTTTTTTATAATAAATGCAGAAGGACCAACATCTCTGCAGTAGTAAAGTGTGTCCTGTCATTTCTTCTGCTCTTGGTTATTTAAAATCATAGGAACAAATGTTTGTGTGGGAATGGACTTCAAAGACCTGATCAGCAATCCACGTGGTTCATAATCTCTTTCCCCTGATACCAGCCCGGTATTTTCCCTGTGATCACATGGACACCCAGTTATGCTGCCAAGAAGTACAAACTCAGGTGAAGAGATCATCGTAAAGAGCAGACTCAAAAATGATGATGAGTTTTGAAAGTCTAATTCATGTGATGATGAGACACCAGTGGTTATCAATGAGTCTTCATTAGCCTGATTTTCATTTTCCTTTTGACATATTTTAATCAACGTAAGAAGGGCTATAGGGTCTAGGCTGAAGGTGGAGTAAACCAACCCTAGACTGGGCAGGTCAAATGGTACAAGTATAGAGCGTCCTTGCACTGCTGCAACTTCCCAGCCTCCAGCAGATAGTGGCTTAGAGACGTCCCAAGACAACTGTTGTGTTCAGATTATGAGGTTTAACATGTTATGCCATGTGAATTTTAGTCTTACCTTCGGTCCCACAGGTCCAGGCCATCCTACTGGTCCTGGCATCCCAGGGACGCCCGGGGGACCTGGTCTACCCTTGAACGAAAAACATTGATTACATCAATTCATTTAACATCATTTCTACACACAGGCCTCAGGGAATATAGGTTTTTCAGGAAAAGACCTGCAAATGCTTTTTTACCTTCCTTTTAATACAAAACCCACTATATCATACAGTTTGTGTGGATGCTACTGGAAGAGGTGTGGGCTTGCAGAAATACCAGGTTATACTGATTCAGATAAGTAGTAGCTGCAGAGTAAACTTAGATGCAGCCAAAATAATTATCCTAAAACCATAATATCAATAACTTAAATCTTCTTGTAAATGTAAATCAAAATGCATGTAATTATATGAGTATGAATCCAATTCACATTAAGAACACAACCAAATCTTAATATATTCCTATTTTTATTTACTATTGTTCTTATTCTGAACATTCTCGTATTACTAACTATAATTCCTATATATTAGCTACTATCTGACTAGCAATAACGACATACATACAGTTATTTATCTATTTTAATTACTGCCTGTAGATCACTCTTTGAGTACTTCCTAAAATTCCATAGGTTACTGCCATCCCACTGCTTTACACCACTTGCCAAAATAATCTTACAAATGTCATCATGATATCTGGGGCTAAGAGCGACCTCCCACAAGCCGGAGAGCTTTTAGCAGGAGTTACACTCTTATTTCCAACCTGAACAACTCCTCTTTTTGGACATACTAGTTTTTGTCAGAAGGGTAAGTACTGATGTGCTGTGTTTTAGGTTTTGCACTTTCGTTTAGGGTGGTGGGTGACTCTCTCTGAGACATTACGGTTTTTAACACTTGAATTTGTATAGGCAAAAATTTTTTTTACTGTAGTGCAATTGCAGTTTAGATTAAAGAAAAAGACCTCTTTTGCTTATGTGTTTTGTATTTATTTGAATTACTAATTGGTACCTGGTATCAAAATCTTTCGTATATTATTAGAAGGGTGTTAAAATCCTTGGTATATTATTAGAAGGGTACTTCTTTTCCTGGTTAGTGACAACTCCCTGCATATCTCTGATTTCATCCTGCATTTCTGTCTTCTTTTAAAGTTAATTACATTAAATGGAGGCACTTAGTGACTGAGACAACAGATTCTATTTCATCACATGTAGAGGCACATATTTTTGACAATATATCATGGCTCATATGTCACCAAGCATAGGATTGTAGTCAGCATATCGTGCTGGTGTCAAAACTCTGTAATTATTAATGAATATTCCTCCTTCTGGGCTCTTTGGCTGTGCCTTGTTTCAACTTTGGAGCAGTGAAAGTTTGCTTTTACTTTAGGATTTTTTTTAGTACACCTTTAATGATAGCTCCATAATCTGCTGCCTCTGACTACAGAGAGGGAGTTCAGGTAATTTTCCGCTCTGATTTAATTGTCTGGCCAGAGCCACATGCCCTTACTGAGGGAATCTGTTGAATTCAAACCAGGTGTGACAGCTCTGCAGCCCTGCACCCATAGCTCCCTACCACCCCATCCATCTTGGGTACCAGCGGAAGCAGCACAAACAGGTTAAACATCAACATTAGCTAATTTTATTTAACTATTGTCTGCACCCCTCTCTGACAGCTGCTCGGTGTCAAGCATTAAACCGGTGTCTAAGACAAGACCTTTGTTCATACCTTTCTTCCTGGCCTGCCAATCTCCCCCTGCCAGAGAAAGGAATACGTTAGTCTCATAGGCACCACACATACTGGAAATATCTTTGTTTTCAAGACTTTGCTTCCAGAAGTAAAATGAGAAAAATTATTTAACAGAGTCCCTTTGTCCTTCGTTTTCAGCCTTAAATCTATAGTCAACACCTGTGTAGGAAAACATGTAACTATATGACCAGCTTCAGATGTAAGGATCTCTAAGCCTCTTGGAGAAAATGCTTTGCAGATCTGAAGCCATAACTTAAGATATAGACCTTTCTTAATATCTGAGCTGACCTATACAATAAACACTGCATGAGAGCTCCACTTCTCATGTCCTCCCAGAGGCACAAGGTGGTCAAAAGCTGTTGGATCAGTAAGATCACTGGCTTGTGCTCTTGAACTGTTTTCTTAATGCATACCATAGATATAGGTAGCTATCATGAGAAGCCATCAAAAATATTTCAGGATTGAAAATGAGCACTGAAAGACAAAGATTTAAATTGCAACTCCAATTCAATTCACAGCTTTACGTTCAAATTAAAGCAAATCCCTGCATTGAAAAGGCCCATCAGTGACTAAACAGACAAGGAAAAAGGTAAACACAAGCTCCCCATCTCCTTCCTTGCCCCCTCGAAACCACATTAACCTCCATAACACAGACACTTACTTTCTCCCCTTTTGGTCCCATTATACCAGGAATTCCTTGTGGACCCTAGGAAGAAAAGTGAATGCATTAGTAAGAAGGCACTGATGGTTGCCTTTGCTCAACCCATGGCCCTGTAGGTGTCTCCTGGGAAAGGTATGAAACCACAGGGTTGAGGTGCTGGATATAATGCTTGAATGTGGCCTTTGAACAGCCAGGTCTGTGCTACCGCTGAAGAGCAGGCTGGAGACTTGAACCGACATGAAAAGCACAGGGACATCTTCTAGATGAAGAAAACTATCAAGAAAAAAAGGTCTGAGGCAAATGAAAGATGAGAAGTTATTAGAGTCCTGAAAAATTAGTGACAATGAGGACACAGAGACACAGTTTGAAAAACAGTTTTGTTTCTAGAATGCTTCAGTTCAGGGACCACTGCTTATTTTTGAATGCCGAAGGAAAAAACAATCCAGTAAGCCTGCATCAGAGGAGCGTTAGATTCGCTATACAAATCACTCACTCCAGGTTTGTATCCTGGCTGTCTGATACTGTGGAAACATGATGCAAATTGTACACAAATGGGACCAAAGTGTATCTTCAGATGCAAATTATTCCAAATATTTCAGTCTGTAGAGTTACTTAGATTTTCAATAACATGAATCAGAATGCATCCTATTAGAGTCAGAGCCAAATTTTATCTTCTTTCTTTCATTTTACTTCAGTTTACACATGGGAGGAATTATACGCTGAGTTACATCATTACAAATCTAATTCTCCTTCTTATGAAAAAGTGTTAAAATTCAGCTGTATGAGCTTTTACTACATCTTTGAAAGTAATGCAAGCTACAGCAGAAAAGAATTCAGAGATATTTCTTAGATTTTTTTTTTTTTTGTAATGGTATAAAAACGTTGCCTAGAGGATTGCTGGCTCTAACATTGTCCCATTATAAGACACAGTCCAGCAGCTTATAATTAAAAATTCCAAAGGCGTGTTATACCTACCCTGCTGTCTGCCACTGTGATAAAATCTGCCAGCCTACTCTATTTAAAAATATTCTTGGAGGGATCACAGATCATCTGGTTGCAAGATTAATATTGTTTATAGCAATGGATCTTGCCGAACAATATAATTAATATTACTGTTCTTCCAATTTAAGTCAGAGAGAGTATTAAGAGGATTTTCAAAAAGACAGTCTGCCAAAGACTGAAATAACAACTGCTTCTTTCACATGTACTGCAACTCTGGATTGTGGACAACCACACTGCAGGGCTGTTTCATAATGCAGAGAGGACATTTCTCAATACAGGACAGGACAAACGGTTCACATCCTTTCTCTCGACACCTCATCATTCACATGGTAAATGAGTATCCCTCCTCCTGCATCTCAGCAAAGACAAAATGGCAGAACAGAAAAGTCAAGGTTCATAAAACAAGACTTTGTGGCTTTCTCATTGCATCTTCTAGGCTATTTACAAATACCTTCTGAAGTACTGACTTCTACATAATTAAAGCTAAGTTCTTTGCCATGTACCCAGACCTTTACTGTGATGCACTGTCCTTACTTTATGAGCAGTATTTGGGTGCTTGTTAACGACTCAGGCTGCCAAACCCTCGGTCACAGCTTTGCTGTGCCGTGCCTGCTTTTAGCTGTACTGTAATAAATTCGTCCCCAGGGGCCTCGAGGAAGATCATTGTCCCAAAGCACCAGACATGACACATAGATAGGGACTGCCTGTGCCCCAAGAGAAACTGGAAGTACCTCTATCTGAAAAGTTTTATTTTTCTTTGGAGTGAATGAGCTGGATTACGGAAAGGCAGATGGGACATCTCCACATTAGAGAGGTGTTCACAAAAACCTTCCCTCCTAGAGGTGGATCCTTTCCTCAGAAGATTTCTGACCACCCACAGAAGCTTTCTGAATGTACAAATTGTAGAAAATAAAATGGAAGATTGAAAGGACTGGCTCAAGGCTACACAGCAAGTCAGAGGCAGAGATACCGCATGACATACTAGGAGATCCCACATCTCCTGAATCTCACCCCCCTACCCTCCCAAAGCTCCTCCTTTTCTCTGATGTTTAGGTGTTTGCCTTCCCAGGGAGGCACTCCACTGTCATTCAAGTTCATTGCACCTCTCGTGCATCCACTCCACAGGCTCTTTCCCTCACATAAAGGACAACAAAGTCTGAACCAAGGGAAAAACTAGCAAAAAGTCTCTGAAGGAAGTGATTTCACCTACTGCATTTTTGATGGGTGCTACCCACTGTAAAATTCCACAAAAATTAGGGTGAACTTGAAACTGAGTGGGGAACAGATGAGAATGTAGGGTTAAAAGCCTACATGATTTATACATAGTCATATCAAAATGAAATTAAGACAAAGCCTGGTATGCTTATTAAGCTGTTAAAAGCATTAGCAGAAGATATTTCACAGCTTTGTAAGGACTTTGGAGCAAGTGAGAGACCAATCACTCACCTGGGGGCCAGGAGGTCCTGTGGGGCAATATGATTCGGGCAGAGAGGAACCCTGCATTATTTGGAGCTCCAGACATAACTCTTTCATATCCAGGGCAAGCAGCTTCTACATAACATAAAACACATGAGTGAATACACAGCCATATGTAGCATGTCAGAAAAAATGTATGAATAAACACCCATCAAGCATTACAGCCTCGGGAGAGTTTATTTGCTTCCCTTAGGGAGAAGCCTAGGGTTTGTCACGAGGTTATCTTCATGGATGCTTGAACATTAGCACATCGACACAGTGTCCTGCCCCACGTTTCCTCCTCCTCCTCTTGCAGAGACACATCGCAGCCAGGCTGTCACACACCCCTCCAAGGCAGCATGGGACCCTGGCTTATTCTTAGACTTGACTCTGCTCTCTCCATTCCACTTTACAAGTAGCAGCTCCTCTCCAAAAATAGTGTCTTTGCTCTAATAATAGAGACTACGCTCAGCGAGGGTATAGGCCAGCATGAACTTCGTTCCAGAAGATACTAACCCGTAGGCATTCATTCACTGCAGACCTTTAATGATCAATGAATGTCTAATATTTTGACTGCAAAATTAGGCTTGTGTGAGTAAGCTGGCTTATTTATGTCCTGTGACAAAAGCCATCTCCTCTGGAAATGCATAGGAACACTGAGTCAGAGGTACTGGGTTGATAGAACTAATCTACCTTCAGCTTCCAAGTGAAAAGCCATTTTCCAGAAAAAAGTCCAACTAGAGGCTCCAAAGCATGAACTGCTTGAAGTGAATTCACGCAGGTCCCGTCCTCCTAGTAGCCACTTAATTTTATTTCATGTTTTCACAGGGGAAATGGTGTGAAGGGTGATTTTATGCTTAGATTACACTCTGAGCTGCTTGGAGGAATCTCAGGGGCTCTGGTCCCAACCTCCTCCTCACAGGAGGAATACAGCACATTCCCAAGGAGATCTTGTCTCTGGGTCTCCTTTCTGTGGAAACCACGCTACAGGGAGAGGAGGGGATGAGGGAAGAGGAGGCAACTAGATTTTGCTTTGGGGAGAATTGCACCCTGAGCTCAATACTGATATCTCTGAAGACAATAGAGGGGTTTACACTGTATTTTTTCTTAGTTTAGTTCTTGTGAGAGAGATCTCTGTAATCATTATTTACATAACACATGCAAGAATCACAGTATCTATATATAGTGGAATTTGCATATAGTATTTGCAATAGTAGAAAAAAGAAATTGGAATTATTCCATAGGAAGAAAAATTATTTATGTTGGGATGGAAAACATATTGGGGTTAACACACCCTGGCAATAAGTGCTATGTCATTGTATTCTGTAGGTTTCATATGTTAACGTATATGTATGGATACATATCATATACAACAGACACAAGCCAGGTGGGTGAGTGAAAACTCCATAGCAGCAGACCAAGCACATCTTTTTTTTTGCTGGAAAATGAAATGATAGAAATAGATTCCTCCATAGGAAGATCTTGGGGCCTTCATTTCATCCACTGGGTAAGGGAAATGTGATGCAAAACAGGACATGTATAATGTACACTCTGAAATCATAGTGTAGGATGGGAGATGGCCTTTCTGTCCTTACTTGTAATATTGCATTTCTATTTCCTTTAGTTCAGGATTATCTTATTCTTATTGCCCCAAAACAGAGTAAGGAGAATATTTTAAGTTACTTGAACTAGCTGATTGAACAAACCCAGCCCTGTTTCATTCCTTGATGTATTTGACATTTACTTCAAGCCCCAGTCTGGGATGGTGAATGATTGTCCTAATAGAGCCATATCAATACAGCCAGACAGGCTTGCCAAGTGACACCATGAAGTAGTGCGGGAGAGGATACTTCAGTCTTTGGCAAACACAAAAAGTCATATAAAAAGAAAAGAAAGGCTCATGGGCCACACTTACAGTGCTCCAGCCATGCCTGAAGAAGGGTGGTGGAAACAAGGGTGGTGGAGGAGGACCCAGGAGGCAGCACGCTCTGCGGTTGAGCTGTTTCTTCTGTTCCATACAAGGGAGATCTGTTCAATACAAACACTCATCTGTTGTCTTGAACACCACAAACATTTCTTACAGAATAAGAGGAGCACAGGATTTTTCTACATCCTGTGTGCATTGACTATAACACTGTAATTCAAGCAGCGATTTAAGAAACTGAGTGGTCCCTAAAGTCTGTAAAACCCTTCTTGTGCTGAAGGCTATGCAGAGTTTTAAGGTCTTCATGTGGCGATGATACAGCCTGATTTTGGAAAATTTCAGATAAGCAACATTAGAAAATAGATTGAAATATATGTCTCTCTCTCCCATCTGTGTTCCAAAAGTGTATAAGAAATAGCAACTTCTGGTTCCCATTACAGCCTGTGAGCCACCAGGAAGGACTCCATGCTGTTGCCACCAACCTTCCCCGTGGACTGAATCACTTCAGGCACTTCTGTGATAACTGAGTGGGAAGCTGTTGCACAGCACATTTGCTTATATCTTCCCTGGGACTGAAACCAAGTTGCCTTATTTCTGATTTGTGCATCATCCATAATTATAAATACTCTCTAACCTAGATTTAGCTGACAGCTTTGCCATTGACTGGTAAGGCAGGATCTCAGTTGTGTTCGACAATGTATTTAACTTTTTCTAAGATGTAAAATTCCATCAACGAGGTAAGAAGCTGTGACCAAAGATTCTCAGAGGATGAGAAGATGATGCATTTATACTCTAGGTTTTTTTGTCTAAATCTATTTACTCCTTGGGAAATACATCTCTAATCAGGGTGAGGGCCTTCCGCAAAGGTTTTGCCAAGGACAGCAAACATTTATTTATGTCTGTTGGTTTCTTCCTCTGGCTAGTGGCAGCTGGAATGGGTGTCTGTGAACTGAAAAATGGCAGGGAGCCAAATACAGTAGGAAGAAAAGCCTATGGTGAAGTATCTGGTATTAATAGAAAATCTCTAAATTAAGTTTCTAGGAAGGCAAACTCGACAAAATTGCTAGATTTGTGTGCAAATCAATCGCAGGCTGGATATTAGTCACATCTCAAGGTAAGGCAATTTTTCTAAGGGACAGAGATGCTTCTAGTTTCTCAGAGGTCTCAGAAAATATATCACAAGTTCCACCATCCCACATTAATGGGGACAGCATTTTCTCAGTCCTGATGCACAGAAAAGAGCTTACCAGAGAAGTGTGATTCAGCAACATTCAGGGGTAGTTTATGTTATCCTGGTTTTCTATTCTATCAAAACACTGTTTGGAATGATACCTTTCAGAGATGGGTTAATTAAAGTCTGAAAGGGTCCACAACGAAGACTTTCTCAAATTCTCATCACAAGTTTGAAACTCAATCAAAAACTTCAATTTAAGAGAAAGGCAGAAAATTCACAATTAAGGGAAAAAAAAGAGAGAGGGATTGTTTCATTTAAAGCTTTAAATACATACTGCAAATGTCAACACCCTTTAAAAAGTAGCAAAGGTTTGAGTTCGCCTGTCTCTAGTTGTCACAACCAATAAAATCCAAAGATATGTAGAGTTAAGTTCTGTGTTAGCTTATCCTGAATTCAGTCACTCTCTCCCACACTCAGGTATGGCAAGCAGATACAACAGAAGAGGGATCAAAAAAATGAGTGAGTCACAAAGTGATTATTGGTAGAACTGCTATAATTTGATCTTGCAATAAGCACTGCATTTCACTGGTATGGATTTTGTAACTGCAACAGATCCAAGATGCACAACCATAACAGTATTGTCTCGGTTTGTGTATCACAAAAGGGTTCCCTTGACAGGCTTTCTGCACATGCACTGTATATTTTTAGGTTCCAGGTTAGCTTTGTTTGCTAAACACAGCTTCAGAATACTCCAGTCCCCATCAGTGGAAAAAATCTCAGCCCAAGAATAGGACTGTCATAGTTTTCTGTGAAATGTGAAGACCCTGCCTACACACAGTGTGTGTTTACATAACTCATGGAAACTGCTCCTTCAACAGCTTCAATATCAAAGAAGACATTCACTAAGAGTAGGAAGACAAAATGAGAAACTCTTTATAGGACTTGTCTAAGTGGCAAACGTTTTCAAAAAACATAAAATTTGTAAGTCAGCTTTAAAATAGAAAGTATTTATAATTTTCAAACTCAAATTATTTTTATGGTCCAAACCATATGTTAATCTAATTCAAGAAAGTGACTGCATAAATCTACGCATATACTGGCAATGGTTGCATCCAAAAATAACAGATTTTAGATAAGCTCTTGCAACATTTAATTTTATTCTTGCAGAGTCCCTGCTTCTGACCGTAGCTGGAAGTTGGGAATTCTTGTCCGGGATGGTCCCATGCAGAGGCAGATAGGAGCCTTCACTCAAGCAGGGCTCATAGGAAGTCTCTGAACCCTAGAACTGATCCTAGAGCTGATCTTCAACCCTACAAACTCCCTGGGCTGCAACAGAAGTATTAGAGAAGTGCTGTTCTGGGTTCAGATTAGATTTACAGGATTTAATTGAAAAAAATCAGAAGTAAACCATGACAGTGACTTTTATTCTCAAATCTAAAAGCTATTGGCCAACTGTCAGGACAAAAGGGCGAGAAAGGAAAAAGACACTTAACATGTGTTTCCCTTCCTATTTGTGACCACATTAATCCAGCAAGCCCTGACGGGAAGCTGAGATGCTATCCTAAGGCTTTTCACCCTGACAGCAGGGTAGGACTCTGCTAGACAGAGACCTCTCATGGCTGACACCCTTTCACAAGTGTGTCTCCCACTTGGATGGTGCTCAGAATTAATAATAAATATGCTGGGCAGACTAGATAGTTAATGATTGTAGGCTTGTCCAGCTGAAACGGAGATTTTAATATGCTTTGTTTTTGTTTATTCAGGCTCCTCTCAGTCTCCTTGCAAGGACAGCAGCACGTCACAGGCATCAACCACCTTGTACCATTCTGTGCATCCATTGCAAGGTGGGTAAGGTGCTTTTTCCTTTTAAGTTAGGAAAGTTTAAGAGTATGTCAAAGATGCCATACAGGTCAAAATCCTTATTTACAGCACAGATACAGATATTACTCTCTCCTTTAAAGTGCCAAAGACATTTGTCAGTACTGACAATAAATACTTACAAATACTTTACAAAGCTTTGTGACACAAAAATGTGCTATAAGCACATATAAACAGAGCTGGGAACACAGCCCAGGTCTGGAGCTGGGTCAAACAGTCAGGTTGGCAATTGATCTGCATCTCTCAGTACCCTTTTGAACTTAGACCTCATAGTTGAAGGCCTAAATATATCTAATAACTAATATAAATATGCCAAAGAAATATATCAAGCCCTACAGCTTAGGTAATGTGTGCCTGTGCAGAGGAGGTGGTGACCTAGGAATCTCCCGTGGGAGTTATGGGATGAGACACAGGAATGCAGTTCTCCCCCTCTTCTGCTTTCCTCCAGCTTGAAGTGGGGCTTCAGAGTCTTTAAGGAACAGGGCAAAGCTTATCTGAAATTAATTCCCTATTCTTCTCACAGAAAATGAAACACTCCAGCTGAAAACTTGCAAGTTTCTTTTCAGCCAAGAAAAGAAACAATAAAAATTTGAAAACACCCTGGTTTTAATCCCCAAAGTGCCTACAGGCTGAGGTAGCAGTAATGTGTTCTTTACCAGCTGGCACACATTCAGAGATGTCATAATAAATAAATACATAAACAAACAAATACATAAAGAAATAAAGGTATTGAAAAATCAGTCTACGTTCAGAAAGCTTGACAATAGCATGAACCCTGGCATGCTGCTTGGATGGCAGATCTCAGTGTTCACCCAGCCAGAGAAGCAAGGACGTTCTGTCCTCCATCCCCACTTCATATTTAGCCCATGTCCCCCAGCATCTCCTGGTACCTCCTGCACGCTCACAGGCACTGAGGCCCAGGAAAGCCCTTCACAGCCCGGCCAGCTGGTGGGTGGAAGGTAGGTGGCTGCATTTTTGCAGGTCAGCCTTGGAAAATACTGTGGAAATGTCAAGATGCAGGAAAGCAAAGGGCATGTGAGATTTCCAAGTGAGGGAAAGGCCTTTTGCTCCCTATATGTAAATACTCCAGACACTGTATGTACACATGTAAGGGCAATGGATATGCCAAAAGATCATATACTGTTCTCTCAGATTGATCGCAGAAGGCAAATTCTGTACTGAGATCAATACAGAGAGAGAGAGGAGCGTCAGGTTGGTTGATTCTGTGCTCCAGTTTCCCAAGAACATGAAAATCCCAATGAAATCTGAAGGGTGGAACACGTCAGTGGGTTATAACATGGGTTTATAGAATAAAGCTATAGTTTATAAAGCCCAATAACCACAACAACAGGGCTATTTTGTATATTTTTCCTTCTATTGTTTTTCATTTGCAGAGGTCCAGAGATCTAGACACCGCTCAGTGACGTTGACAACTCTATATGCCTCTCTTTGGTGCATGAGAAACTGAGGCACAGAGAAGTTAAGCAAGTCCTCCAAAGCCACAGATGACTCAATTACTATACCAGAAACAGAAATCCAGTCTGGTAAACCACAGTATCTCACCTTGGTCATTTTGTGAACTGGATTATAAAACTCAACTGCTTGTCACACCAGAACAATACCAGAAATACTCTGAGTGTTAAAGCCTAAGAACCTACTACAAGCTGTAGAAGAGTCTGTAACCCTGAAGATTAATGCAAGATGGCTACTGTGTCTGCCCCAAAAGACTTCTACACTGCTCCACAGTCCTCCCAATTTATTTGTGAGATCAGTGGAAACAAAGCAGACAGACACCAGAGCCATTCTTCCACAACTGCAAGATCATAATCTGTCAGTACTGGCATGGATCAAAAGTGTACTTGGTGCACCATACACTCAGACAGTCCCATACAATCCCTCTGAGACTGTAGATGTTGCCGTACACTCAGAAAGACCTCAGAGAAAAGCCTTCAAATTCTTCATTGAAACTTTGCTACCTTGGATTAAATCAGTTACTCATGACTCCTCACTGGAACAGAGTCACAGCCCAGATTACTTTATTCTCCTGCCTTTCACAAAGAAATAACTCTGTATTGACTTGGTATTGTAAAGAAAAACGTTACCTTTGTAATTTAAAGAAGGTTAAAAGAAAATAAATAATCAATTGACACTTCTCCCTGGATAGAAGAAAACTGAAATTGTAGCACTGCCTTATTTAGACAAAGCACCCCCCTTTACTTGTGTGCATTCCCTGAGTGCGTGCTTTTATACATACACACTTGCCTGTTCCTGGGAAAAATGGTTAACAGCTTCTTTTCTCTTCCACCCACTCTATGCCCTCTTATGCATTCTTCCTGTATCCATCTTCTCATCCCAAATGCCCCATTACCATTACAGTTGTGTGATTACAGAAAGCATCCCCCCCCAGTTCCCTTTAAAGTTATTAAAGCAGTGATTCCTTGGAGGGGAGAAAGGAAGAAACAGAACGTCTAGGTTGGGTTCTGTTAATTGCTGTGGGGTTTTTTCCTCTCCTATTTCCGGTCTTCCTCAAAGAATTCCCCCTATAACTGATGGTCTTTCCCAGTTCTCTTCTACTTACTAAGCCACAACATGAAATAGGGCTTCTGAACATGTCCTGTTGCATTAGAGCCTAATGCGCCCCTGGATTTTGCAATCACGCAGAATCCTAGCACCAAGAACTGAAGACTGCAGGGATGCACTGCCTATTCTGCCAAAAACTTTCCTTCTGTATAAACACAAATTATATTTTTCTGTAGTTCTAACCAGCACTAGCAGTTTACTTTGCTGCAGTCACACTGCTGGTGCTCCTGTGGCAATACAGCTCATCTATGGGAAGCCATACATGAAGATATAGGGAATAAGCCGATCTTACAGCACTTTGGGTTGCTTGTCAGTGGAGGTCCCATACTTTCATTGGAAACACCTGATTTTCAGGCAGTTTGCATTGATGTGCTGGAATTTAAGTCTCCACTTCCCAGGCCAGTTATAACAGAAGGCGAGTAATCACCAGCACGTTCAATACCTATAGACAGTGCTGTGCTCAGTCACATCAATGAAACAACATGGAGAAGCTTGCCCAAAGGAGCTGGGATCTCCATGCCAGCTGCAGCATCGCTTTCAGCCAAGGTTTCCTTCTGGATTATTTGTTGCCTGTCAGAAACATTCAGAGATTGTAGAAAAACCTTCAGATTGGTTACTGCTTCCTTCACTGGAAAGCTAAGCAAGTGCTGCCTCAGCTTCTGGACTGACCTCTGTCCCTGGCAGCAGGAGCACTTCTTCACCACAAAACAGTGAGCTGAAAAATACTGGTTTTGTTTGGGTTGCATCTCCAAAGGAGTTTCCACAGCCTGAAGTTGGACACCTGCCTTACTTGTAACACAAATATTGTCCTGGAAAGAAAACCTTAACTGGCCACCAGTGTAGTCAGTGTAGTCCCAGCTTCCTGCATTTCAGGAGTCCAGGCATCAAATCTGGTTTCTGTATTTCACGATACCTCTGCTCCCATTAGCTCACCACATGAAGCCAAAATTAAACCAGAGAAAAACAGGGAGGACATATGATCCTTCAACATGCATTTTCTTGAGCAAATGAACATTTGTGATGCTCATCTCAAGCAGCATTTCACTGAACCCTTTCCCTTCACTTGCATTATAGTCACTGAGCCTTTCTTGACAAGTAAAGCACCTTGTCATCCAGTAATGACACAACAGGTCAGAAACTCCTTTCCCCTCCTTCATGAGACCCAGAGCTGTACTTACGGAATCTTGCCACAACCAGCTTCCGCCTTCCTCATTAGTGGCTGTGTTCTGATGTCTTCAACTGCTTCCAATGTCCTTTCCTTGTCCCTCACCCACAGAATCAACTGAGCTTCTACTC
Organism: Nycticryphes semicollaris; assembly: GCA_013400055.1. Classification (NCBI taxonomy): domain Eukaryota; kingdom Metazoa; phylum Chordata; class Aves; order Charadriiformes; family Rostratulidae; genus Nycticryphes; species Nycticryphes semicollaris. Next base: position 2,223,861 of record VXBJ01002849.1, on the reverse strand, counting down.
ACTGGTCTGCTAATTTCACAGGACCTCCTGGGGGTCCTTTGCTATCGCTGCTTGCATCAGCCTTTCCCTCGTCCTTCCCGACATCAAGCTGGGTGCAAGCACGACGTCATGGACAGGCTGTGCAGCAGCGTGGCAGCTCTGCTCTCACCTGACTCAGCACACGCCTTGCACCACATACTACCAGAAAAGGGTCTATGGATCCTAAGATAATTTCATCCTTGACCATTATCCTCATTGACCTGAGCAGGAAACCCAGTTTAGGATTCTCACAAGCTGTATCTACCAAAGGAGAAACTACAGATAAAGTCAAATCAGGTGCTTCTTTAACAGAATTTAATTTAAAGACCATTTTACTTAAAGAAACAATAACCACACCATACTAAACTATTACATGGCTACCAGTCCGAGCCTTTCCCCAGCAGCTGTTCAGAATTGACTTCTTTATCAGCCTAGAAGGGTAACCACTACACAGCCCCTCTTTTGGTTTATCTTTCTAGCCACTCATTTGGGCTATCAAGTGCAAATGGCCCATTTCAAGTTTTTTTTTTTTTTTTTTCTCTCAAGCTGAAGAGATAATGCTATTGAAAGAATCTGTTGTCTCCCCTTCAGGCTTCTGTAAGCCACAAATAAGACAGAAGGCTTTTAAATATCCAGGCAGGTGACTGCCTTCTCTTATGGCCAATAATACTTCGCTTTCCTCCTCCTAATGAAGCTGTATCCTTTGTCAGTGGCTCATTTCCACCAGGAATTTTAATCCAACCAAAGCTTTCCTGCTCATGTGTGTGTTCCATGAGAACCCCACAACCAAACATGAAGATGCTGGGCACCTCCTGAGCCCATGCTGACTTTCCAGAGCAGAGCCCAGCTTCCTTCTCTGGAATGATATTTTTGCCCCTCAAAGATGCACCTCTGCTCGCAACCCTTTGGGATCTTTTCCCAATAGGCTCTGGCTGCTGCCTTTGAGAGTCTTCCAGTTTTTAGTGTTAGTCTAATTTTAAATTCTTTCTGCATCTTTCCTACTCCTGCAAGCAGGCTGATCATTTTTTCCCTTGTGATTTTACATAAATAAATATTTACATTTGCTCTCCTTACAAATGAAAAACGCCTGCCTGACATCTCTGCTGTCCATTTTGGCAACATTTAGGGTTCCTGCAGGAAAAAAAGAACTGATGACAAGCTCAGATATTCCTTTTACAGAAAACCAGCCAGGATCCCAACTCCCCCAGTGTGAGGAATCACCACTTGGTTCTGCTGTTTCTCTCACAAATGCACAATGCTCTCTCCTCCAAACGCAGAGATGCAAGTGGGTATCAAAGTCCCCTCCCTGCACTGGCCAGACAAAACTGTCACTCTACATGTTCCCAGCCTACCTTGCCCATCACTGCAGCTCTTACTGCTCCAACAGTGTTGGTCCACAAGACAGCTGAACTGTTCTGCAGCCATCCCATACAAGGTCTGGTTGCAGATTAATACTACACCTTCCCAATTCAGAAAGGCTGTGATACCTGCCCAGTGAGACGTGGTGTTTCTTTTCTTTGGGAAAATAATGGGAAAAAGTCAAAGAAAGTGTGAGGAATAATGCCAATAATGCTCAGATGTTAGGAATGCATTGTGTTCCTTTAATTAACTATATTCTTTTCACAGGGCTGTGTATTAATATGGATTGTATGGGAAAAATCAATCAAAGGATAAATTTGTGGCATGCATAAAAGGCAGTTTGGGTCAGAAGAAGCACTGAGATACTGCTCTTCTTTCCAGCTATTGCTGGTATTTTAAATACTTTCTCATCTCTCCATAAAATCTCAGAAACATTCAGCCTGGATGAGGAGAGGAGAAGGAAGGAGGGGAGGAGTAGGAAGGAAGGAGAGTGGAAGAGTCTTTCTTCTACCTGAATTTGGAAGGTGGTTTTCTCCAGGCTGGTTCTTACTGTTCCACATAACCCTACTGAAAATGAGTAGAGAATTCACACCTAATTTTCATTATGTGAGTGCAACAGAGGAGGCACTCACTCATGGACATCCCTCTTAAGTGCAGGAAGCTCAGTAGAGCAGAGCTCTGAAAAATGGTCATAAAGGACAACATAAACACTGTGACTTAAGGGTGGGATAAAACAGGTTACCCTGAAGAGGAACCTGCTGTCTCCAGGAGGGCTGAGCTACCCATTCTGGGGGTCTTCACTACCCTCTGGAACCCCAGCCACATGCTTGAGTGTGTTGTAATATCACTGCCTGAAGCATTTCCTCCAGAAATGATGCATCAGCACCAGGGCACTCAACCCTTTGGAGCTCACATGACATTCAAAATCCTTCCAGAGACAAGGATGTGCTGTTGCTTGAGGCTGATGGGACTATAAGGCGGAGTTGGCAGCAAAATAGACCAAGATCCAGATTGTTCTTCTTCCTCCAAATAGTCTACAAACACTTTCTACCCCTCCAGACTGTTTATCTCTGCTCTCTAGTTACTGCTTTGTGACATGTAAGCCTCTTATTTAAGCCTATTTATTTCTGTGTGAAGACAGAAATAAAAGTACTCTTAGCCCAGAACTTTTCAGACATACCTGGAAAACACCCAAATGTATTTTCCCAACTACAGGAAAGACAAGATGTCACTTAAGAACATCCCCTAAACTAAACAAATGTGATTAGTTTTAGAGTTTGCAAGTACAGTGTTGAAATCCATTCTTTAAATGTGAAATGACATCTCGGTGCCAGATACGAGTAATTGACTCAGCTGAAAGACCCAGAACATTTGAGAAAGCATTAAAATAATCAAGAATTTAAATGGAATTAATTCACCTTCTGTACCCAATGTGAGACCTCTATCAGAAAATAGAGAAATGTTTTCTTTTTTTTTCTTAGATGTTCCTTAAAATGCAGATAAAATCAAAGGACTAAAGGAATTTTTTATCATGTCATTATGTCATCAGTCACTGCCTGGGGAGTCCTGGGGTGTCTCATGGACAAGCCCCAGGGGCTGCACCATGGAAAATATTCTACTGTGAAGAGGGCAGTCTGGCCCTAAGAGCAACCAGAAGGCATCAGTTGCTATCAACATCCAGTTTCAAGGGCTATAGGCACAGGTTACTGTTTCATGACATGATATTTAAGTGAAAAATTAGTCTGCATCCCCAAATGCTCTTTTGACTTTGACACCTTACCATTAAACCTGTACGTGTGGCACTACAGCTGTAAAGTATTTTTATTGCTGTGCAATTATTGTTATTCTATCTCAGCTTTCTCACTGGTGCAGAATTAAGCATTCAAATGGCGTTCATAGCTCCTTGTTAACATAGTTGAATTGCTGATCTAATACGTACACTTCTGCATAGGCTATGCATCTTCCTTCATATTCTACTATGGTTTCAGCAGATATGGGAACTTCCCTCTCAGAAGAGAAAGGACTGGTTTGTTGTCCTGTTATTTTTCAAAAGAACATTCTAAATGGCTTCTCTGGACACACAAGTGCTTGTCACAGGAGAAAAGCCAGGCCATGCTTGGCTGGAAACATAAAATTCTTGTTTGTCTAGGTGGCATCTACAAGTGTCACATAAATATAAAGCTCTTAAAACAATTTTTGAGATCTAATAACTTAAATGCTATTGCAAAGCAATTTGGTATATATCACAGAAAATAAATCTTGATGATTCCTGTACCTCAGCATTAGCTAATCTCAACATAATGGAAAAAGCACACCAAACTGAACAAAAATGATAACAAATGTAAATGCTTTTTAACATCCTATAGAGCATAGCAAAAACCCAAAAATTAATTCCTAAAGGTTCAAAAGAATGGATTGTTCTTCAAAGGATGTACTTCTTTGAACATTAGTCTTCTCTAGATCTTTCAAGATGTTATCTTGAAAGCTATCTGAAATGACTACAGAACTCTAATGGCTGTGTTATTAAACGCTGTAGGGCTTTCCCTCAAAGGATATCTGCATTACTCTTGTGGTCCTCAGAATCTTACTACTTGAATAAGACCATCTTTAAATGAATGGACTGTTCAAACAATTGGGAGTGAAATACAATGTACCAGCTCTGCATATTTTAAAAGATTTTTAAAAATACCCTTAGAAGAATTTATGCATCCTTTTATTTAGTGCAGAAATCTAACATCTCATACAAGATACCCTCCTGATCACCCCTCTCTCTTAAATGTCTTAAATGTAAAGCATCTGGATCTGTGGTCATACCAGAGACATTGGAAGACAGACAGGAAGGCCACACCTCTATAGATTTATGTCCAAGTTTGACTTTATATACAGTGTTAGAATGTACACCTTCTTGGTCACTGTCTTCATTTCAAATACATGAGGAGGATCTGTATATATATAGCCAACCTTGACTTACAAATCTCAGTCGGACCATCTCAAATTTGCCACTGAAGCAAACTAGGATGCTAGTTAGAAGCATCTCTATTGACAAATACAGAATAACAGACAGAAGGTGGGAAATAGCAAATTGCCACAAGTTGGTGAAAGTTCCTCAAAGGAGAGATGGAGTCAGAGCTCTCACCAGCTTTCCCCTCCCTTTGCCCAGAACGTGGCTAAAGGAAAGTCTTGCTGATGAAACTGTAAAATCTCTTTAAGTGGGATTTCCAGTGCCCTGGCTCAGCTGACAACTAATTTGTTTTGCCTTTGCCTAGCAGGGATTTTCCATGCAGTGGACTCTTGTTTGCTATGTAAGTCATCCGAGTATTTGTTAGTGTCATAGCCAGAGCCAGATGATGTTTATTCTGCTAACATCCAGTCAGACCCAGGCAGCGTTCATTGAGGTCAGGGCTTTATTTATAGCAGCAGATATACATTGAGATTCATTTTCTTTCCCTTGCTGTAATCTACCTAAGCTCATCCAAAATAAAAAGAAACATGCAGACATGCAAGTAATACACTAATTGGGCCAGATTCATGAATTAGCACAGTGCCATAGAAGCCAATGAAAAAAAAGCATTTAAGAGCAGCTGATGATCGTGTCTATTATTTCTCCCAGGGAAAGGAAGGGAGGGGTTTAAAACCAGAAATAATAAAGCAAAAAGAACCAAGCAACTAAAATATCCCAGCATGTGGCAGAACAGGTCTGCAATGCAAAATTCTTCCTCCGAGATCTGCAATCGAAATATTCTTTTTTTTTCCTGTGATTCCAGTCACCTGAAAGTGCAAGAATCAGTGCAGAGGAGAGCTCCAAGCAAGGAAAAGTAACAAGACTTAAAGAGCAATTTACCTGCCGAGACTGAGAAGACATTGTCAACGTACGCAGTCTGAGACAAAGCAAAGCAGAAGAAAAGCTGCAGGTAAGATCCCCAGAGAAGGGGGCTGAGGACCACCATGCTGGCTGCGCCCTGGCAGACTCCAGCTGAGAGGCGCAGGGCTGCTTTGGGGATATCTCTCTCTCTCTACCCTCTCTGCCTTGCCTGCTCCCTGCCTCTTCCCTCGCTGTGGGATGCGTGTGTGTGTGTCTGTGTGTGTACGTCTCCCTCTCTCACCCCCCTACTCCTCCCTGTGCCTTTAGGAAGAAAGAATGCCAACCATTTCCCATTAAATCTTCTCCTTACACTAGACATGGTTATATTTAACTCCTGGGCTGGATCAGTTGCCTCTATTGTGGACATTAGCTGCTAAAACTGGGGCATGGGGGATTCTGGTTTTGCTAACAGAAGCAAAAAGGCATTTTGGATAATAATAATAATGATGAGCAGGAAAGGGAGAAATTATGAACTGCACTATGAACAGCATCCTTCGGTGCAGGCAACCAGACACCGATGTCCAGATGGATAAAATCCCTGATTGATCATCTTCTACAGGTCACTAATTGCTTTAATGAGAGAGATGAGCCATGACCTAACATCTGCTTATCACTGGTAGTTACAAGTGTTGCAGCTTGTAGTACAGCTCGGGCTGAGGGATGCCACAAAGGCTTCACAAACTGCAGAAAAGGTTATTATTATTTAGGATTTAAGTTAAAATGACAGTATCACTGATAGTGCCAGACACCAACAGACTGCAAAGACTTTACTGACAGGGTGCAACAGGTGGAAGAAACAATACGTGTGCCATGATGGGGTGAGTGAAACGTTGATCAGCTCCGGGGGTGGTGACGGTCAACACACTACACAGCGCTATGGGAAGAAAACAAACCTCTGCCTGCCTGAAAAACAGCATGTGCCCTTCTTACCTCTACAAAGCTTGGGGCTTCTGTGCCTTATTCCAACTGGCAGGGTTTGCAAATAGATTTCTGTCCCCTGAAAAACTAGCACAGGGTTTCTCCTTTCTGCCTGGGATCTGTCAGTGGTTTCCATGAAAAGCAGAGGTGCTCCTTCAGCATGAAAGCCACCACAACTTCCTCTCTTCCAGACGGAGATGATTTTCTGTGCCCACTGTTTAATGTTCCTCCCAAGACAATCACGGAAATCTTTTGGATTAATGTCAGAATTTTTTTTTTTTTTTCATTTGAGAAAAGTACGTATTGACAGAGATGATGACAAATCTTCCTGGGCATTGACTCCAACTGATTACACCACTAAAGGGCAAAGTGGTGTATTTCCACAATTCTGGTTAAAAAGCCTGGGCTGCTCCTTTCAAGACATTTCAAACACGTTAACAAAAAATTTCTAAATGTAATGGCTTGATAGGAACAATCACATCTGCCTTATATATTTCTATCCTTAAAGAACATGCTTAACATAACCACAGTGTTTTTTAAAATGTCTTTCCAGTACTGCAACACTTTGGATAACTGAATTTATTTTTTACTATAATCTACTTTATTCCACTGTCTCTTACTTTTTAGTATTTGGCTATTTTTAGTGAAGATAACAGTTTGGCCTCTTCTTTGACTGAGATGACCATGGATTAAGTAAGTGCCATTAGTTCTCTCGGCGTGATGCATCTCAGAGGCAAAGGCAGAGTTCCTGCGAAGTTTATCATGACAAGCCCTAAGTAAGTAAGACAAATGTCCAGCTGCCTGATGATAATCAGTGGACAGTCCCCACACTACAAGCCCACATGGATACTAGAAAAAAAAAATTGCTCAGAAGTTAAAATGTCAAATTTTTATCAACAGATTCACCTCTGGAAATGTCTGATCAACTCAATAGTTAGTAAAAGCAACAAGTGAGTAATTTCAAGTCCTCCCGCAGTCTTCCTGTAGTCTTTGAGCTACAGAATATCTGGTAGAAATTTGTAGAACATATCTTGTACTATTTGATATGGAAATTAATTAATCCAATAATATTGCAAAGAACCAGGATCACGCAGCAGGACTCGTATCTTCCCCCTCCTCCCTCACCCCCTTAACAATTTCAGTTCCTACTTCCTCAGCCTAGAACAGAAATGCACGTTCAAGTAAAAACGTGACAACATCTTGCTTGAAGAATATTGCAAGGAATTTTCTCACAAATCACATCCACCCTTCTGACCTGCTCTAAAGAAGACAGGAACACAGAATACACCTTTCCCTCAAAAGTGGTGCTATATTGGAGTTGGCCAGAAATGATCTAGAAAAACAGGAAGAGAAAATAAAAGAGAAAATAAAAGAGAAAATAAAAGAGAAAATAAAAGAGAAAATAAAAGAGAAAATAAAAGAGAAAATAAAAGAGAAAATAAAAGAGAAAATAAAAGAGAAAATAAAAAAGAAAAGTTAGCTTTGCAATCAATTCTTAAGTAAAGACTTTTAATCAACTTTTCATGGTGGAGAACCCTGACTAAAAATGGATGTTTTGTCAGCATTCACCTTTCTTTTGACTCAGCATCTCCATCACTCTGAAGTCTGAGCCTGTTTGACCTGAACTTGCTCTTAGCCACTGCAAGAGGAAAGCTCTGTAGGCAAACACCCTGCTGTGGAAAACATGCCATCTTCCAGAAAGGACTCAAAAGGAGATTTTTGGACTTCTGTTTGAAGAGACCTCACCACCATGATCTAGCAGTAGCTCATCAACTCATTAGTTTTTAGTGGGATTACAATCAACACAATAGAGAGCTCTCACAAGGCAGCAAGCCAGGCCACATGAAGGTGCAAGCACTCACTTTTGTTTCCTCTCATTTTAAGCCATCAGCTGATAAACCTGCTGGTGAGGTTGCTAAAGGTTTCTGTAGGAGAAGAAGGAAGCCCATTTTTAGTGAAACCGACAATAGCTGTAGGCTTTTTGCTTTTAACTTGATCAGGTGGCAGTGTACAAGACTGACACTCCATGCCAACTGGCACCCCACACTAGATGACAAGGATGTACACCTGGTTACATGGCTTGTTTCTGGCCTCTGTGACATCTGCACACGTGACAGAGGTGATGCCAAGAAGGGGATGTGTCACGTAGCAGCGTGAAAAACACACACTGCGAGACACCTGACACACGTGTGCTTTCCAAGCCCCCGAGCCATCTATCATCCCTGAACTTGCTCAGTCAAGCAGTTCATTCCTCCAGCTATACCCATGGTCTCATGAAGCCAACAGAAAGCTTCTGCTCCCTTCAGAGAGCTCCGTGGCAGGTAGTTAAAGCTAGTGCTCTGAGATGAAAGATAAGTCCTTGTCTCTATGATCCAAATAGCAATTATTAACCAATTAACTTTAACTTAACTATTAACTGAGGAGGTTTTTTTCTTCATTCTGCATTCACTGCACCTGCTATTGCTGATGTAGTAAAAACTCACATTGATGTGACTTCATGGTGCTTCCACTGGAGAAGATCCCATAAAAATTTGGGAGTAAAAATATTTTTTAAGTGTTAAAATTATGCTACAAAATTACAGATTTGCTAGAAATAGAGGAAGTGTTTCCCCCTGCATGATTCATACTGATTTCTTACCTAGAATTGCTACTCTGATACAAGAAGTAGCGTTCATCAAATGGAAATACAATGGCTCCAGCAGTATTTCTGTTCCAGATTACATCATCTTAAGAAAGAAACGCAGCAAAGTGTTCACAATCTGCAGTTTCTGAGTCTCACAAGATTCACCAATGGCCTAAGTAAGAACAAAGGGGTTTGAGGACTTCGCTTAAAAAATTACTCTATGGTGAGGACCCCAGAAGCCCAAATGTCACCTGCAGTTTATCGTTCAAAGATCCCCACATTTTTATCACAGGGAATCAACTGCAGTTTTAAAAATCCTGTTTTGAGTAGATGTGACAGCAAGTAGAAGTGTCCAAAGCCAACCAGCACACAACAAAAAAATGTAAGTCTGCACAGTTTACCTGCTCAAGCAGCTGTTGCTTGACCTTTTCAACCCAGACCTGAACTCTTAGAAAAGGGTAGAAGATTCTGCTGTTGACCCTATGTGTAAAGAGAATTTATCTTTCCGTGCAAGAATGAATAAATAATTGTTAAAAAGGTTTCTTCACAGTCCTATCCACTTTTTGTTGGCAGGTCCTTCATTAACAAGACAAGGGAAAATTAATGTAGTTAAAGTATAATTAATCTCAAGGTCCTCTATGAACACAATTCTAGTCGGAAGGACAAAGATAATCGAGACTTTCTAGTTCAAAAGTCTGAAAGCTCTTCTGCTGAGTAGGGCAAAGGTAAAACAGCAACCCAGTGTTAATGCAATAATTCAATAACAGATTATGTCTGCAAAATAGTACGGAAGAATTCTCTTCATTCAATTAATGCAGGAGATGGAAAAGATTCTTTATAATTATGTTTTCCTTGTTAGATATTTAGCAACAATTGTGTTTCACAATGAAAGTATCTGTTAAAGTTTGCACGTCTCAAGCAGTTATGCCTAACATTTGGATTTAATACTTTGACAGCATAGCTAACATTACTTTGGAAGATGTTATTATTTACAAGCACAAAGGCAGCTGCTGAAGTAAAAAAGATAGTAAGTGCAGAAAAACAACAAATGGCTTCACCATTTCCTTGCTGTTGTACTTGGATCTAATTCAGAAGCTCATATAGGCATGGACCCACTAACTGCGATAAAGTGAATTCAACCACTCAATGAAGTAAATTCAACTATGTGAGAAAGTTCTGACTTAATCGACAACTCCACTTGTGCCAGTCACCCATCAGGGTGTCAGGTCACAGGGCCGTTGGCCGGCTAAAGGCAAGCCAGTGCCCGAGAGTCTTCAGGTTACCCACTGGGTGAACACGGTGAAGGCAAGACATTGATGGCACAACACTGATGTCCTGGCAAAGGCCGGACATTGATGCCCAGCAAACCTCCAAAACCCATTCTTTTTGCAGATTTGCCTCTTAATGGATCTTACACATTGCACGACAAGCAGTGGCCTTCTAACCTTCTCTCGTCTATACTCTGATTTGCTGTTTGCAGAATTACACCTTTCAAAGGTAATTTATTTCCACAGCAGCCCTGCTCTCACCCCATTTTTAGAGAGTTGAGCTCCAAACTCCATACTTTGCACCTGTAGACCTAATTCAAAGGCTCATTCCTGCAGTTTATCCACCTACAAGTAACCCCCATGCATACATTTCTTTTACTATTGATGATAACAGAACAAACTACAGCGTAAAAGTTAGGAACATGATTAAATATTTTGGGATAATGCCAAGTGACTTCCATCAAAGCTATCAGAAGAACCCCACTGCGGCCTTAGAACGTTGGAAGGCATGAAGTAGAACAATTTTAAAGCAATAATTCATCCATTGACTTCTATAACATTACTCTTCTCCCTCTTTCCTGTTTACCTTTTAGACCTTGCCTTTCAAACTGCTGTGGGATTGTAGAGAACTTGGCACAATGTGTTAATCAAACATGCAGAAAGTCTGATGGTTCCTCAAGGCATTTAGGTACTAGATGGTTATTTGGTGGAGACATAGCGTGTCCAACATGTTCTGATTGTGCTCTAACTACAGCAGGACATGTGGACAGTACTCGATGCTTCTTGGACGAGATGCACTCACCACACATGCTCACAAGCCTACGCAGAATCAAGAGATACATCCAGGATTGCCAGGTATTTGGAAATCCTGGACAACCATGCAAAATCCTAGAATTATTCAGAGATAAATGTTCCATTGGAAAGAAGAGAATGCCCATGGAGATCCATGTGTACAATGGCCCTGAGAATGGGAGTCTAGGCCAGCTGAGATCTAGTTACTAGTATGTAAGTGGATAAATAGCCTTCAGCATTCTAGAGTGGTGAACCACAAAAAAGTTACAGCTGTAACGTGGTCTGCTCTTGATATTTACATCTAGAGGAGATGGAAATGGCCTTCAGGGTAATTCTTTCATCTTATTTTCATCTGGATTGTCCATTGCTGTTATTTACTCCTATTAGTAAAGGTCTGCAGAGCTCACTGCCTGCACTAGTATCACTGCAGGGCTGCTGGAGGCACAGAACAGAAGACTATCTGGCAGTAATTTGCTCTCATGACTGCTAATTTAAGTGATTTATCATCTAGTTTGCCAAAAAGCCCTATCAATTAAACACCCCAAAGCACAATTTTCTTTTTTTCCTCTGTGAAGATTCTTGCTGGAAAAAATATTAACGTTATCGTTTTAACACTCCCCCTGGTCTCAGAACTCTCCATTCCAGAGACCTTCGTGGATGCTGGCAATGCAGCACCCGATTTTTGTACCACACTCCAGCCCACTACAGCATTAAGATGTAAGCAAACGTGGATCCAAACACCAGCACATACCTTGAATGCCCCCTAACATTAGGCACTGTACCTTCTGCAGAGCTTCCCTATCAGATGAACGGCCAGAGCACCACTGATCAGAAGACTTAAGTCAGAATGCAACCCGGAGAAGCCAGGAAAAGACTCAATCATGAGCATAACCTCAGGTGTGCAAGTGAAATCAATGAAGCTGCTCCTGAAATAAAGCACGTGCATAGCTGCCATGCCAAACCAGGGCCTGAAAAAGCTTTACATACTTTGTCTCTTTAACATAACATGATGTATCTATCACTTTCCCCTGGCTGGTTTCCCTTTCTCCTCAGGGACACCTCTGAGAAGAATGCAAAACTCACCTGGTGAGCAATAACAGAGGACAACATCCACCTCTTTATCCAAACAGTATAAAGCTGGGGACAGGTAAATAAAGAGGGCGTAGTAGGAAGAAGTATTGTTAAATTTGCCTTTGGTTTTTTTTGTTTCCTCTCCCAAAATGGATGACCACAAGGGCTGACCATGACACTGCAGCAAGCAGAACTCGATGAGAACTTCTTTGGCACCACATCTGTTGGGCACCCAGCCCCTCCTCTTTAAAGCTGCCTTTTTACAGCGCTTCAGATTTTGAAGCCCAGGCAGCAGTCTTACTGCAGCTACATACCAAATGCTGGGCACTGCACGTTGCCCAGTCATTCCAGTATGACAGGGTTGTTGTCTTCCAAACGTAGGACAACAGCTGAGCCTAATCGAACTAGGCAAATGCATTTTCCCTGCTCCCTTTACAGAATTAAGGAGCTATAATTAAGACTGCATTAGCATTTCTGTTATAAAGTCCTACTTTTGAAGCTTCACTCATTTGTATTTAAGACATCCTTACCACGTGGCAATTTGACACACAGGGAAGAAAACTTGGAGAAAAAACAGCTCTTGCACTAAATTCTGAATAAATGTCTTACTGTTTTCAACTACTTAAGCTGCCCTATCTCTGGTAGCTTGAAGTCCCTGGTGGGGTTGAAATACTATTTTTTCCTACCATAATTTTTACTTATTTTCTGAGCACTTGAACAATTTCCATTTTTTGCAGGGCAAGCAGGTGGTTTATGGCCTGGCTGATGAGGCTTTCATACCAAAATCCTAGCAGCCACGTCTCCTTGCTGTGATGAACACGCACTGCCTTGACTGCAAGTCCATCTGTACTGATGCCAGCACCTCCCAGGGCCCAGGTCTGTAAAATGCCATATATGCACATTACCTTAATGACAGTGCCAAGGAGACAAATGACAAGTTCTTCAAGTGCTTCAAAAAAAAAAAAAAAATGCCAGCTCTATTTTTATACTTTTAACGTGTGGATTTTGTTAGAGAGGAACTTGTACCCAGCCACTGTGGAGCTCAGGCTTGGATGAGTGCCTGAGCGTGTGTTGACACTGCAGTCACCACCACAAGGCGATGCAGAGGTTTGCAAACCCACTGCAGCCACCATGAGGGCAGCAGAAGGCCCTCTCTGCCCAACAGTTTGGTTCTCGGGTAGGCTTGCAGGTTATACTGAATTTTGTGCTGCCACAGCTACAGGTAGCTGCTGCACAAAATTCATGCCCAGGAACAGCAACTGCTTTCTGGAAGAGTCACAAAAACTTGTGCTGCTGTGTAGACTGCAGGCGGGAAAAAAAATTATGGGAGTTTTCCTCATGTGGTAGCATTACCAACACTAAGTACTGGAGGACATCTCCCATCAGCTACACGCAAAGATGTTCCAAGCTGCCAACATGCAGGTGTCCATGGTCATTTACACAACCCTAGATGGGTTGCTAATCCATTTCTTCAACTTTGAAATACAACAAACCAAATCCCATCTTCAAACACACCCCTTCTCTGCATCCAGTTTAGAATTTGACCCAAGGCATTGCACAACTAATTGCTAGCTGGATTGCTCAGAAATCCTGTAGTTGAGAAAGTTTGAAAAAATTTCCAGATTAATCTATTCTATGCAACATTTTCAGTAGCGCCCTTCCTTCTCATCTCTATCAGCCCTTCAAAAAGACAGAAAAACCCCCAAAAAGTCTTTAGAGTATTGACTCTAGCAAGAAAACTATCATTCTGTTAATTTCTCTTACTTAATTCTGCACTATTTTCGGCAGCCTAGAGATTCCTGGAAAGACCAGACACTGAAATAATTCTCATTTATATTAGCGTGTGCCACAATTAGCTGGAAGGGTCTGCTTTACTGAGGGCCTCTTTAAACCTTGTCCATCTGGTTTCAGTCAAGCTATCAAAAGAAACAGCAAATGATTCCTTCAGAATAGCTGTTTCTTGCTCATTACAATATTAAGTTACAAGTAAATAAATCTGCAGAAGCCACATTGCCTGTATGTCATAAAGACGATCAGCTCCGATACCTGGTCTGACCTTAGAACACCACAGTTTCAAATTCCTTGCTTTCCATTCTCCAGGCGCCTTGACTCATTAAAATGAATTCTGCACGTTATTGTGGTTATTCAACAACTTTTGAAAAAATCCAACATAAACTGATTTCCAACAGCTGACACAAAATGCTGATGTAACTCAAATACTCTTAACTGAAGGAGAAACGGTATGAAGAGCACTTTTTATTACTTTTTGAATATGAACTTAGAATTTCTGCATTTGCTTATCCAATGCAAATAGTATCCCCTGTGGTCAGTCCCAGCATTACTCTTACAGATATTTTACATCATCATAGTGGGTTGTATTTAATCACTGCAACATCTTAACATCAATTTTTCAGAGTTAAAAAGAAGAATGAAATAATATGAGTTACAAGATCCGTGGTTGTTCCACATACCTTGCAGAGTACCCTAGAGAACATAGCAACTTTGCGTTCTCAGCAGCCTTGGACTCGTTCCTGAGCTGTATCCATGCTATGGATTTGATCTTTTTGCACTTCTTAGCAATATATCCTAAGGATATTACATTTCTTGACTCAAGTGTTCATAGTGCCAGGCGGCTACTCCCACACAGACAGCAAGCAGCGGTACCTCTAGTCAGATTGTGCTCACCTCAGATACCATCTTTCTGCAGAAGTGTGCAGAGAGAGATTCCTCTGCCTAAGAGTGACCCACGGCCTCCTGCCAGACACACACCAAAGTACAAAAACTAATAAGCCAAGGTTTTTGCAAGAAACCTAACTGTAGACCAGGATTCCCCACCAGCACAGTCCTCCTCTTCCTTGGGTCATCCAAGTGTCTTCCGCTAGTTAACTGAGTTAATGTCAACAGAACGATAGACAATAAAGCAATCAAAATCTAAATCAGAGCCAGAATTTTCCCTTTTACATATGTAGCAACAAAACTTCCCAGTGTGTATCAGAACAGATGTAAATAGGACTGCATAGTATTTGCTGTAGGCCATGACAGAAGCATAAAGAATTATTTCACTTTAGAAGTCTGAGCTCAGATTGTCAGAGGCAACACCAGCTGAAAACACAGTAGACAGAACCTCTGGCAGGCCAATTACCTGCTTTAAATGTGATCTCTGCATCATAGCCAGTGCAAGTTGGGCACTAAGTTTCTATCCAGTGAGTATGTTGTATGAAGAACCTTTGTTGCACAATTAGCCAGCCACGGTACAAATGCTTGTGGTTGCTCTGTGATACCAGCCACGCTGAAGGTTAAGCTCCAGCATAACACTCTTCCGTTTGTTTGGTTTGGTGAGAGGTTTTTTGGTTTTGGTCTTTTCTTATTTTTCTTTTGATGTTGCTGTTGTTGATTTATTTTTTGTAAATGCTTCAGATGAAGAAAATTTATGATTTATTAATCCTGGAAATCTTACTGATAAATCCAGTCCTGTTTTCAGCCTACAGGGATGATATCGTCTTTGCAAAGTGCAAAACTTTAACAAAAAACTAAAGTAGTTTTTTTTTCCCCCCTTGCAAGTTCCTTAAGTCCCAGTTAACAAACCCAAATGCAACAGAGAGAAAATTCAGCCCTTGAGTAAGTCTGCATTTTTAATAAGCTACTTTTACCTGCAGTAGAAGTGGAAAGAGCAACCTGCCAGATTGTGAAGTAACTACCAGACCAATGGGCTTCAAGGCGTAATGAGGCCAATCAGCACTTTTCCACAACAAGATGCTTTTCTTCGGTCCTTACAGAACAAAGTCTCTAAGAAGCAGCACGCTTGTGGTTGGTTAAGAATGAAGTTAGTGTAAGTGCAGACTGCTAAAGACTTCTGTCTATGTTTCTGTCAGTGTAGAACCCTCAAGCTTACTCCCTTCATCCAGAACATCCAAGACTAATTCACAAATCTCGATGGGTACGACTCTGAGTAAAACGAAAAAAAGTATGTAATTTTATCATCAGTGTTTCTGTACAGTTTGCTAGAAGGCCTGGTGTACATTCATATATGTCTTGTTCACTTTACAATTACTTAATTTCAGCATTTTAAGATTTCTCTAATAACAGTTCTAAAATCCCACTTTATTCCAATGCTCAAGTGAAATATAGAGTTGTACCAGTCCCACTTCTGGAAACCAATTCAGTTTTGCTTAATGCACTGCCATTATCTCCATCTTCTACTACAGGTTAGAACGAGTCAGCCAGGGAAACTCCTGGAATTAAAAAAAACAAATAACCACAGAATAAAAAAATATATCAGAATGGACAAACAGTAGGAAGAACAGGATGTAAGTATGTATTAACTACCAGATGGAATCTACAGGAAACTGTTCAAAAATGTTTTATCTCTTTTTGTCAGGAATAGGAAGGAGCAATCATAAATTCTGGGAACATCTACTGAAGACACTGATGCATCAATAATAGCCAGTGGAAAAAAAAATGAAACCAAAACCCAAGGAAAGCAGATGGCACAGTGTAAAAGCACCCATTCTCCTATCTCCCAAATCTAATGAGAATCTTTCTACCTTGGAACTATCTCTGCCTTCTCTGCAATTTCAGTGATACTTCCGGAGGATTTCAGAGGCTTACCCGTGTGACGTTTGCAGAAAAAGGAAGGAAAACATATACATACCTGTTTCTTTCTCTCAGACTGTGGATCAATCATTACATTTATAAGAGAAGGTAACTGCTTGTCAGTCATGCTTGTTTTCAGAGCGTTCTGCAATTCTTCTGGCGTCTTAACAAAATATCCTTTACCTCCAAAGGCAGACATAATTTCCTCATAGTGTGAATTTGGCAGGAAAGAAACGGGAGGCACACTGTAACGTAATGGAAACCCTCTGATTAATGGCAGGGAAGAACTGCCAGATTGACCAATTTCATTATTTCAGCACTGATTTTGAAGGGTAAGCTGGTTATTGTGCCAGCCTGATGAAGACTTTTGGGCTGGAAGAGCTGTGTTTCCTACACCACTTCAGCTATGTTTATAAGGTAGCATACTCATTTTCATCTTCTGCAGACATTCCTGAGCACAGATTTAGCCTAGTTTTCTGGGTACAAAGATCTTGGTTCCAAAACCAGAAGCTCAACATAAACTCAGAACACAGGAAATTTTGGAGATTATCATGATTTAGAGGTTACCCCACCATGAACTCTTGGCTGGAACTGCTGAAGGACCTAGGACAATGAATAGTCATCTCTCTGCTGCACTGTTGTCTAAACAATAGTCTGCAATTAGGTTGATTGATTGGTTTTGGTAACTTCTTACTTATATAATTTAGTCTAAGACTAAGTTAGCTTCATGTAAAATTTCTGTCTGGATCACAAAGCACTAAAAGTCTAAAGAATTACTATTTTGGTCACTTCTTCCTTAATTAACAGGACATACTTTGAAGATGCTTACCATGTAGCAGGATCTCCGAACTTTAGCATCTCCTTCCAGGCATTTGCATCCAAACCAGTGTAAATCCCATTGTTGTTTACCACAATAATCAGGATTGGTAAATTGTGCCTACAAAAAGACGCATTAGGAAGAACTCTGAAATACTTGCACCTTTCTCTAAGTTTGAAAAGTGATACTTTTCCTTAAAAGGACAATAAATTAAAAATAAAAATAAATCACTTCCACCTGAAACATGACCTACTCATCACTGGTAACACATTATGCCACAACAGCATAAAAACGACCATGTATATTTTTTGGCTTGTTTTCATGTGCTTTTAAGAGTATTCCATCTAACAGAGGCATCTCTGGCCTTCTAGTTAAATTGATGCTGGCATGTATGAAGACGATCTTCCTGAGCAAAAACCAGTTACCTGCAAATAGTCTCCACCTCCATCCCAGAAAATCCGAAAGCACTGTCTCCCTCTATGCAGATGACTCGCTTTTCGGGTGTTTGGTCTTTAGCCACCATAGCAGCTGCTATAGCAAAACCTAGTCCAACTCCCATTGTTCCAAAGGTACCCGCATCAAGCCTGAAAGGGAGAATACACAATTACTATCCTTTTATTTCTACTCAAACTTTTAAGTTAGTCCATGGTGATTTACCTTTAATCATTTGCCACATTCTATTCAAACACTGCTTCATAAACAACTGGTATAAAGTAATGCCAGATGTATAGATTATTATATTCAGTCAAACATCTGATAAGACTGAAAATGTTTTAAGTGATATAAGCACACTGGGACTCTAATTAAAATTAAGAGTTCTTATACACTAGTTGTACTACTATACAGAACTATTCTTGTACGCTTTTAGCTTGCAGAGTAACAATATTTCAAAAACATTCAATTACTGTCGAAGATAGGCAGACTACATGAAATCTTTCTATATTTAATTCCTCGAAAATATAACTAGCAGTCTGAAAGCCAGTGCTTAAATACTGCTGTTTAAATTTTAGTCCTCTGTTCAACTCTTGAAATCAAATTGAAAGCTGTAATTAAGTTAGATCATTTCAGTCAGAAGAATATAATGGATACAAAAGTACATAAAGAACTAGATTATTCTAGGGTTAACTTTTAAATCTGCTTTCAGATACGTGCAATGCAATCTGAAAAGGAAACCATTAACATTACTGTGCCCATATTTTACATGAGGTGGAAAAAACCTGCAAACTCTTCCCCCAACTTTACTAGAAGTAGGGATTTTTTTTTTGGTTGGTTGGTTGTTTTTTGTTTACACAGAAGTATTTAGAATCATTTAGGACTTCAGTCCTACTATCATAAGAAAGCATGATCTTTACAGTGAGATCAGAAGTTTCATCTCGTAAGACAGAACTCACTTTTTCCCCTCATTCAAGAAACATCACTTAATTCCTCCTTACATTAAAACTAGACTACACATAATGATTAATGACGTACCAACACTTCCAGACTTGAGTACCTACATTTTAGTCACACAGCTTTACGTGAAAGTGTGCCCAATATATAATCCAATTTTCAAAAAGTTTCAAAATTAGTTTTTTTCCCATTTTTAAGTGTGTTCAAAGAAAAACTCTTTGCATGAATTCTTTTTAACATAAGAATCCCAACGCCTGTTTTTATTTAAAATCAGTGTTTACAACAGACTCTGAGCACAGAAATAAACATCTATATCATAAGCTTCTCACTCATTTTCCACAAAAGAGTGAGAAACTAGAACCATTCTGTTGCAGAGCACACTGAGAAGTCACAGAATTGTTAAAAAACTATGCCAGGACATCAGTATATGAGTGGAAAATTTCCCTTAACCCTTCTCTCAACATACTAAACTTTTATTTTTTTTTATTTAGAACCTTTAAAAAGGATTACAAAAGTTCTGGATCATCATACTTCTCAGCTAAATGCAAACATTTATACATAGATCTAGCCTGCTGAGTCAGCACAAGAAAGAAAACAACACACCTTTGACGGGGATAGTAATTTGGAAGCATAGTTCGTCCAATGTCCATGGTGTTTGCTCCCTCACTTACTAAGATGCAGTCCTTGGGTATCAGTTCTCTGATGTGATGAAAGACCGTGTAATAGTTCATAGGCAGGGATTTCTGTAATGCCAATCCCTTAAAAATAAGAGATATTAGTAACTCCTATGCATAGAATTCATAATAAGGTGCAGAACTGAGACACGATGGAAATATGCTCTGCTAGGTAAGCCTGAAATATTTGGTCCTCCACATGCTACATCAAGGTCATTCCTTCTGTATCTAGTCCCAGTGACACAACTTATCTGAGGCTCACTGGGCTCAGTAAAGCTTGATGGCCTGTCATTAACAGGAAGCTATTAAAACTCAGTTTAACCTGAGAGGCATGTGAAATTTTTCTGTGCAACAGTTTGACTATTGCTAACCCTAAGTGAGCTGCCATCTGTGTGCTGGGAGATAGTTCAAAAGAATGACCTGCTAGAATTCATGTATTTTAGATCCCAGTCTCAGAAACATGCATTTGAAGTTGCAGAAAGTTAGGCATAATGCCACGCATCTGTGGTCTTTTGGCCTTGTTAGCTACTTGCTTTTAACAGAAGATTATACTTCCACCAGCTTTGCTGAACAGCTAAACAGCACAATTACAGAAGAAAACCAATAATGTATTTTCACATAAGCTATCTTCCACTTGGCAGTAGCTGCCCATTGCTTAGAAGTCACTGCCCATAATGCAGCAGCTCTGGCTGTGGGCTTCTACTACTGGCTTTAGGAACGCCATCCCAAAGTGCAATGACTTCCACACAGTTTGAATTTGTATGAATCCCAGAATACTTACAGCTTACTTAACTACAGTTACATCTTAAGACTTACAGTTCATAAGTCTGACAAGAGTAAGCCTGTACCAGAACGGTATAAATTTTCAAAGTCGGGGTGAGTTGACTACCAGAAATGATTGAGGAGCTTGGATATAGACCAGTGACAAAACTGACTATAAATCAGTACCTATTTCGGCAAGAAACCTCCTCTTCTCTTTAACATAACACTACCTTTGATCTTTCCTCATTGTTTATTATTTTCTCTCTCAGCCTCTTCCACCACTCTGAATTAGGAGGATGTTTCCATGGTCTTTTTCTGAATTCTTCTAAGAGCTGGAACAACATTGAAATGTTGCAGAGATTTCTTTCAAGATATCTTAAAAAAATATCACAAGCATCATGTATAATGTTATCAAGAAAGATCTCGGCACAATCACATTAACACTAATCAGAATCTTTAACATTTAATTTGGGAGCAGACTGGATGCACAGAATGAATATGTTGCCTGAAAAATGGTTTTCCTTGAACACTTTTTTTTTTTTATTTTATTTTTTTAAAGTTGTAACTTATTTTATATAAATCAGAGGAAATTAAGGTCAAAACAAAAGGACACCTGACATTAAGTTACCTGCTTAGTCACAGCATTTATGTCACCCAATAAAATTGCAGCTGGCTTCACATTATTCCCCAATTCTTCTGCACAAACATCAACCTACATTTCAAAAAGACAGATCAGCATTAAATCAAGTATATTAAAGAGAATTTTTTCAGTTTGAGTGAGAAACACTGTCTAACAATACCATCATACCTTTTTCTGGCTGTACAGATAACAACTTCTCATTGAAATGATATCAGAAAATGTTTTATTCAAAGTAAAATCCCGTGGTACATATCCATTTAAATAAAAGTATATATCCTTAAAAATTACTGCTTGCTTCTTTCAGGCTCTTATAGACAGTATAGAACTTTTATTGATTAGAATATTAAGGAGAAGGTGGTGGTGATTTTAGTGATAATTACACGAGAACTAAAAATCTAGGCTTAGGTATACCCTCAGGTATACCCTTAAAGCCTACACAACGCAGTCATTTTCCCACTGAGAAAAGTTTGCATATGTTACTTAGGAGTAAGAATTTGGCTACTATGAAGAAACTGAAAAGTAAATTGCAACCATTTATCAATGATGTACGTGACCTCTATGGTTACATGGAAAACTAATTTATGGCCAGGTCACACAGATTATGAACTGAGTTAATATTTTAATAATAACTCCTGACAGTGGAAAAAAAAAAATCCACTTTCAGTGAGATGAAAAAAATATTTTTCTTAACATTCATTCTCTTGGTAAAGGAAACATAACAGAGGTATTATTTCATAGCCAAAAGGAACTCTAGTTTAAAAAAAATTGGTATCCCTTAGGAAAAGATGCAAAATTTAGAAGCTGAGATTATGTTCCAGGTGATAGAAGGCAGACTGGTCAGCACACTGATTCAACTACTACTCTTTGATCACAGACTCTAAGGGAGGAGATTTTAAAGGCATAAACAATTGAACTACTTGCCTTTCTAAGAAATGGCAGATTTAAATTAGTTACTTAAATAGTCTCTCTTTTCCTATTAATGTTTTTGAGTGACTAAGCTCTTATAATGACTGAAAAAAATCCAGCTGAGAGAGCAGTCAAACAGTATGAAAGGTTTCCCAGTCAAGACAATTTGCTTCCAATCATGAAAATTCCAGTGCTCCAAAGATCACACAAATATCATGAGTATACTCCTGTATCAGTCAATAGAGAAGAGATATATCTGTACATAAAAGTGTCTGCCCTTCTCAGGCAGCAGCACCAAGCCCTTGACAGCTGGATCAACACTGTAACCATTTTTGGGAAAAAATAAGGAGGTAAAAGAAATAACTGAAGAAAACAGAACTATTTCTGGATCACCCCCACAACTGTACCGCACTGTTTGTAGAGCAGCAATTAACACATGAAGCACACTTCCAAAATAATTTACAGTAATTGCTCCAGGTCATGCTAGAGCACAGAGGTCTTCCTTCAAGCGATAATCAATTTCCTGCTTACCTGAATAACCTTTACATCTTGTCGCAACCTTGGTGGAAGACCAAAATGCAAAATCCAATTCAGCCTTGCACCAAGCAAGATGATTGCATCAGCATGCTGTAATGCCCTAATAAAGGGAAATAAGAGAACCAGATAAGGAAGAATTATTAAATTTAACGGCGTTTTCAAAATTAGAAGTAATCTTAACCACCACAGCAAACCCCAGAATATCCATATAATCCTTCCTTCCTCTAAGCTGCTTGCTTAGCCCCAAAACCCTGTATCCTTTTACATAGCCAATCATTAAGCCGCTAATGAGTTTAGGAACTCAAGAAGAAATTACTTACTATTTTCCTAATACGCTCTGTTTTGGAAAGAACTTGTTACTCTAGGAGGCCAACAAGATGCTATAATAATGCTGAGGTTAAAGCAAAAGACTTGCTACCGTGCATGCCAAAATTAAGACTGTTGTGAATCTCTCAGTGGAACTGCTGTTAATTTACCTTTCAGCTGGGTAGACGATATTCGGTACATTCTTTTATTATTCAATTTCCTTAACAGCATGCTTAACAGTGGTAAAGCTAAGATGCTCAACAATGGACAATATTTTAATCTCAAAGTATATAAATGCTCCATCTGCAAGCTGACTCTGCGCACATTCACACCTAGTAGCATTCTTATAGTTCACTCACATTAATTTTGCCAAAAAAAGAGCTCTTAAAAGTTGCTTTACACATAGTCCTTCAGTGTAGCTTGAAATACCCTGTTCTTTTTAAATCAACTGCAATTTAGTGATGGTGTATTGGAAACACCATGCAGAGACAGCAGATAGCAAAACTTCAAATGCAGTGTGCACATCTTAAGCTTCCGTTTATGGTGTTAAAATAAAAAGCTAGTAGTTTGTCTAGCAGAGTAAGTTAAATGTTTAACATTAACTGTTTACCAGTTTCACTGTATGTTATGAAATACATACTAACAACATTGACAAATCTACTTGCCATAGGTTTCACAGTTACAGAACATTAACTCTCAGATAAATTATCTTCCTGGCCAGCATTCTAAGTGTTGTCAAAAATGATCCATCTAAATCTGTTGCCTCTTTCCAAGCAAGATCTTCAGTGCTCTAAAACGACGTGCAAAATGTGGTTGAAAACTTTTTATTGTGTGCATTTTGTCTTCCCTGACATCTGTAGACCACCACAATTCCTACTTGTTTCTCAGATGTTAGGATTAGAACCCGTTTTTATATTTACGTTGATCTTGCTGCAGCTACACAATTTGGATGGTTATCGGGAACTACTCCTTTTGCCATTGGTGTAGGCAAAAAAGGCAGTCCACAAAGGTCCACCAACTTTCTGATGTTGTTTTCAGCATGTGAATAAGCAGCACCTGAATGAAATGAAAGAGACTGCTTAATACTACACAAACCTACTGCATTCACTTGAATTTCAATTAACCTGATCACAATAGTGGCAGAAAGAGTACTCCTTCATATTATGAAAGTTGCCTGTTATTTTTCATTCTGGAGAAGTCAAAACACAAAATGCCAAACTACAGGTATTTGGGTTCAAATTTCACATATTTTTGAAAAAAGCTTTTTCAGCTGAACTATAACAATCTGCCCAAACAGGTCTTTAATGAAAAAAAAAAAAGAAGCTGAAGAAAGTATGTGTTTGTGCATAAAATTATTGTGATACTACCTTCAGTACAAGGCTACTGAATCAAAGTTGCTCAGGCAATCTAGAATAACTGACTGGTCCCTGTGCAATGACTTAAGTCCATGAGTCTTAAACCCTGAAGAATAAAATTCTATATTTCTCAAAAAAATTCTGCTAACAACAACATATAGCACAAAGTTCACATACATTTGTTATGTAGAATTGAAGAAAACATAGTATTTCTCAATTGTTGACATCAACAAAACACATCTATGTATTTTTCTACCTTTCACATTCAAAGAACACCCTTTTGTTCATGTGTATCAAGACAGAGAGAGGGGTAAAACCTCTCCTGATCTATTTTCTGTCTACTATTTCATTACTGAATCAATTATAAGATACATCTCATCTCAATCATTTCACTCCCTGGTTAAAACCAGAACCTCTCCCCATGATACAGACCATTCCCAGGTCTGTAGGAGAACAGTCTGAGTGAAACAAGTTGGTTACTTAAATTTTGTTCCTAGCAGACCAGCATCTTCAACAGCAATGGCATAGCAGTGATTGACATTCCACAAGGAGGGACAAAATAAGCAAACCAGCACAAAGAATATTTGTCCTCTGTCTTTAGGGACACCTCTATCTCAGGAATGAAATACACTGGCGGAGGGTAATGGGAACTCTGTAAAACAGGAACAACAGCAACACCTGCTGCGTTGCTTCATGTCCGCACACAGGTAGGCCAGCACTTTCAGTAAGTCCATATCGAAAAATGATCTTTGGTTACTCTGATTCTTGCTATATAGGCCAGAGCATCTGAGAGATAATAACACTTTTGTATTTTGACGGAATTTGTTTGTAATTTTGGAAATGATCCCTCGGTATTGGCTCTACATTTAAGACAATGGTTATCTGATTTTTTTTTCTACTTAAATCTGTATTTTGTTAATTGATTTTTCTCTTAACCTATATGAAAAAGACAAGTGACAACAGAAAAGATACTCTAAGAACAGAGTAGATTTTAACATCAAATTTCAAATAATTTTGTTTGAGTTTTTTTGTTTGTTTGCTTTAATAAAGTGTGAATGAGATGGCTAATATTTATGGGGTAAAGAAATCATTTTGGTCCTTGTTCTCGTCCCAGACTTGTACAGTTCAAAGTGTGGTACCTTTTCCAATGATTAGCAGGGGCTGCTTGGAACGAGCAATGACAGATGCTGCTTCAGATACAGCAGAGTCTTCAGCTGTATTAATGGGAGGTGGCAGGCAGCATTCCACATACCTGGAAGTCAAGTGAAACAAGAAAAGCTCTAAAAAAATTCAAACCAAGAAATGCTGAAAGATAAAACCTATTGTTTAGCATAAAACTGCAGTTGCTACACACCATATTAGTCAGTGCATTTATCAGAATGGGATACGTTTTTAAAAATAGGCTGTGAAGTTTTTCTGGCAGGTTTCTTTAATCATATAGGTAGTGTTGTTCCAGAGATTTACAAAGTGACATCATTGTACTACCATCGTATTAATTCATTCCCTTTTGCACATCATTACAAACTATTATCTATATGTCATGTTATGATGCAGTATTACATTTAGAGGATGGATTTTTAGTATCATTTCAGTCTTGTAGCAAATTATTTAATCTCTTGCTCTCGTTTATCATTATCCTCTTTGTACTGGTTTGAGAAAATAGAAAAGTAACTTAAAACTAAGATGTCTTTTATTTGGTGACTTGAAAAACAATGAATATAATCTTTACGCACTTGACAGAGCTCTTATTCACCTGAAGATTCACAAAATCCCCAGGTATGTCGATATAGCAGGAACCTGGACGACCATATATGCTGGTTCTTACAGCCTAGAAAATAGATTATCACAGTTTGAACTACTTTTTAAAAGGATTTAAAAAAACTTTTAAAGTTAAAAAAAACAAGAGAAGCCTTCAGCAGGCAGAGAAGGAACATGCTGTTTCATATTGCTGAACCACCACAGGGAAAGCTCCTGTGGACTGATTTATGTCAACAATTCAAGTTTTGATAGCTATTTACATTTTCGACTACATACCATCTGAAGCCTTTCAGCAGACTCACAGTATTGGACTGTAAACTCTTTGTTCAATTTACAGTGAGACAACTTCATTAGCAGCTATTATGTTTAGAAATACTAAATTTTCGCGCTAAATTCTATTTAAAGTAGCACAAACAGAAGAAAACCAAGACAACCAACGATTCCACCTTCTATTGTTTTTGATTCCAGTTCTCTTACAGGTAGATGCTTTGCTGAATTTATACTTCTGGAAACAGCATCATTGTATGCAGAATTGAAGCTGACATGGCTAATTGCTACAGCAGTAGTAAGAGAATTTTTAACCCTTTCTGAAGTGTTGAAATAAGGATGTGTTTTCTCTCAGTCTCTCAAAAGACTCATCAAAACAACAGCCAACCCCCAAGAGAGGGATCTCTTACTGCAGATATCAGTAAGCACCAGATTGGACAAGATTTTATTTTGAACCTGTTGCGTAGCACAGTTCATAGCAAAAACCTCCCTGGTTGTTACTTTATTCAATCAATCATCACCTAACATCTGCAGAATCAAACTATTCATGGTAATAGCTACACAAAAAAAATAATAAAAATCCTCAAAGCTTTTATAGTAAGAGACAGTCAATATTTTGCTGCTAATTTAGTGTTTTTTCATACCTTTTCAATAACAGCAGGAATAACTTCTAGGCTGCTTGGGCGGACAGAGAGTTTGTTGTACAGCCTACCAGCTTCAACCTGAATAAACATATATAATCATTATACTGATTTATCAAAGTGATTTTCTCACTTCCATATCATTTCAACATGAAGAAAACAGGGTAAAAAAAGCCAAACTGAAAACCAGTTGAAAAGTCCCACCAAAAAATGCAATTCCTCAACTGGTGGAAACTGTCAAAGCCATAGTCATTCCACTGAGCACTTAGGTATTTTTTGTTTCAGAAAGTGGCACCTTTATTTTGCTGTTTTCCATCTCAGAACAGACGGACAAAAGCAGTTTATACCAGCTGAGAACCTAAAGCACAGCATGAAGTCTAACGTGACTGTAGACAAAGACATACTAAATGATCTGCTGTATTTATGCAGTGTCAGTCTTACGCCAGTAGATGGAGCAAAGGAACCGCATTATAAAATCTGTTAGGAAATGTTAGTGTTCGAGAGAGTAATTCTTACTCTCATGTAGAAACAACACTAATTGTACAAAAGGATTTCAGTTAAATAAAGCTGTATGTCTGTGTACCTGTGGGAATTCTTGGAAAGCCCCCATGGTTTCCTGATTTCTGTCAGAAGAGCCTCCAATAACAATCAAAGGCCTAGAAAAGTATGTAAAAAGCAACAAAACACCCAACCTTAAGCATACATATATATTTCATAATTGCAATCACATCTGTAAACACTCCTGATGGCCAAACCCTATTGCTCTCGGGATACCGTGCACCTTCAGCATCCGCAGATTTCAACAGGAATAGAAAGTGACTAGTACGATACAGGAGCGGATTCTAAATACCAGCATGTCGGCCAGCAGACTTCCTACCACCTCTTGGGTCACTGGTTTTAGGACAGTTTGGCTCTACCAAGAGATCCACATCTAGCATAAAAAGTCTAATAGCAATCGTACTGCTAGCAATTTTTGTTGAAGTTTGATAAAACGGGTGACAAGATGGCTTGAGAGGAATGACAACAGCTGATCTAAAAAAGCTAAAAAGTATTGATTGATCAAAAAAGTATGAAGATTTTGTTCATAAGAGCCATTGCAATGTGCACAAACACTAGAACTAAGAAATACATTAGGAAACATTCTTTCTAGAAAGCTTAGATTTTCTTCACGTACCATTTGGAACATAGCATATATTAGCTGAGTATCTGACAGCACTTCTCCCTTTCTCCCTTCAGTTTTTACTGAAAAAAACCCCAAACCCCACCAAAACAAACAAACAAACAAACAAAAACCCCAAAAAACCAAACAACCAAAGAGATGAATAAAAATTTAACAAGCCTGTAACTGGTTCTTATTCTTAAATTAGTCCATTGCTTTGAGAGAAAGGTAGTATTGGTTTATAATATGGGCTATATATCCCACAGGAACACATTTTTATTGTATTTTCTACAAGATACAATAAATTATTGTTCTACAGTGAATGAAAACTGTCCTTTTATTCAGTTCGTAGCTCAAACTCAAAACTCCTTAAAATATGAAATGCTGACTTAAGAGAAATCTGTCTTATTAATCTGTTCATTCATCCATGCTAAATTGAAATATTGGGTCAATAGCTTTCTGGGCTTTTTCTCCTGAACAATTTCTCTTCAGATACCATCTTTCCTTTGACTCCATTTATCTATACAAGGTGTTAAGCTGAAGCATTTACAGCATTGTCAATGCATGCTAGATTTAATCACCCATACAATTTAGGGGTATGTGTATCTAGATCCAAGCTTCATAATCAGGCCATTTCTCTG
This sequence comes from Nycticryphes semicollaris, assembly GCA_013400055.1. NCBI lineage: Eukaryota > Metazoa > Chordata > Aves > Charadriiformes > Rostratulidae > Nycticryphes > Nycticryphes semicollaris. The sequence continues at coordinate 2,195,505 of VXBJ01002849.1, read as the reverse complement.
CCACAAATCAAAAAATTCTCAGTTCTAATCCCCTGACACAGTGAGATGAGAACTTCGGACTATATCCTACCTCTGTGAAAAATCCTTATCAGAAACCTATCTGGTGTATACTCTACCTATTAATTCTGCTGATTTTCTCCCCTCAGCAAAATGATTGACTATCCATATATAACCAGACTGTTTCACAGTGACAACCCCTGCATTCCTTTCACTTATCTTTTTTCCAATTTATTTAAAAGCGTCAATAAACAAAATAGTTACAACTTCCCAGCAGTGAAACATAACAACACTCTTAAGCAAGCCAATTCCAACAGCTACCCCTTGGAAAGATTTAGTTCTGCTTTGAAAGTTTACATAACTGTAAGCAGAAAAAAGTTCTTCTCTCACTGAAACCATCATACTGTACTACTGTCACAATAATGTAGACATTTTTAAGAGTTGTGCTCATTACTGGGTGCAGTTTAAATTAAAAATAACAGTGAGGCAGAATAAACATTGACTACAATTAAACTAGTAAGAATAGCAAGCATTATGTAATTTCAGGAGAACTTCACTAAACTGACAAAACATGCCAGCTGCAACCTCAGCTAAAGAGCATGGTATTTCACCATGCTACTGTACACTGAAATCTTTAAACCATTGCAAACTCTTCTTTGGAGTCTATTCTCTCAGCCAAACTGAGATATGAAAACTTTTGTTCAGAATGAGGCAGGAGAGAAGGCAGCAGTACTGTAGGTATTTTCTTAACTTGAAATATCAAGAGGTTTTATGCTTGGAAATACAGTTTATCAAGACCTAATTAGCTACAGAGATGGCTAAATTCATATGTCCAAGAGCTCAAGGTAACAAGCTTCCAGGATAAACCAAAAGCTCAGCCAACCTGTGCTCAGGCAATGCAATATAAAAGCAGAGTTGGTAGTAAATTGTGCTTTCAGACTGCTTGAATTTCTTTCAAGTGGGTACTGAAGAGGTTTCTTTCACCTGGAAGAGACTGAAATGGAGCAGAAAGAGAAGAACACATCTCCAGGCTCAAGGAAGACAAGTCAAACCGAGCTTTAAGGACTATGACTTAGTCTTGAGTTATTCAAAGTCAGAACCAGCAGGGCTGGTTCAACTATTAGCTTATTTCTCACAGAAATAAGCTCAGCCACTGTAGCACATTAACAATGCCAGCTGTAACGCCAGGGAATTGCATGACAGCAGTTTAGACCACTTACCTAATGTGATAGTATTTACTTATATTTTGCGTGTTCAAATTTTTGTCAGAATAATGAACTGAGTGTTGGGGCAGACGAGTGCCAGAGCTGTCAAGAGGGCAAGAAGCAGGACTAAACAGCCAGGAGAAAGGTGTGGAGATGATGATACAGGCTTACGTTCCTTTTTGCAGCACACTGCATTACATTGGTGTAACCAAACCACTCAACGCGCACTGTATTTTCTCTCTTTTCCTTTGCCTGCTCATGCCTTGCAACTTTCCTACTCCATAGTGCCTGCCCAAGTATTCACACTGCTGTCTAGTGAAACAGGCCAGAAAGCTCACTAGCTAACAGAAAAATCTCCAAAGTACACCACCTACAGTGGTAAAAGCCAAAAGAACGTGTGAAAGCATGTTTGGGATTCTTGAACACTCAATGGTGTTGTCTACTAATGAAGGAGCCAAGGTAATCGAGTTTCATTAGGCTAAATTTCAGGTTTGGTTTGGTCAGTGAAAACCAGTAACATCTTATTATTGTCAAATATATATAGTCAAATATTCTGCCAAACTAGGTAAGTCATCCCCTTCACCTTTTGCCAAGAGTACGGGTTAATGCAAGATCGAGTCAAGTAAACTGAGATATAACTCAGTTTGTGAGAAAACAGAAATGTTTACTGCAAATCCATGAAAGTGGATTCAAGTTGCATGAAAGCTTCTTTCTTGTGACCAAATCCACAACTGTTCAAAAGCAAGGCTTTATATTTTTTTTTTAAATCTTAATTTTTTAATCACATAAGGACAGCAACACTTCAGTAAACTCATTTTAAAAAAAAAATAAACACTAGAGGTCTTTTTCAAAGTGCCAGAAACTTGATTTGTTAGCATTCCCATTATCCCATTATTATTCCCTTCTCCGTCAGCCACTGCTAATCTAATGCTCCAGATCACGTGTGCTCAAGATTATCAGAGCTTCTACCCAAAATACGCCTTTCTGACCAGCTTTCAGTGGCAGACCAGCTAAAGCTGCCATGTCTCTGTGAAGGCTTGTGGGAGTAACTGCTGTCATTCTCTACATCATTTAATTCAATACTTAATTACTGCTCTAAATGTCTCTGTGGGGAGCAAGAATGGATTCTATCACTGCGGTTGTCAATTTGTTCACATATGAAATACAGTAATTTAAAGGCAACGTGGATTTAAATTTAGAAAAAACCTTTAAGGCTCCACAATCAATAAAGCATTACAGGATGAATATTGACTTCATTTTCAAATGTTTCCATACAATCAGGTATACTGATAGATTTTCCAATATATATGCACAATGGGGTAGGACAAAAAGGAGAACTTTTCCATAAAAATACAAAAAATGAAAGTAAATTACTTTTACAGTTTCTAAATGAAGAATTCCTTTCTCATTACCCACAAGAAAGAAAAAATCCCACTACATTAGATACTGCAGAGCTCAACATCTGCAACAAGTAACAGCAAATAATTATTAGCATTTTAAAGGGAAAATGTGGTTAAATTACCAGCAGTTTATGGTTGCATTTGCCATCCCACCAAGAGCGTGTAAAAATCCTGGACCAGACACCACAAGACATACTCCAGGCCTAGAAAAAACCAACCAAACAAAGGAGATAAAAGGAGGAAAGTGAGCACAGGCAACACCGAATAAACCACCATCAAAAACTAGTAAATTGCTGAAATGTAAAATATTAAGGTTTTATTCATGTCACGAAAAGGCAATAACAGCAAGGGGTTTATATGAAGGACTAAAGAGAGACATGAATCAGATATCATTTAGCTGTATCAACCCAACTGACAAAGCAAGTGAACAGTTGTTATGTGCCACCCACGCAGAGGTCTGCAACACATGCAGGCTCATCAGAACACAGCGCCTGACTTATTACATTTATTCCATCATCTAGCATTTATATGGAATTTGGTAACCCAGTTATGTTTGCAGTTTTCTCAACTCCACTTTAGCATTAGATATCAATGAAGAAAGCTCACAAAGCAAGAAGCACATCCGATTCAAGACAGATTTTATTCTAGTTTAATTCAGGCAGAGGCGCTTGTTATTCCAGGTGATGAGACAAGGACAATTCTTAACTACTGAGTGTTCTTTAGTAGCTTTACAGACTCCTTACATATCAGGGAAAAAAAAAATAAAAATCAGCTTACTTCCAGAAGATTATTCAAAGGAAGAAAAACTTCAAAACCATAAAAAAACCCAGTTTTAAAAAACACAATTTAAAAACCACAGGTGTCATGCTTGCAGACAGAATAAGGAACACCTGCATTGTCAGGTCTGCCATTATGAGCAGACACCAGTCTGGATCCATGGAGTACCCAAGACGACACAGACCACAGAGTATTTCCCAACACCATTAAGCACAAAATGCAGTAGAAAAGAGGAAAAGACAGTATTTTGTGTGAAAAGCAGCACAGGGTATTTGTACCCAGATGATGAAATTAAGGTATACAAGATCCACCAAGTTGCAACAAACGATAGTGGCCTGATTGCTGCCCCTCACACCAACGGTGTTAAACTACTATTCAGAAATTAAAAGAGAAAAGTAAAGAAATTTACAAGATGAACAACATTATATGAGCTTAGGCACCTCCTTGTTCCTGCCCTGCATCATAGCAAAAGAAATACTGGTAACCATTATTGACAATTATTTTAAAATTCATGTTATAGCTGCCCTGTATCTGCACACAGTAAAAACACCCAGCTCCAAAACAGAAAAGCACTCCTAGCTTCTAACTTCTGAGCCTAATACATTTATAATGATAAAATATTAACTAAGTATGGAACATACCTGCCAGTCAAATATCCAACAGCAGATGCAGCATAACACGCCTATTGGAAATACTGAAGTTAATAATACAGTTATATCTACATTTCATGCTATATTGTACAAAACTCTCAACAACCCCCCTGAAAATAAGCAGTTACACATTTTTCCCTAATCATTAGAGCTTAAATATAAGTAGAAGCACCCCTTCACCTTCCTGATTATAAGGTGTGTTTATGAAGGCTTATGTAAAAATTTTCAAAACTTGTCTCCACATTTCAGTCTTCTCTTGTTCCAGGATATTACATTAGGAATATTTAAGATTTAAACAACAAACAAACAAAAAAAAAAAAACACAACATAAAAGAAAACCTCCATAACCAGCAAAGCAAAATGAACACAACAGCATAAGAAACTTCTGCCTACTAGACTAACATGGAAGAAGGATTTAGTAGAGAAAGGCAATGAACAGAAATCCAGCCATTACTGGAATGACTCATTATATTTCAGAAATTAAGCAAAAGGTTGAAATCACACCCTGGAGAAATTAATTAGAAGATTAGGGATTGTTTTTTTACAAGCTGAGCTGCTGAAGTAGTTCTCACTCCATTTCTGGCATCACACAGATTTAGCTACTTTGACATTTTAAAGAGAAATTGCATTTTGAGTAATTCTCATAAAAGCAATGCCTACAACATGTGTTAACACAGCTTAGCAGCAGTATTATTACAGAGGATGTTTTTATGCTATTCCTGTAGTAATATAAATATCCAGATATAAAGTTCACCTGAAACAAAACAATATGAGCTCAAGTAGAAACAGAAGCTTACAGGGGACCCGAGAACTCCAAGGGATTCACACATCTGATGTTGCCAACTCCCTCCCTCATATTCTCTTGCTTTTCTCTTGCATTCAGCAAGTTCTAATGCTTAAAGGAAAAACATCATGATGACAAAAAAAAGTAAACTCCTGGCCTTATAGCCTCCTTCTTTCATTTTGAAATACAGCTGGGATTTTGGGTTTTTTAGTTTTATTGGAGTATTATTGTGGTAAGAAGAAAAAGTAACACAAAAGCTCCTTCTAAAAATTCAAAAAAATTGACAAGCAAAATATCTTTCTACTTTTCACAATCCTCTGACATGGAGAAGAAAAATATTGCTAATACTCAGAAATTAGATAATGATTTGAGGATATATCTGCCTGCAAAAGTTTAGAAATATACAGAGTAGGTGTTACTAAAAATCTTGTTAATGGAGCTCAAAGCATCGTGTTGAGTTTCCATGGCAATCATTTTTTTAGAACTGAGTGACAAAACAAAGCAGTAAATAGAATTTGGGTTCATGTACAGTCATTGCCATTAAAACTTTTACTGCTTCACTCTGAAAGAAAGCAACATTATTAAATCTATCTGTATTTAGAGGCGAGGAGATCATAAATAACTTTGAAGGTATACTTAGAAGATCTGTGTGTGTGTGAACAGTAAGAAAGAAAATCCATTTTACGTATAAAGCTTGCACACCCACCACTAAAATATGAGCAATGGCACTCATATTATCTGTTGATAATATGTATAATATATGTTGGTAATATGTATATCGCAACACAGCTGATCAGCTGAAACCAGACCCTTATTTTCCTCAGACAGGCAAGAAGAATGCAGGCATTTAAAATGCCAATGACCACCAAACCCACAATCAATGACAGGAAGAAACGTAGGAGGTCCAGATACAGGCACTGACCTCAAAAGTTTGCAACCACCCATGAGCGACGGGTTAGAACTGTAGCCAAAGCAGAGGCCTGTTGCTCCCATACAAGTAGAAGCACATTAGGGTTTAATGATATTAGTCAGTCTTCAACTCAAACATAAGCAAACTAATACAACATAGCTAGTAAACAATGGCTAAGCATTTTTGTACCTAACGGCCCAGTCAAAACAGTACTGCCAAGCCTAGGAGCAGGCCTGGAGCTCTCATGTTAATTGCACCTAATGCTAAATGTCCCTATAGGGCTTGTGGTAACTTGTTAGAAGTTGCTTTATGAAGCTTAGCTTGGTACACGCTACCTTTTATTATGATATACAGCTTAAGCACAGGCCTTGAAAATAGGGAGACAGGTTTAAAGCAGCAGTCCCAGAATAATAAGAAACTTGCTGATAGCCAATTACTGGTCACTGAAAAAGGGTAACTTTGAGAGCTGGGAAGACACTGCTTTTGCTTTAGGAAAAGCAGCAACGACTAAGCAAGACAGGAAACCACACACACCCCACTCCCCAGCAATTAACAGATGTGCAACAGGATAAGGCATCTGTCTTGGCCTGGGAAAGTAACACACATTCAGCACCACACGGTCCACAGTCCAGGCAGGGAGGCCAAGGGGTAAGACCTGTCCAGAGACCAAACCATCTTATAAAAAGAGATCTTGAATCTAAGGGGTGAAGAAAAACAAAGACACCCACTTTGGTTCCGTCTGCCCTCATTGAAGAGTTCCTGAGTCTGATTCTCTTGACAGCTATCACCATCCGTGCTAACTACGTTATACCAGCTCCAGCATATTATACACTCATGACTAACTTAGGACACAATTATCAAGAAGAGATTATTTTGAATACGTAGTGATGATTAGTATTAAAGATTAAGAAGTAAACATTCCCAAAGTGCGTTGTTAATGGAAACCACATAATAAAGGGGTGGTTTTTTGACGTTTAAACCTGACCTATCGGCCGTATAAACAATCACAGCCCAGGGGCAGATCCACAAAACACACCCCCATGGGGAGTTGCAACACAAGCAGTCCATGTTCAAGGGGCACGCAGGACATGGGTTAAAATGCCTCTAGCAATCTCATGCCATGTTACAGACTGCAGCACATGAGATAACAGACACTGGTAGTACTCCTTAGATGTTAACTTCATGCTTTAATCTGGTCTTTCTAGTCAAACAGTTTATTCTGCAGTTTTATAGGCTTTTGCTACATCTGGCCTAAAAGTGAGGTAGGAACTCTATTCCTGGGAAAAACCTTCTGTTTTCCATTTTTCTCAGATCATATATGGCTGCCTTCATCAAAAAAGAATCAACTATATACACATCCTCCACAGCCAGAACACACACCTAATAAACTTAAGACAATTAAAACTATGATGTGTAAATAGTGTTTCTGAATATACCGTGTATAACTTTTTACACTCTCCTCTGCCAAGCAATCACTGTGTCTTCAATGAGGACAAAGAACAAAACAAAGCCCACTACAACGTGTATCTTTGTTCATCCTTCCCCATCTCCCAAAGAAGAGAAACCCTGACATTTTGATGTTAAAATATTTCTTCCCGTTATTGATATTGCCCCTAAGCAAAAGCATCTCACCATTTTGGGTTTTTTTTGTTTGTTTGTTTTTTTTTTTTTCATGTGGTTGGACTCAATGATCTCAAAGGTCCCTTCCAACCACTAAGATTCTGTGATTCTGTGATTTACAGAGAAGAGAGTTTCTTGACTTCTTCACTAATAGAAAGAGTCTAGTAAAGAGTGAAAAATAGGAGAGCATATCATTAAGCAGTGCAAAGCAATCTTCTCTGTTGATTACAGACACATGAGGAAATTAAAATTAATCATGGAAATAACCAAAGCTAAAACTAGAATACTTGCTAAATGGCCTACAGGAATATAAAGACTGTTTTCAATTCCCAGTCCTTCAAAGGAATCAAATACACCTTCTAAATATATTTGTATAAGTTTGCCTTTCTCACGTTACAGATTTTCCACAGACACACAAACTCCTCTCCGAGTGCTCACATTCCAATATAAGGATGTAAGCATAAGCAAAACCATACAGCCCGTGACCACCTGACTTAGAAGAACTTCTATTTTAATACGTTGCATCTGAGACAATTCACGAAGGCTAAGAATTACACGGTGGAAATAGAACGCTGCTGCAAAATATGGGCATGTGAATGTGCAGGTCCAGAAAGAACTATAGAAAGCATCTATCTATACTATAGATAAATACTTACGGCTTGTTCGTTTCTCATTCCTACATATTTCATTCCAACTGCTTGGGCTGCAATTGCGATTTCCATGACTGGAATACCAACGATGCCAAACATGTATTCAATATTCTAAGAAGAAATATGTTGAAGAAATCAGATTTTTTTTCCAAAAGATAGCTTTAAAAAACATGTAAAACAAGTCATACTAACTATAGACTCTAAAAGTAAATTAGACTTCACAGGCCTCTGTAGGAATGGTGTTTGCAGCTCAGTCCTCTGTAGTTGCTCCACTACTTCAAGGCCTCTAAAATCCAGTGCTTCCACAACTTTTCAGACCAGATTCTCAGTCAATGTATATTTTGCTTTTTTAACTGACCAGATGTCTCTGCTGTATCATCTTACTTTTTCTCAGTACGTCAACTTTGTCTCTTCTGAAGATTCCTCAAATCATTACATGTTCTTATGCTTTCCCAAAAAATTCAGTGAAAAAGAGGCCCCAAGAAACATCTGAATGGTACCATGCCCAAGAAACTTACAAGATGGGAAACCTTATTTTTATTAGTTTATTACATTTATTACAATAAGCATCACCATGCTTATTTTTATTACGACTGAACTGCCTTTTCATGTACCACAGACCAAACAGAAAGCCTTTGGTTACGACTAGTGTCAGTTCACACAGTCTCAAATCCAGAGGCAGCAGTTTTGGTAACTGTAAAGGTAGAGCTGTCACTGACAGAGCCGCAGATGGCAGTTGGCAGCTAACAGAGGTATCAGACGAGCCTGCGGAAAGTGCAAGCTCGTAGGAAGGAATAAAGTAAGTTCAAGTTCCTCTCTGGGGAAAGCCACAGAGTGGGCCACCACCTCACGCCTGCTCATGGCGGCACAAGGCCTGGGCCCGCTCCCTGAGCTGCTGCTGCTGCGGCACCTCCCTCCTTCCCACAGCGAGACAGGGGCCAGCCCTTCTCGCCCGTTGCGCCCACCACCGGGACAACAGCAGGAGCACCCAGGGTGAGTCCAGCCCGGCGGGCACCCGTAACCCAACCCAGCCCGGCCCGGCCCGGCCCGACCACCCCCGACGCCGCGGGAGCTTTCCCCGCCCACTCGCCGTAGGGAAGCTGCTCGCTGGTCCCTTTGCCCTCTTACTTGAGCCTTAAGAGACTCAGCGATGAGCTGAGCCCCGCTGACAACCTCCCCTTCCGCATCGTGCCCGGCCGCCATCCCCACTCCGCCTAACACCGATCGCCCACCAGAGAAGCGAAGGTATCAAGACCCCCAGCCGAAGGTCGTGCACGGCTGACTGGCACATCGCCCGGCCAATGAGACAGCGGAAGGGGCGGGCCGAGGGGGGCCGTGGGTGTTAACCTCTGACCCCTGCTGGCAGGTTTGGGGAAGTTTCCTATTGGCTGGCGCGGACGCCCAATCAGAGGTTGGGGGGCGCCGGTCCGCCCTCCGCCCCCACTCAGTGCGAAGCGCCGCGCAGCCGCCAGGGGGCGGTGAGAGCGCGAAGCGGTGCTGCGTGAGGCTCGCGGCGCGGTGGCGCACGGGGGGCGGCCGTTAAACAGTGGCGGCGCGCGTCTGTGAGGGGCTGGTGCGAGAGGGAAAGGGGAGGGAGGTGGTGGGGCCTGACCGGGTCCGGTCCGGAGCCAGGCGATCGATCTCGAACCGAGGGAGGCGGGAGAGGTCGATCGGGTTCCCCGCCCGGCCCTGACTCCTCTAAGGATGTCGTTGGCCTGTGGCAGCTCGACCTCGAAGGCCTATGGGAGCCGCAGGGTGAGCCGGGTTTATAACTAGGGTGGCCGCCTCGGCGATGTAACATGCCAGCTTTATGGAGTCGCTTGGAGGTCACTACCACAGAGCAGGGCAAAGTACAGGGCAATTTTATATGAAGACATCTGACGCCAGCATTCATGAAGAGGAGCAGGAGAGTAGCATGAGACACTTCTCCAGAATCCTTGTGGAAGGATGGTGCAGCACCATTTTACCTGGTTCTGGCCATGCCAAGCTTGCATATGTCAGAGAAGTGACACAATTGCGAGTCTGTGCTGCCCCATCCTCTGACTTGTTGTCTGTGTAGCCATCTTGAGTTGTTCAACTGAATTGCTAATAGCAGCATTCAGTTCATTCTCACTCTGTCAATAGCTTAGATAATGTAGATCTTTTAATTATGAGACAAAGCGTATTTCGGGACTCCTGTAAAATGAATTGAACATTTTATAGAATGTTGTATTAGAACAGGCAATGTTCTTTAAACATAGATTGCACCTCTGCGTAAAAGCCAGTAAACTAGAGGAAGGTTATATAATACAACGCACACAGAATAAATATTTTTCAGAAAAGGAAATGTAAGATACCTGTCTCAATTAAGCTGTGCTTGCATTGCTAAAAAAGTCCTAAAATCTATATAGCATAATACTGTATTAAAATATTATGCAGCATATAAAAGCAGTAGACAGAAGGGGTTGGGGAAAAAGCTTGAATTTCACTGTACTTTTACATCTCTATAGGGGCTGTTGTCTTATATATTCTGTTTGAATGGCAGCAACCTCACAATCCATGGATATTGCTCAGTGTAAGAAAGACTTTAACTTATTGTTTCACAGCAAATTTAATATTGCCTAGTAATTATTAGTGTTTATGTTGCTATATCTCAACAGGCATTAGCTATTAATCACTTAAGAGGACCCAGGATAGTGCTGTGTGGTTGCTGTTTGATACAGTCTCTTGGATTTTTTCTGAGTATAAAAGTTCTAAGAAGCGGGGTATGTATTGCCTTTCTCTGTCTATACATTTATGTATGGTAAGAGTTGACAAGCTTGTAAGTTTCCAAAGTTGTTGAAAAGCGAGTGGATGCTTTATTTCACAGTGTACAGAGATTAGATGGTTCTGAAAGAACTGAATAGGAAAACATTGACTGGAAAACATTGTGACTGGGGAAAAGACTTGTTTGAATTGGCATCCAAATTTAAACACCAGTCTCTTTAGCTTTTGTATAGAACTATAGAATACTGTGACTGCATAGCAGTAATACTGCTATGAAATGCTTATGTTTGAGTGAGATGGTCCTACAGAAGCATAGCTGCCAGGCAAAAGATCACATAAATCACAGTAAAGGGGCAGAAGGAAGAAATGAATTTATAAAGCATTTCAGTTAATGAAAATTTATTCCAAAGCTGTAGCTGAGGTGAGCTGACAGCTCTGAAGACCCTAAACAAATTAACTGCTCTTCAAGGAAAGGATTTATTAGATGGTGTAGCACTTTCTGTTAGGAAAAACAAAACCCAAACCAGAACCAGAACTTGGCTGAGACTTGCTTGTAGTCTCACAGCCTAAAGGTTGAGTAAATCTTCATGTTGTCCTTATTTTGCCTGGAAAGGTTACTATCCCAGCCTTGGAGCTTGTCACAACTTTCCTTGTTAGAAGCAATCCATTAGACAGCAGGGTTCTGTTGTTTAAGCTGTCAAATAGGGGAAAGGCATAAGGGAGCACTTGCCTAAGTGCCCAGCCATTGTCAGTGGGACTAGCAATAAGCACAACCAAGGATAAAGATTCAGAGGATTTACTTCAGTTATTATAGTTGGCCCAGGTTCATCCAGATGAGATTGTGTAGTTGGATGTTCAGTACTAAACCTCTTGTGTATCATCTAAACGAGAAAAGGATTCAGGTTAGTAATCGGAGTGTTTCTAATCACCAGAAAAATAAACCATGGCATAAAAACAAGAATTCTCTAAGCATGTCTGAAAAATATAAAAATTTGTAGCAGGCTGTTAATTTTTTTTGTTAACATATTTGTCTTAGAAGGCAAAAAGGCTATTTTCTAAGGCATAGCAATTCCATCCTGTGATCTGAAACTCTCCAACTTTTTCCAGCACTAGTAATGATGAATTCTAATTACATCTTAGTTGACAACTTTGTTGAGAAATGGCTGACTAGAACCCATTCCTGTCCTAAATAGGCATTTTGGCTCTGAAAGGATGACAGAAATAGAAAAGATAGCTTTGTCAGTGAAGTGCAACACTCTGTGTTTATTTTCAGTGGCTTCTCCAACTGGTGAGAGGCTTCCCACCTCTCTTCTCCTTCCCCCTGCTACTGCCTTATGTCTTCACATGTACCTTGGTATTTGATTTGCGAAGCTGAGCTGCACAGGATAAAGTAGGATCCTCCTAATTTCTCTAAACTGTTTATATAAATGGATCTTTAATACAACTGCTTACAGAGATGCCAAGAATCTGTTCTGTTTTCATTGTACTTTTAGGTAACTTAAGTTTACTGTTGAAGGCATGTACAAATGGACACATTGTCAAATTAGGTCTCAGGCAAATATGAATGTGTAGTTGAGCTTAGCAACATTTAATGGCTAGGTTGCTCCTGGACCTTTACAAGTGTTATTACATATTAAGACTTTTTGGTTGAGAAAACAAGTCTTTTGCCTACTGTAGGCACTAAGGTTATGGTTTTCCTGTCCTACACGGGATTGTGTTGCTGTCAAACCAGTTGCAAATAGTGCGTAGAATTTATGGAAGCAAACAAGTGGCTTGAACTAAGGTATTACTTACAAAATGCTTCAATTTGTTCATTGTTATATACTAAACCAGTTGGAGATTAGACAAAAAAAAATCCAGAGCCAACGGTATTGAGGATTGCTTATTAACTGCTTTTCATTCTGGAATTTAAAAAAAATAAATATTTTAATTTACCTTGTCACAGGTAAATTGTCTTAGGTAGAAAACATAGTTAATATGAATAAATCATAAAAATAGGATTAATTTAAAATTTATCTCTTTTTCCTGCTGAATTCCTAATGGGAACTACAGAAGGCTCTTGGTGCATGTGTTTTTCAGAGTTTGTATTTACTTTGGAAAAATTCAGGGAACCATGGATCACAAAGATTGAAAAGCACTAAGCACGTTTTGGAACTGTTTTTTTTCTTGGATAAGAATTACCAAAGAGCAAATACAATTACAAACTCAGTAACTAGTAACTGAACTTGAAGACTGTGGGCCATGAATATATAGCATCAGTGCATCCCTCTTGCATGTTCTTCCAACTTTATGTTGAAGATATAATTCTTTAATGATACTAGTAACACTGGTGACATACAGTCACCATACAATGTACAGAATCCTCATATTGTGAGAATAACGTGGCATTTCTGTAGTATTCCTTGAGCATTGCACAGCCATTGACTCTGTCCATCTGTCCTCAGTCTGTGTATTTTCCTGGCTTCGGAAGTCAAAAGGGTCCTGGAAATTTTCTGCATTTTGTATACATTTTTGTTTTATTACTGTGAAAGCATTTTTAACCTTACCTGTCTGGATTTTATAGGAGGAATGCAGATCTGAAATGCACTCAGCATTTTTTTTAAATACTGAGAAAAGCTGCACTGTGTGAAACAAATTGGGCTATTTATTATATATGTGGTGTTGGAATAGAGTAAATCCATAATCCATCAGGAGAGGCATTTTCTTGATAGATAAATAAATGCAGAAGTAGCATCTAGTGTAATTCTTCTAGCAATTCTCTGTTTCGGTATTGATAAAGTGAGTTATATCACTACTGGACTACTAAATATTGTGTCCAAATAATTTTGGAAATGCTACTTTTAAATACATCCCCCACCACCAAATGGGGGAGAAGCTGCAAATTTGCAAGCTGCTTTTAACTTTTCCCAAAGACGTTTGATATATGGTGCAAAAGATTATAAATGAATGATAAAGTTTATTGGAAAGGAAGACAAAGCAAGGAGATCGGTAGCACTATATATGAAGCAAAAATGCTTTTAAATAGGACATGGTTATTTAAAGCAGCAATATAGATAGATTTAAGGGTCAGAAACAATATGCACGTGGTCATTCAGGAATTTAAAAACACCACGCTCAGTTCAAACACTGCTAAGAGTCTCAGTTACAGTCCATATTTAATCATAAATTTAAATTCCTGGCACTGTTTGTTGCTCGAGTTTCCTCTACCTCACCTGCTTGGGTTTTTTCCCCTCTAGATTTATGGCATGCACCATGGTGGATCTGTGCTGGAAGCTGTCCATCTGCTTTTTTTGCTGTCAAGTTGTCTCAGGAAGAGTTAAGAGGGAAGGGCATTACGTTGCCGCCGTGTACGAACACGAGTCCATACTGAGTCCTAACCCGACAGCCCTAGTCGATCGACGGTCTGCACTGAAACTCATGGACAGAAACCTAGACATCTATGAACAGCAAGTAGTGGCTGCTTCACGACAGGTATGTTGCAGCTTAGTAGCAGTTGCTTCTATCCTAGGTATATATAGAGTAAGTGCTATTTGAGGATAATATTTCACATTTGTGTTCCCAAGCAACTAAAGCCATATTTATATACATAAGCATGGTCTGGGTTTTCAGACATTCTGACCTGCCAGCAGCTCTGAAAAAAATCAGGCCAATTAGCAGCTTGCCTGACTTGAGTTATTCCAAGCTTGGAAAAACACGCCCATAGTTATTTAGTATAGGGAAAGTAATTTTCTATTTTGGTCTGAATACCTAACTCCTTTCTGCTTTCTTAAATGGAATGTTTTTATTGAAAGATTGTCTTACAGGCAGCTGTCTTTGGGTTTGATTTTATACCAGTGTTCTCAGTGGAAATTCCTGAATGTTTCTGAAAACTAAAGAAGTTAAGTGCTTTGGAAATGAATGTTCCACCATTAAGAACTTTGTGGAAGTAAAGTTTTCCATTCCTTTCTCCTACCCTTCATGGAATGGTTCTCAGTCTAAATATATTTAGAGGAGAGCAACTAGTATTTCTGTCTGTTCTTATGCACAGCCTACTTTCCTTCCCTCCCTAAGAAAACTCAAAGCTGGTTCTAGTCACAGGAAGCAGGCATTACTGTCCCTATGCAGAAAAGAAACCACTTGCAAGTTTCACAGATCTGTTATTTTGGAATGGTATAAGTTGAAAAAGGAGTTGTTTGGTTTGGTTTTGGCTTTTTTGAGAATGACGACTGGGCATCACAGTCCAGAAGCATAATAGTGATTTTTATGCAGTTCTGCAGCCTAGATAAATTATCCCAAAGTCATAGCACAGATAACACATTGGAACTGACTTTTGAACGGTCGCAGAAATCTGAGTGATTGATGCTGTGTCTGATTCAAGAGGAATCCACTACGTTGTTAGGAATGGATCTCCCTGACCTTCAGGTAGAGCGAGCCTAACTCTGGAAAGGCTGCATTTCCACCAGAATTTGCATTGCTTCCACAGTCAAGCAGTTTCTGACAACAACACTCCTAGTACTGTATGCAACTCTGTATACTTAATGGAGGTACATAGCCCAGATTAAGTGATGCTGCATCTCTGACACAGGTCTTTCACAAAGTGCATCTGCATAATTCTGAACAAAAGTATAAGACAATTTTTAACATCATAAGTCTCTACCATGAATAATTTCATTCTTGTGGCTCATGTGGATGGAGAATACTTGTGGTATGAATTTGGGTGAAGTCTGCTCTTATTTGCATGCCTTTAAAATAATGTCAAATAGGTTATTTTTCAGGCTAAATGTACATGTCAGGTTAAATAACCTTTCTTATACATACAGTTACACCTACAATGAAGGCAATGAAAAGATTTTCAAACTGTATTCCTGTCAAAATGTACTTGGATTATCTTTAACTTTCTTTAGTTCTTTTTACCTTTGAGATTCCTTTTTTTCCCCTTTTGTCTTTAGGTTTTGCCTGCAAAACATGTCTTTGTTTTACTTACAGGGAGCACAGATCATTGTTTTTCCTGAAGATGGAATCCATGGCTTTAACTTCACCAGAAGTTCCATTTACCCATACTTAGATTTCGTTCTGCATTCACAGTCTGTGAAGTGGAATCCATGCAGAGAGCCATATTTATTCAATGACACAGAGGTAAATGTAGGAGTCATTTTTGCAAAGAGGTGGAATGACTAAAATGCTAGATTTGTGCTCCGAGGGGGAAACTAGCTCTAGTAGTTTTGCTTAGGGAAGTAAGCAAGAAGTTTTACAACTCATAGTACCAGATTGTGTTTTCATGAACTCTCAGTTTATGCTGGTTCTTAGCAGAGGATGGGTTTTGATACATAGTAGCAAGATTAGCTTGTTAATGAGCCATCTGGATTTGTCATTTTCCTCTCCCCAACCTAAGAAATGGTGGTTGCTCTAGTAAGATATGTTGTTAGTGGTGTTATTTGGAACAACATTGTTTTATATAAAACAACATGGCAGTATCCTTACTTTTGATGGATTCTTGGTGCTCAGTTTTAATGACTTTGTGACATCAGCACATTCTGACTCAGTGATTGTGTGTAAAATGATTAGCACAAGTAACAGGACTTGACCTGTCATAATGTGATAGAAATCACAACATAGCACATCCCAGGTGTGATTACAGATGTGACCTGCAAGTTACAAAAATAGTCTTTTCCTTGACTATTTCAAGCCAGAAGTGAAAATAACCATGCTTAGTAATACAGGCTCTTTATTCCTGTTGAGGTTACAGTAGTCACTGTAACGAAAGTAAGTAATCATGTGTGTGCCTGCTAAGCAGAATTTGTGTGCCAGAATGAATCACAGTTGTAAACAGTGACCTGCTTTGGCCTGTGAATCTTTACTGCCAATGATCATACACAAGCAAGTTTGTCATTCAGGTCCTATTTGGAGGTTGTGGTACTGGCAGTCTTTGGTACAGCTCTCTGTGGGCGTGGAAGAAACATCCCAGTAATACTGTAGTCTGTAACTATTTGTATTTCTTCTCTATACCTATAGAAAGTTTTTGGTTACATCTCTGCTTCTCTAAGTTGTTGGTAGTAATCACTCTTTAAAAAAATTAGAGTATGAACATCTAGTTGCAGGAACAAGCCATTGCAGGTGCAAATGATCATTATTAGAAGTTTGCTGTTCTGGAGGCACACATAGATCAGTTGTCCTGCCTTGTCAAAGCTTTCAGTTGACCAATGGTGTTTTAAAGCCCTTGGTGCTCCTGCAACAGTAAGAAATTTCTCAACACTAATGCCTTTCAAATAGAGAGATTATGTATTCACTCACTTCCCAGGAAAGAAAAATCCAGATATTTTTTTCAATGCTATTTTGAAATGCATATCTGAAATACTGTTCAGTCTAGAAAAGTATTCTAGTCCTCACAAAATCATTAGTACTTTAAATTTTACAGATATGCTCATATGTGTTCAATTTGCAGTTGAAAAGAATACTTTGGAAAATACTAAATAGGTCATAGCCGCTTAAGTAAAACTTACCCCTCCATATTCTGAAGTGCTTACATTTCCCCATACCGTTCTACAGGTTCTGCAGCGTCTGAGCTGCATGGCACTGGAGAACAAAATATTCCTTGTGGCAAACTTGGGGACTAAGCAACCCTGTGAGCACACGGATCCTCACTGTCCAGCTGATGGAAGATACCAGTTCAATACCAACGTGGCATTCAGCGATGATGGGATGCTGGTAGCCACATATCGCAAACATAATCTGTATTTTGAATATGCTTTTGATACCCCTCCGCAGCCTGACTATAAACTCTTTGATACCCCTTTTGCTGGCAAATTTGGTATGTTTACTTGCTTTGATATACTCTTTTTTGAGCCGGCAGTGAACCTCATCAGACAATACAATTTGAAACAAGTTGTGTATCCGACTGCCTGGATGAACCAGCTCCCACTCCTGTCCGCTGTAGAATTTCAACAAGCTTTTGCAACAGCTTTCAACATCAATATTTTAGCAGCTAATATCCACCACCCTACCTTGGGCATGACAGGGAGTGGCATCTACACTCCAGTCAAGTCGTTCATCTACCACAACATGGAAAGTTATGGTGGCAAGCTCATAGTAGCAGAAATTCCTGTGATTACCAAGGATTACAAAACCAACTTGGAGAGTAATGAAAGATTCAGAGAGAACGTACATCACTCATGCGAGACTTTTACGAGTACCTCAATGGATGATCAAGTTTGCCTTAAGGAGGGACTTGAGACCCCTGACAGAACATCAGAAGAAGGAAATGAACACTTACCTCCCACATTTTATGCAGAAATGATGTACGACAACTTTACCTTTGTTCCTTTATGGGAGGAAAAAGGAGAGCTCCAGGTCTGTGCCAATACCCTTTGCTGCTACTTAACTTACCAGAGAGCTGTTTTAACTGATGAATTATACGCTTTGGGAGTTTTTGATGGGCTACATACAGTGCATGGCACATACTACGTTCAGGCCTGTGCATTAGTAAAGTGTGGTGGCCTCAGCTTTGGCACTTGTGGACAGGAGGTTACAGATGCCACTGCTCTGATAAATTTCCAGCTATGGGGAAATATGAGTACCCCTTATATCTTTCCTTTACTGCTGACATCTGGTATTACTTTGGATTTTGCTGATCACATGGGCTGGAAAAACAACCACTATTTCATAAGCAAAAATAGAACATCTGCTGGCCTACTGACAGCTGCTCTATATGGCCGATGGTATGAAAAGGACTAGTACAGATACTTGACTGGATCAGAAAATAACTGCCCTTACTTTCAGAGTATATATCTTAGCAGAAGCTGTTGAACGTTTGTCCTTCCTAGAGCTTCAGGTGTGTTTGTTACACGACTGACTGATTAGATACCACATTTGAAACGATAAGCGGAGCACTTCACTTAGGAGGCTGTAAGTGCAATCTGTACCTTGATAGCTTATGTTCTACCAGAAGTAAAAGACCTGCCTTGCAGAGATAAAGGCTTGTAATGTGTTGAGAGGTTTTATTTCTCATTTCAACTGAATTTAATCCTTTGGTTTTCTGGCTGGGAGTATGGAAATGAATGGAATGGACAACCATTGCAAAAGGAAGAAAAATAGGAAAGGGAATGAAGACACAAATACTGTGTGTGACGTGTATAGAAATATGTATGTAGACATACATATAGCTTGTATATGGTGAGGCTCTGATTTGTGGCTAGGGTGCCATGATTTTATTTGTTTTTTAGGAGGCAAAAAACCCCAGCTGAAATCATGACCATTTACTGGCCACTCAGTTGGCTGCAATCCCATTAAAAAACTTGGTGAGTTTTCTCATATGCTTTTAACAGTAACTGAATGTTGCAGTTGTGAACGTCTATGGAACAGCTGGTCTGGGGAAGAGGTTATCAAATGATTGTGAAAAACTAGACTGCATTAAACCATAATTTTCAGCCAATTGTGCAAGAAATTGTGTTTAAAGACGACATTAGCGATGAATATCAATGACTAGGTTATGGACTGTTTAAGTACTTTAACTTTCCCCTTTTAAAAGAGAAGTAATTTTCAAGACTGTTTTGACTTTAAGACACCTTACACATTGTTCATAAATTCATTCAACAAGAGCTATGAAAGCACATAATGAATTGTGGGACAGCGAGGTTTTTACATAAATACTTTGTGTGCCAGATGGCAGGTTCCTGCTGCTAAATGAGTAAAACACACCGTTCTTTCCAGAGACTTAACTAGATTAAGTGCTATAAATATTGTACTGCAGTGACAAACTGTTCTGCTGCAATGAAGAAGTCAGGAAGAGAATATTCAAAGGATATGAATGTGGGGGTAAGTTCAGAGAAGAGTTTATTCTCAAGCGTTACAATTTTGTGTGGTCTTATTGGCTGTTATAACTTCATCTGTATAATAGCTGTTGGGTAATGGAATAAACACAACTGATCCTTTGGTGATTCCTTGTGTTCCAGTTGCTCAGTCCATTAGTTGTGTTCCAATGGCCGGGAGGAGCAGTTGGGAGCAGAGAACTAACGGGAAGGCTGTGAGTCTCCCCTTCAGCTGTCTTGAGTTGGTTCTGAAATGTGTTCATACTCAAAGCACTATGGCAGCTACAAGTATGTTCCTGCTTTGAACAAATTCACTGGCTGGTTTCAGAATGTGAAACAACCAAGAAGTTGCTGAGTTTCTACCTCAAGGTTTCATAAATATTTACACAAAATAAGTATATAAATACTTAATGATCTTGGGCTCTATCAAATCTTCCTTCTCCATCTGTATTACTGTGGGCCAGGGCCCAGCTTTGATGCAGGAAGAAAAGTTTATCCTGCAGCATATATTGTACAGAAGCATGGAGAGGGGCATGCCTGTATCTTATTAGATAAACTTACTGATGTAAAAGTAGGCCATTCCACGCAGGGTTATTAAAAATCATTAATTCTTTGGCATCCATAGCTCTGTTCTTGATGAACACTGCACAAGTTCCAGAACATACAGGGTAGAACAGAAAAACCTTTGTGGTGCTTCTTTAGTACCATATCACCAAGTTCTGCTAGAAGAAAGGACCAATGAAGAGCTGCAGAATTTCAGCTCTAGGGACAAGCCTTCCCACCTCACTTTGTTGGCTGAAAAACATGCACCCTCTTGCACGGGAATGAAATCCTTCACATTTAGTTCCAAAGCAGACTGTTGTTATTACAATAAATTAAGCTAAACAAGCAAATAGAGTTACACATACTTACTGTGCTTCAGGGAAAAAAAAGCGCCTTTATCTGTGAAGTACTTGCCAGGTGAGTTCCGTAGAGCATTCTAATTTCAGGTTATGTCAAAACTATTAGGAAGCAAGACCTCCTGGCCTTACCATTTCCATGGGGCATATTGCTGTGTCTCCTCTCTGAGAAGAGCAGATAAAAACATTAGAATGTGTTCTCATACCTTGTTCCTTTCACCCGAAAAGCAGCCTTTAGTAAAGAGCCATTGTAAAAATTGGAACAGGCAGTACTAGATGCAGTGGAGAATTACCTGTAAGTAACATCCCCCTGCCACCATCCTGATTTTTGAAGGACAACAGGTGTATCTGTTCTGAAACAGTGTTGACCAGGCAGTAACCTGTGACACTTGCCACCACGGATGGGCATGTTCTGGAAGTCTGCGTGGAACAGCAGTCCTGGCCTTGCCCCGCTGAAGGCAGCACGGCTCCCAAACACCCGGTGCTGGTGTGAGTGCAGCCACCTACCATTTGCTGAGGAGGTGTGGGAAGCCTTCAGCAAGGCTGATGCTCAAGCAGGCAGACTCATAACGTACTGTAATGCAGCCCATCACCTACCATCTCCTCAGTGAGCCATTTCCATCTGTGAGTACAACAAAACCAAACCGGAACACAAGGGTCTTTTGACGTACAAGAAACACAGTTTACGTCTAGAACAGCTTTAAATCACTTGGTCTGTTGACTTACATGAAATCAGGATTTGAAAATTTGTACTGAAAACCAAGGAAGATCCCATCAGAGGCAGAAAGCAGGAGATGATGCCTTTGAAGGGCCTTGACACTGCCCCTGAGGAGGGGAAGGCAACCACAGAAACTGTCCGTCCAGGTAGGGGGAACAACACACGAGCCAGAGGCGTTGGGGGTTTCTTCATCAGGGATCTGCTGCTTTGGGATTCACGAGACCAGCAACTTTTCCAGGTGGATGTAGGGATACTCTGGTAACAGCCAGGGTCAATCTCTGCAGAACAAAGAGCTCCACAATGCTCAAGTGGGTGTAAGCTCATTCAGGGAGATCTCTACAGGTGAAATGGACCTGACTGAAGCAGCCGAGCTTCTAGAGCCTCCTGCGATCAACGTGGAAGTAAGGAAGCCATTGGCATGAGGCACTGCACGGTCTTACCCAGGCATCATTTAATGAACATCCCAGCNAAAAAAAAAAAAAAAAAATGACTACCCTCTTCAGCTGCTGCAGACATACTATATAAAGCAAGTAAAGAGCCAATGGAAGAAAGTTAAATTTTTGGAACTGTTAGAGGACCTGAACAATGCCTAAACAGCACCATGGCTCACCTGCAGATCCCATGGCTAGAAGGAACTATGCCTCCTCCATTTACGTAGGTTAAAACCCTGCCAAAGCAGTCACAAATGCCATTCCTGAAAACCCCAAATATTCACAAATTGAAGTGAGAGTTATCACTCAATCAAGTTTTTAATAGTCAACAGCAATGGAAGTACTCCAGAGCTTCACTATGCTCTCCTTCCTCCATACACCGAGAGGAGGACAGGCTTAGGCAACACAGGTCAGAAGACAGGGACAACAGTTAGTGGTACCCACAGCAGATCAGACAGGTTCTTGGTAGAAGAGATCAGAAAGGTTGAATTCAGATAAGATGTTGATAGACTCCAAGAATGACTTCTAAGAAAACTATGCAGACAGCTTGGATAACAAAGTTTGGCGGCAGAAATAATTTGACAGGATAGGACAAAAATCCTTAGATTTTGCTTTAAAGCTCTTTAAGGTATCTAACATATTCTTGTAACATAAAAGAAAATTTGAGACCTCGGTGTCTTAAGCTTTGTGAAGGAAGTCAAACTCCCAGGTACAATGAGGAGAGAACCTGCATGTCTGTCATTTGATGAGGCTTGGAAGTGGGAGTTTGTTTTGTTCTGTTGAGAAACTGAATAGCAAAGTTTCCGGTTGCTTCTATTGCAATTTTAATGAAAAAAAAGAATGTAAGGTGCTTTTCTCCTCTTTAAATATTTAGTGACACTAACAATATTAAGACAGCTTGAAAGGCTCTTTAGGTTCCATAATATTTAACTATGTTTACAGTTACATGGTGAAATACTCCAAGATTCCATTCCCAACCTCAGCTTGAAAATTGCTAAAACATAGCATGGACTGGAGGGAGCTCGGTTCATCCCAGCATAAAATAATACACAGACCAGGGAAGCACGGATAATTTAGATACTGCTTTATTTGAAGACAAACAACAGTGTTAGAGACTGGGGTGCTGGGTTGGAAAGAACCGTGAGAAACCTTCAAGTCCTGCAAATAGGGACGCTCCTCTTCTTCCCGCCAGCTGCAGTTGTAGAGACAGGAAAAAAAAAAACCCCACTGCTTGAATAATCTTAGTCACATCTGAAAATATTTTTGCCCCAGGGAAAGGAACTCTTACAATTTTTAGGGCTGTAGGTGGCTGAACAGCTGAAAAAACTGCTTTTCTGAGGCTGCCATTTTTTGTTTTCATTTGGTTTTTCTCTCAGTAGGTATGTGAAGGATTTATCAATCCAGAGCGGGGCCTGGGTGACATTTACAACGTCCAGCCAGGCGTTTGCTTCTCCTGTCAAGCAGTAAAATAAAGGGATTTTTGTGATAAGGCTTGTAGATGGTTATAAATATAAGAATAGTGTATTTTCGTAAGAATGAACAGTTGTTTTGCCATTTCAAATTATTGCATGATGGTTCCTTTGCCCTTAACATTCTTCATTGAACATATGGGTATTATCGTAAGAAAAGGATTTCCAGAGAAAGAAAAAAGCCAGTACTATTTACTAGCAGAGAGGCCTGTATTGTGTGCCTTCACATTTAACATTTCAGGTTGCTGTCTGTAAAGGAGACCCATGTTTTAGAAATTCTTATTTATCCTATTTCGAGATTTCGAGTCACAGCTACAGACTTAGTAAAAAAAATGGTTTTAATCCTAATTTGAAAGAATTCTCCGACTGTCCCATCAGCTTCTGCAGCATGTAAAAGGATTATAAGTAAGTCATCACAAGTCACTGAGATTACTACAAGAAGCAATAATTACCAGTCTTGGATTTAAGGATTTATATGAATTTGATGGGCCAACTTGAAAAATTTAAAATACTCACTTTTTCCTGATATTAAAATGGATTTTGCCGAGTTTCAATCTAGACCGATGGAACTAGTGGTGATTGTAAGGAGGTATTGTTACCAGAAATGAATGCTTTTTAACCAAAATCATGGTGGCATTTCTTTTGGGTAG
The DNA here is from genome assembly GCA_013400055.1 of Nycticryphes semicollaris. Lineage (NCBI taxonomy): Eukaryota > Metazoa > Chordata > Aves > Charadriiformes > Rostratulidae > Nycticryphes > Nycticryphes semicollaris. The sequence continues at coordinate 2,171,817 of VXBJ01002849.1, read as the reverse complement.
TGGGTATGTACCAGCGGCAGAGCTACAGAACCCAGCGATGGGAGGTGAGGAGAGTTCTCACCCTCCAGCTCCTCCTGCTGCTCCTACAGCAGCAGCTGGGGAAGCCCACGGGCTCCCTCGCCCACCCTGCACTACACTGAGCCAAAGGGCTCCAGTTCTTCAGAACAGCCCTTTCCATAAACACTTATTTCTTTTATTTATCTTTCAGTTTTTAAGATGTGTACCTCACTGATGCAAGCATGGAATGAAGCAGCATGGGCTCCTCGGACACATCTAGCACTGTTAAAAATGTTCAGTGATTGTGCACCTGAAAAAACTTCTCAAAAGTTTATGCTGGACAACAGCCCTTTGTACAGTGTCCACACTTATTTACCACCTTTCCACAGGCTTATCCCCTCACCCAGTTATTGCATGGTTAACAGAAAGGTCACCACAACCTTTCCCCCCCC
>VXBJ01002849.1:2098097-2167404 GCA_013400055.1 Nycticryphes semicollaris | reverse complement strand
TTTTTTTTTTTTTTTTTTGCCATGGATTCCCAGTACTTAGTCAAGAATTTATGCTTCTTCTGCAAAATAGGCTCTTAAAAAGAGTCTAGAGTCTCACAATTTTTTTTTTTTTTACTATGCAACCACAATAAAAAACATCTTCTCAAAGGTCTGTCCTCTTTTTGCGTTCAAACACTGGCAGCTCTTTTTTCAAAAGCACGAGTCTGACCTTCCAGCGCAAGGGTTCTCTCCTCAGACCTACAAAATGTAGCTTCTAATAGGTCTCAGAATCCGAGTCATTGAGTTCGTCTTCTTCCGTATATGGGTACCCACCTTCCCTGCCAATGTTGTTGAAAGTACAGTAAGAGCTATGGTCACTCCTCATGATTGGCAAGGAATCGAAGGTGACAGTTTTTGAGGTGTTGGTGTAATGATTAATGGCATTGAATGTAAGGGAAGGTAACGTGCTGCTCGACGAAACGGGCATCATCGTGGCCAGGATGAGAGCCAGGCAATCAGCCACGTCCTTGTTGGGCGCACAGGCCAAAGCTGGTGTGTAACCTCGAAACAGAAGGAAAAACAAAACCTTCATTTAAAACAAGGACAATGCAAAAATTTCTCCAAGACCATGTCATCTTTCAGCTGCAAAAGTATTTTATGTTGCTTAGTTCTGTACTGTTAAAAAGGAACCAACATAAAATTAAATGCATTATTAATTAGAATTTTTTAAACTTTCAGATACAAAATCCTTCGGAACAGAGATGTAATTGCTTTGGTAAGCATGGTCAGATGCTCTAGGCCTGGATTTGAAAACAGTGAGGAAGCCACTGGCCAAGGAGGGAAAACTAGTGATAGCCAACACTGATGGGTGAAGGCATTCACTTAGAAGAGCCACTGAAGAACTGCAGCTCAGCATCCAGCTGATGGTTGTTTTTTTTTCCAAAGCTCATGTTTTTCAGTAATTTTCCGTAGCCCAGATATAGCAGAGAGAACTATTAAGTTTGATACAGATACGGACAGCAATAGAGACTGCTTGCAAAAGAAGTCTATGCAGCCTTTACAGAAAGGGACAACTTCAAAGACACAGGCTGGATCACCACTCTATACCAGCAGAGGTTCTGCTGGTCACACGTTCCATATATCAAGACATGCTTACATCTAAAACACTAACTAAAACTTTACCTCCAATTTCATCTAATTCTGCCTGAAATGCCAAGCTTGCATGGCAGATCACTGAACTTCCCTGAATAACGTAAGAGGCTGTCAGTGTCGTGATGCACAATATTCCAGTGCCTATTTCTTCAGTCTGCTTTCTTAAACAGGTAGATTTCACCCCCAAAAATGGAAGAATACTCTTTTAAGCCTTTCTAACAAAAAGAATTGACATTTCGCCTGTTTTTACTTTATTAGAATTAAATAAATGCACGTAATTATTTTTTCTTTATGAACACTTATGCTGTAGCAGTAGATGCTAAAATCAAAGACAAGTAGACCTAAAGCAGAACCTGGCTGTCACTGCTGCCAGCTTTTCCATTTAGTATAAAAGGTACACTATGGAAACCAAGACAACTTTTGCAACAGGTTTAACAAGGCTGCTGACATTCTAATACTTCTAAGAATTGAGAAAAGATTGCAGTGACAGGTGAAATAGATTGATAAATCCCATGAAAGTCTCCCCTGGCTCTCTCACAACTCCGAGTATTCATCACTTTGCACATGCTGTACTTTCAGCTGGCACATTCATCCAACAGAGAAAGAATTCATGATGAGAATTCTCAAGGCTGCTTAAAATTTTATAAACAAAGCAATTGCTATTGGAAAGAAAAGAACCACAGTGAGGACCAAGATTAGGGAGCAGTCAGAGGTACTTTAAAAGTTAAAACACGGACAGAATTAAGAAGAAGTTTTTAACATGTTGCAGTTATAGATGCCCAGGCTGGCAGAGAACTGCCACTTCTGTACAAACAGCCTTTTCCTCTGTTGGGTCAAAGATCCACCCTGACAAGGGACTGGCTGCTGCACATGAAAAGCCCACAGAAATACAAACATCTCCAGCTAGCGTACTTGTGATGAGAACCAGAAATCAAAAAGATACGGTCTCCCACCTTTTAATTTTCCTGAGTTTCACTTAGCAGTGACCCCTGTCCCCTATTTTAGGCAAAGAATGATCTATAAATCCCCCACGTCCACTTCAAGCAGTGTAATTTGAAAAACGCCCAGAGGAAGTCACACAGACATTAAGAGAAGAAAAACTTTCCAAATTGGAAAAATAATCAAAACTATTAATTAGACACATGCCTTTAGGATGGAGGAAGGGAGGAAGCAGGGGAGGGAAAAAGGGGAGACAACTGCCTTACCCCCAACTACTGCTTTAATTGAAGACGCATTGGGGTATGGCAGAAGAGCAGGAGCTCTTATGCTTTTAAAAGCAAAGCTTTGGAGGACCACAGATGCCTTACATTAACATAAGCAAGGAAGAAATCGGTAATTTTCTAATTTTCTTTTATTCTTAACAAAATATGGGATTTATTTGCTATGATAAAGCAATTACTTTTTCTTACTTCTCTGTGCCAAAAAACTCTAAAGAGCCAGAAACTTGAGACCAGTAACTGAGATCTGTAATTTTACTTGCTTTTAAAAGCTAACACTAATATACATACTGTGACAAAATAAATGGCAATTCAATCCAGTTTCTTGACAGCTCAAAGTTGTGTTTTACTTTGAGCGTTATGTTTTTCTGACCGTTCCCAGTATGCCAAAGTCGGTGTATTTATAGGGTACATGTTATAAATCTACAAATGTAAACCAGACACCTGAATGCTGTGACCTGCATTGTTCTGGAAGTCTTCACTCTCCTCACACTTCTAACACTTTGATAAAATGACCCATCACCAAACACATTTTTTTTTATTATGGGAAACCTACTGCAAGGCTCCTATGAAATTTCCAAAGGGTTATTGCTTTTCAGTGAGACGAGTTTAAACACCACAGTTACTTTTGGGGAAACAAAGTTAATTTTTTCTTACCATTTTCATCTACAGCAAGTACACTTGCTCCTTTCCCTAAAAGCTCCTGAACTACAACCGTTAGTCCATTCCGAGCAGCAACATGCAGAGGTCTGTGAAGAGAAACAAACTTATTTATAAACCTTAGAACAAGACATGAAAGACGACAAGTAGCTTGCACCTAGTTAAATGATTATTGAAGTACTTTTATGTAATTTACACATCATATAAATATAGTAGATATAATAACTAAGATGGGAAACCCAGCAGATCTCTTTTCTTATTGCAAAGAAACTGTACAATAACAATTGTGCACTTTTTTCTTCCATGGCACCACACTGAGGAAATAATTCCCAGAAAAGACCTGCTGCTTGTGAACTTTACCATGTTAAAAAGATAGAAACATCTGGTACCGCTATTGATAAATCCTTCACTGAACCACTGTAACAGATATCGTGACATCTGAGCTACTATATATCAGTGGCAATAATCATTAGAATACTAACAGCATTCTGGGAGTCACATTTTATTGCTTGTAAATGCTTACAAGAGATGCAGAAGCGTTTCATCAATCTGCCTTTCAGAAATCACTATATTCCACTGGGACTAGAAATTAAAAAAACCCCAAACTTTACACTATAATGCATGAAGGAAGAAAAGCAGGTTAGTTTTCTCAAAACCTGAAACTATTAACCACAACTGTTTTGTGGTGGCTTGATCTATCAAGGGAAGTGTAGCTTTACCTCAAATATTCTAATTATATCTTTTTCAAATCCAGCAGTTTCTTCAAAGTTGGTTCCCACTGACTTAAATAAAACCCTACCACCACTCAACAGGAAACAGAGTAATCAGCTTATTTCCCTTCTGCTTCATAACGTGAACTGCATTTTGATTTGGAAAGAAGTGCTTTCCTTAGAAGCCAGAAAAGCAAAACATACAGGCGGAAGCATATATGTATATAGATCTCTATTTATATATGGTGTTTATAATGAAGTATTAAAGAATACTAATACTATGCTACTGCATACCACAGATATACTGAAAATTATACTGTAATTAAAATAATTTTAATGTAGAGGCCGACAATTTTAATGGTTATCTTGGCACAAGGTAGGACATTGTTTAAGTTCTTTAGAAAGTCAGCTTAGTTATTAAATAACATTTGCTGAGCCAGTAATATTTTAAGTAACTTTAAAAATCTTGCCATTCATATAAACATTTCATGGAGGTGTGAATATGTACCTATTTTCCCCCGTGCCATAACTTGATCAGACTGCATGAGCAAGGCATGTGGGTGGAATTACATGAGCCTCTGGTGGCATCCTTTCCCACTTCTGCTCCCATCTCATTTTTGCTTTTCCTTCTCTCAAGACACCCCTGCTTCAAGCCAGAAATGAGGCAATCAATCCCTTTCCTACTTTCTAGTTAATTCATGCTGACTGAGGTGCACCACAGTGAGCAGCAAGAGCAGGGGAAGAATTCCTACTATTGTAACTTCTCAGCTCAGGCAGGTCTCTGGAATAGTTGGAAGGACTGTAGGAGCCTGAACACAACAGATTCCAGAAGGGATGTAATTTGTTTCCTAAATGATCTTGTGATAGTGTTATTAAAGCAGCCTCATAATTCACTTACATAACTCAACTATATATCAGGTAACAAATATTGCCTGTAACACAAATCCATTCTTTAAACGGAAAAAAAAAAAGATGCACAAGTCATTTTAGTAGCCCATTCTGATAAATGTTCCCCAGTATGACATACCACTACATTTTTAAGTCTTCCTTATGATTGGGCTGACAAAATGGACTTAATTCTACTTGAGAGAAGATCTTCAGGAAGTGTTAAGAACACTGTACTACTTCAACAGAAATCAGTCATTCATCCTAGTAGGAATAGGCGTAATAGTAAGCATGTTGAAGAATAAAAGCATACTTCAGCTAGGATTTTTTTGATTTATTTTATTAGCTAGCTTTGAAGAGCATGTCTTAGTTTGCCTCAAATGAGTTGTTAACTGATGTGAATTTTAATCAAAAAATTATTTCATTTATAGAACAGAAAAATACCAGCTTACAGGTTATCTCAGTGGATTGCAGTAATTCCAAACAGGATTCCCTGAATCACTATGCTGTGAGATTTATTTATCATCCCTTTCACTCAGCTAAAACCAGAATCAGCAAAACACTGTTTCACTTCATGTCGGTTCAACTCTTAGTTACTATTAAGCAATTGAAATTCAAGCAGTTTGGAAAAGAAAAATCTGAAGAATAGTAAGAATAGTCCTCTTCATGAGCAAGATACACACCAAAAACACATCTGTGAAACACACTCACTGCCGATACGTACGTTTGCAAGGCTGCATTGGTAGCATTGATGAGGTTTCTATCCGTAATCTTCTCCAGTATTAACAAGGCACTAGTTTCATGACCCTTAATACAGAACAAACATCTGTCATATAACAAATACTCTTCAAAAACTGCTTTCAATGCCTTTTCAAAATAACAAGCTCATATTTGCCAACCATGCACGGTGCCCAGCACTGGTAATTCAGACTACGCACACACCTTGCTGCAAGCCAAGTGGAGTGCTGTGTTCTTAGAACTGTCTTGCAAAGTCAGATCAGCTTTAGCACTGCTAACCAGCACCTCTGGGGAAATAAAGACTTGTGTTAACTAAAAGCATATTCCTTTAAGTCTTAATGGCTTTCATTTGTGCAAAATGAAAACATGTGTTTGACAAAATATATCCATAAGAATATTAACTGTAAGGCGACTTTACCCATAGTGAGCTTAAACCTAAGGGCAGAAATATATAAATTTTTCTCTTTACCAACTGTGTTAGTCTGTCCATTCTCTGCAGCCATCATTAAAGGTGTTTTCCCAGAAGAATCTACAGCGTTCACTTGAGCATTGTGACTGAGCAGAAGCTGTAGACACTCAACATGATCTGTAAAAGCTGCTGCGTGAAGAGGAGTTCTGCAACAGATCAAAAGACAATACGGCCACGTTCAGCTGCCCTTTCTACTTTAATCCACGGGGCATCCCGACCCTGATCTTGCAGATACAAAAGACTGGGCAGTCCGTCCCACTGATCCTTTCAAATCACCACAGCTGCAGTTGTGCCTGCTGCCTTTAGAAAGTCACCTTCAAGTTTCAAAGAATTCCCTCTATGTAGTTTATAATAGCGATACAATTTGATTCAGCAAAAATAAAATACACATAAAATACCACCCACAAAGTGATAAAATTTAAAACATGCTCAAACTTGCCTATATAATAAAAAGCCAATTCTGGTTTACTGAATCAGAACAAGATTTTAAGAATTGAAAAAATAATCTTCAAAGAATAAAAACAGGGGGAAGGGGGAATTAATGTAAGTAGCAAATACAAAACCCCCAAGTGATTACAAAGTTCAGCAGAGCCATTGTGTTACATCATAAACACTCTTCCACTGTGCATTTACATTCTTACCTTCCTTTTGAATCTGTTGAGTTTACAATGCCAGCACCTAATGTATCAATTAACATTTCTGCAGCACCTTCATTGTCATTTATCCTATAATGAATTAAACAGGCTGTTATTTACAGAATGATAAATCTTTTGTTAAATACAGCAATGAAGTGTATGAAGAATAATTTTGCACTTCCTTACACTGCACAATGCAATGGACTGAAAGAATTTCCTTCCATTTTCTGGAAAACTTCCTGTTCCAGGAGGAGCTCTACACAACTGTCATGACCTAAAGCAAATATAAGAGTTGGGAATTAAAGAAGAGGAAAAGGTCTATTTATGGATTACAAAAAATAAAAAAAAAAAAAATCTATATTAGAATAAGCAATAGTTTCTTTCAGAGTTTCAAAGACACACTGGTTATATTCAATAGGGGTACATTTAGGAACAAAGACAATTGTAGATTCCTGAAAATCAAACTGACATTAACACTGTAAGCTTTATGAAATTTAGAAGGGATCTCATGCTGCCTGAAGAACAGCCAGAATACTTTATTTAGTTCTTTACACCTCCACGTTTCAAACTCTGCTGTACATTCACCATTTAGTCTATGTGAAAATGTCTCCACCACTTGAGGGCTATTTTTATTCCACTGTCTTGCCAAAACCAAGTTGATAGTCATAACAAAAGGTTAACAAGAACGCGTTCAACTTCTCATATTATTATTCTTCTCAGAATTCTATAGCCTGCTGCTGTACAGGTAGCTAACAAATATAACTATCTGTTTGATCTTTGATGCATATATGCACAGAACCTTAGTTCAACATTTACCAGTCTCTGAAGATTTGTATTTCCACAAGTCCTGTAAAATTTTTCATTCTACAAATCAGGCATATTTCAGTTCTGTTTTATTCAGACTCTGTGGTCACTCTGAAAATGGACCAAGCTGGAAGAGTTTAGTTCTATGAATGTGATAAGGAGATGTTACTCTAGTTCAAATTATCGGATGAAGACAGTCTAGTTAGTTATTTAATTAAAAATAATTGGTAAAATGAAGCTCTAACAACCTTTCTCTATCGTGTTTCTCAGAGGTGAAAATGAGAACCCCTGCTATGTCGGGAATGAACTCATGGGACAAAATCTTGAGCAAAGGAGCTGAATGAATTTCCTACCTTTTAAGAACTCCCTCACCCCCAAATCCAAGAATAGTATCAGCACAGAAAAATTAATTCTTATTGAATAATTTTTATATACTTCAGTTTCTATCAAGGTTGATTTGAAGTAAGTTTTAAAAAGAGATTTAATCTGAAACCATTCTTCCCAAACTATTTTTTTTTTTTTTGGGATGTGTGGCACATTTCTATTCACGGGTAGTATGCTGAATTTCTTCAAAAAGGCTCCTCAAGTCATAAAACTAAGAAGTGTAATGCACAAGTAAACACCTCATATTATGTATTAGAAGTTAATGCACTCCCCTTCAAGATACCAGTGGTAGTAACACACTGACTAACGCGAATTGAAAGGGGACAGGCTTTCTATGTTGCATTTAAAAGCAGAAATAACTTGGATCTCAACATCAACAAGTACATTCGGACACCCATATTTTAACTTTAGTGTCATTTACCATTGTAGCAGGCCCAATGCAGTGACGTGTAGCCGTGATTGTCTGCTATCGCGGGTACCGCATCCACAGACGTAGCTGACTGCAGGAGAGCCCCAAGAACACCTATATGTCCGCACGCAGCGGACAAGTGTATAGGGGTTCGCCCCCTACAGTCTCGTAACAAGGACTTAGCACCATGTTGAAGCAACGCTTCCACACATTCCTCATGCCCCGTAACTGCCTGGGAGGGAGGGAGGGAGAGAGAGAAAGGAAAGAGTAAGTTTGCAAATATTCATGTATATAAGCCAAGGCATACAAATAAAACAAGCAAACTTCAAGCACTTTCTTACATTTTTAATAACAAAATAATCATTATTCCTGGAAACAGCCATTCTGTTGGAAAAAATGTCAATGTATTATAATATTGATGACAACATAATTTCTTGGAATAACACTGAATGAACTGCTGATCTCTAGGGATCATTCAATTGTCTTATCTGGCAGAGACTGTAAGAAAAAATATTTGGCATATGGCATCCATCATGCTTTTCTTCCTCTCATTAACACTATGCCCACCCCATAATAAAAAGCTGTACTCTGGGATGTCTCCAGTCAACACTTCACAGCAAGATTAAGAGACTCTGGAAGCCCAAAAGAGGGTTCTGAGGGTACACAGCAAACAGGCAAAAGCTAGCTTTTTGAAAGCAACAAAAAAACCCAATTAAAAACTAAGAATGGCAAGATAAGAACAATAAGAAATCCATTAATGCTATATATTAAGTCAGTATTTGAAATTACTATGTATAAAACTTGAAAGAACAGGAAAGGAATATTCTCTTACCCCTCTGTGTAATGCCGTCCTTCCCCACTTATCTTTGGCATCTACATTTGCTCCTTTGTTAAGAAGTGAATAAACGCAGTCAGTGTGCCCATTGAGAACTGACAGCATTAAAGGAGTCCTAAGCAGAGAGTCAAATAAAGTGTAATCTACATGGAAATTTAACAGACCAGCACTCAGCTGAAATGTAACAACTATAATCCTTCAAAATTTGCATTATCATTGACCTTCTCTAGCACTACCTTGACTCTGAGAATGTCACTTATATTTGCTTTTTATATTCAAGAAAATAAATTAATATCCCCTAATTCAGAAGTCCCAATTAAATCACTAGAATCCATTTTTTCAGGATCTGGGCACTAAGACAAATTTTAGTTTCTTCCCAACTGAACAAGAGCATTTTTCACTGCCAAATTAATGTTTATTGCAGAATACAGTTACATTTGTTCTAGTTTAGTATCATCTCTCTCCAAAGTAATAAATTAAAAATAATTCATGTAAAATATTTAGGTTTTCCTTTTATAAAATAAAATAACATGTGAAGAACAGAAGATCTATTGTTTAAACTCACTGTCCATTTCCATCTTGAATGTCCACTGCATTCTGCGGTTCTGCATTTCCTATCAATAGCCGCAAACATTCTGAGTGACCATTCGTAGCTGTAAAACATCATAGAAAAATACAAGTTTTCTATTAATTGCCTTTGAGTATGCAGGTCAAACAGAACGGTGACCTGCTCAGACTAAAGCCCGTTAGCGTGAGAACCCACTGTACAGCTTTACCATTGTTATAACTTAAATGGAAAACAAAAAATATAAACACTAAGCAATTATTTCAGAAATCAGGCATTCTGAACTGTACAGTATTACAAGTAATTGATTCCAACTGACAACAGCTATTAATTTTTTTATATATAAAGGAGGTTGCACACACTAATCATAATCAGAATATATATAATTATATGACATCTGCAAGAAGGAAGAACTAAATCTAGTAATCGGCATAACATTTGCTTGGTTAAGGCACAGGAAAACACAACCCTAACCAATCATACACACATTTTGTTACCAAGTGTGGTGTGTGCGGAGTTGTGAAATAATAACTGAAAGCACATTTAGAAAGAGGGAAGGAAACGTAACGCATAGAAGTAATTAACCAAGCAATTAAAACAAAAGGAAAAAGAAACAAAAAAATTGAGAAAGCACATTTAAAAGCAACTAATAAAAGATAAATGATTGGTGGAGGGGAAATTACTTCTGGTATACAGCTGCTGTATTCAGTCCACATAAGAACAGTGACAATTCATGCTTCTCTAGCTGACAGAAATGCTAACAGAAGTTAGGAGAAACTAAATCAAATAGAATAATACAGCATTCACTCATGGACAACAAACTAAACAGTTACAATGATGATGTTTTGTACATAATGCTCTTTTTACTGCAGCATTTCTGTAACACCATAACTATACACGTCAATTTAAATAAGCCTATTTTCAAAGAGAGGAAAAAATTAAGACTATAGTATGAATGCTAGACTTTGATTATAGAAGATTTTAAGAAATGCAGCAAGAAAATATTGCAAAGGATTGCTGTTATTTTGAAAACACTCAGGTGTCATTTAAATCCTTGGAAAAAACCTCAAATATAGTTTTTATGTCTCTTCTCAAACTGACAAAATTCTCCAAGACTCCAGTAATTTTTAGAAGTATTTTACTGCCAAGACAGGCAATTTAGATTCATGTATCTAAGTTTGGGACTACAGTTTGGGCTGTGTGAAAGATGAGGAGAGAACAAGAAACGTGTCACTGACGGCTGTCAGCACAGGGAGCCTCGCTGAATGGACAAGGACAACGCACCCTTCCAGGGAACCCCACTCCTGGAGCCAAAAAGATTGATTATGGGGCTTATACCGTCTTCTACCAACAACTGCTTTGTTACACCTTTCTCAGCACAGCATATACCTTAAAAGTTACCATGCACTCCTAAACACCGTTTCTTAGAACACGACCGATAGAGACTTCTAAACATGACAGTGATCCACTTCAAAGGCCCAAATTTTAGAGGCCAGTGGTTAGCACGTACCTGCAGCGTGGATTGGCGTCCTCTTTACAACGTAATCTTTCACCAGGATTGATGCTCCCTGATTAATGAGCACATCTACACATTCCACGTGTCCCTTAAAGGCAGCAAGATCCAGTGGCGTCCTTCCATTATTATTCCTTACATCAAGGTCCAGCAGCGACTGTACCAGCACTTCCAGAGCTTGATGGTGGCCATGATAGGCCTACAAGAGTAAGAAAATGGTTCAGTTTCCCCATCCTTCGCATTTTCTTTCTTACCAGGATTACATAAAGGAAACTGTGAAGATAGTATTTTAGTTTTGGAAGAGTTACTAATACAGCATGTAAGTAGATACAATAGTTACGACTAATTTTAAAAAAACCACAATTTCTGCAAGAAGGTTGGTGGATTTTTTCCATTTTATCCTTTCAGCCAGCAACTGAAAGTGCTTTCAGAAAATCGTCTGTCTCCAGTTTGTACAACTACCAGTATTATGAATACTGTATATTTCATTGCTTTATGTTCTAGTCACATCACCCTCAGATTATTTCAAGTAAGGAACATATGCAAACTAATGAATTCCTATTAGTTTTCTTAAATAAAATTTTAAAAAAGAAAAAGCCAGTAAATATCATAAGACTTAGGGGATGAAACAGTTAAGACATCAGAATGGATATAGGATAAGAAAACAGCGCTGAGAATACTCTGTAGGTATGTGTCAAGACAAAGTGTCAAAGTTCGCAAAGAAAATAAACACCTACAACTATGTTTTTATAATTTCCATAAATTTTAAATGTATACTCATGGATACATAACCTCTGCCCCTAGACAAAAGTAACTTCCAGGAACAGCCTCTTCTAACTGCTTTCATTTACAAGTATGAAAGATTACTTTCTAGTTCGGGCACATGTGTATACATATATACGTATATGCACACACTGCATGAGACTTCGGCTATTTTACAGAAGTACATTGTGGTTTTTACATTGCTTGAAGTCCAGTGAAAAGATGAAGGCTACACACTGAGCTGGTTCCTCTGTATTTTGAGTATTTTTGTATAAACAGTTTCTTCAGGTCCTCTCTTACACTAACCTTTGTACAAATCTTTCTTCAAGTGTTCAGGACAAACATTTCTTATGCTAAACAATGATGATGATAAAAAAAGTCTTCATTACTTATAGAAGTCTTCTAAAAGTTTCATTAGTATATATTAAAACATAAAACTTAGTTAGACAATTCCAAATGAAAGCTATTAATGAAGTAAGTTCCCAGTGAAATGCAAGAGTCGCCCTGTATGTGTCATTTAGAAATACAACTACATATTTATGCATTTCATTCATTGTTATTGATCTATTTAAAAAAGAAAAATCCAAATGGAATAAACCCATGTCAACAACCGTTTGCAATTCGATGACCATCGCCATAGAACAAAATACTTACAGCTAAATGCAGTGGACTTATAGGTGCTCTGTTGTCTGAATCATTCAGCATGTCAGTACCTGATGTTTCCATTAGCTTAGCAGAGAGAGAAAATCAGAGTTTAAAAGCATTCAGCACTAATTGCTACAGTTTTCAGTATAGAGTTTGGAAAAAACGGTAAGAAAAATAAGAATAGTAATATAGGATTACAGTTTCCTTAGGAATTCTAGATCTCCTTCAGCCCTTTAAAGAGTCTGAATTGCAGTGACTGCAACCCTTCCCCCACATTCATCTCCCAAGCACAGTTGTTTATCTCTGCATTACAATGCAATAATTAAATGAGAAACTAATTATTATTTTTCTGAAGCAGCCCTATGAAATAATATATACGAAATGCAAAGGGAAGACAAGGAGAGGTGAGACCAGCTGTAGCAGGGAAGAAAAAAACCAGCCACCAAACCAAACAAGTAAGATGAGGTGAAAAATCAGCAAAAAACACAATACGAAAAGCCAGAAGACAGGACTGATTTCTCAGAATAGAAAACCATTTCGCAAAGAGAAGAAAAGGACCCAAAACAGCACAAGTGTTACAGAACAGGATTAAGATATCTATGTATATAGATAAACTCCTGTTTGTTACTTTCTGATCCATTTTAAAGTTTTAGTTCTGGCTCATTTTCAAGACCATAATTAACGTAGCACACTAGTAGAATTAAAACACTCAAATCCTTTGAAGCACACCAAATACATTCAGATGACTAAATTTTCATTATCACACTTTTTTAACATGGTCATATAAATGTTGAAGTTAAAAAAAAAAAGGCTTAACAATTATTTTCTATTTTAAAATTCTGATTCGCGATTTAATGTAAATTGCAACTGAAATTAAATAATACATCTATGTGGTGAAGAAATGGTTGAGTAAGTCTAAAGTAAGCAGTTTTTAAAAAAATTAATATTCCCTTTTGCTGTGCAGTAATACTTTAACAGTGAGAAATAATATACACTTACAACATCTAGAGGTGTTTCGCTTGCAATCTGCAATTAAAAACATTCAGAATTCATGTTTGAATACATTTGAATATAGAAGTATAATTTGTATAAAAATACTAACTTGTATAACACAGAGAAGGTAAAATTAGCTTATCAAATATCATACACATTGCTGCAAAGGGATTAATAAAAAAAACTACCTGAGGCTTTATTTTATGCAGTTCTATTATGTGGCTGTTAGTTACTCTATACTACGTAACCTATTTTAAAAGGCATGCTTACTTTACATGCTGTACCTCTATTTTTATTTGCTCCTTCAAATGTCGTTTGCAAAAATTTTTAACAGTGGGATAATCTGTAGTTATTTTATTTCAGCCATCAGGAAAAAAATTTAGCAGCCTATTCCAAGTTCAGAAAGAAAACAAAACTCATATCCCACATCCTCAACCAGTTATCTCTTCAGCTCGGAATGTATCATCTTTTTAAGGCAGTCTCCAGCATCTCAGCTCCTCACCTTGCCCTTATTTTAAGTGTACCGAGTTCTTGAATATTTATCCTCAAGGGGCTGAAACCCACTATTGGCGTGGCTTACAGAGGAAGATCCATGGTGTGGGAATCCTCTGGCCTCTGCATCATACTCTGTAAGAGCAGCTCTTACAGCTTTCATCTGTGATGTGTTTTCTTACCAATTCAAGACACAAGCGATGACCATAAGCAGCTGAATAATGAACTGCATTGTATCCTTGTTTGTCCCGGATCCCCGGATTGGCATCGTTTCTTAGCAAGTATTCCAGGCACCTATTTAAATTGACATACGCAACCATGTATCTGAATGTTGGTTTTCAACTTTCTGCTAAGCGATAAATTGTTCCAATTCAATTGGAAAACAGAATACATCACACAGGAACACTGATTTAATGCACAGGAAGCAAGGTCTGCTAAAAAACCCTGAGTCCCCATTCTGTCCAATGCAAACCAGATAATTATTTTTGCTGTTTCTTCTCACCCAGGAAAGATATTAACTTTGCATCTTTTGCATACTTAACTGTCCTCAGCAAGCCTCTTTGAAAAGAGATTAAGCAGACTTCCTGAAGGGCCAAGATAAGTTAAATTTATTTCCAATTTATTTATTGGTGCACTGTCTATTAAATAATTCTAACATAGAAAGCATGTGGGGGTTTTTATCCCCTAAGATGCTGCTTAGTTTATCTCATTCTGCAACCATCATGTCTCTCTCTAGTCTTGTCAAGATGAAGGTTAACTAGTGTGTCTTACAGGTCAGGAGCATTTGTTAAAGATACAGAAGAAACGCTTCCAAACAGGAACAAACCGGAAAATAATTTTTAACAAAAACATCCTTGTCCCTAAAATCTGTCCTTAAACATGTCTGAACAAAGACAATAAAAATGCATATAAATATCTTTGGACTTTCTATATAGATCATTTCCTGACATTTTTTCCCAGGCTTCATATTCCAACTCAGTAATCACTTTTAGCTTCATTTCTATTTTGAATATGAGCTGAGTAGTACAGGGTTTCCAGCTGTCACTAATCATCCTGCTACATCAATCCATATAAAAAGCTTCTCCTCAGGCCATTCTGCTTTGCAGCCTGTCTTCCCGAGAGCCAACTGTTAATCAGAAGGGCAATATCGCGTAGGTTCCAGAGATGACTCTTGGAGTTACCTCCCAAAGCTCTGCAGCGTTGCCATCATTATTCTTGCTCATGCCTTTTATAAGACAGATGGCAAAACGATGTCATTTGAAGAACCATTATAGTTCGGAGGTTTTCAGAGCAACTGTGAAGCTAAAATTAACCCTGGCTCAATGTGTAAGAGGGAAATTAAAGTAAAATTCTCTCAGCAAACTCCAGCAGGAATTGAAAGTCTATCTAAAAAGCAGGTCTCCTCAATATAGACAACATCTGGAGCTTAAGGAACCTCATAAATTTCGTGGTATCTATATAGGCTTTGCATTTAAGTTATTAATAACTATGTTAAATATAGCCATTATTTACAAAATAAACACGTGCAAGAGACATTGACATTGATGGATGTATGAATGTTTCTGGGTGTATTTATTTCACTAATAAAAGTGTAACTACTTCATAAAATATTACACTAATGAGTTAAGAGTTGTCATGCCAAACAGGAACGGTTTAATCATGCACCAAATGGATAAAGCACCTTATATTGAAATGTTAATTTCTACCCTGATGTAGGCCAACTGTAGGCAACTCCCAGTCTAGTTTTACTGATTTCTGTCTAACAACACAGATTTCTAGGGAACATTAATAATCCTCCATAAAACATGTTTCATCAGAATTTGATTTTTAAAGCAAAATGACCTTAGCCCTCACAACTGTCATAGTAACACCCACAAACAATATTTATCCAACCACTACACAGCAGGTGGGATTAAAAACTATTCCCAATGAATTCCCAAATCAGGATACCTGCATTTTAGGACATAATGAAAAAAAAAAACCAAACCATTTTACTGTTGTTCAATTTTCTCAGAAGTATTTGTTTCATAAAGCATTTTATACACAACGAACAACCTACTGTCAAATTGAATCTTTAAAAAAATATTAAAAATAAATGCATTTGGCAAATCTGAAGGCAGAATACAGACACGAAATTCACAGCTCAACTGTTCCTAAGGAGAAAGGCTTTAGTATGAAGCACAGCACTTACTTTCCGTCTGTGTCTGATGCAGCTGCATAGTGCAGAGGTGTACAACCCCTCTCATCGAGGTCATTCACACTAGCTCCAGATCCCACAAGGGCAAACAGGCACTGATAATTACAATTGGCAGCAGCATAATGGAGTGGAGTTCTTTAGTACACATTTAAATGAAAAGTACAATGGTAAATAACAGCAAAATAATATTATAGGGACAGAAAAAGCAAAATAAAATGAAATTTAAATCCTCCTGACATTATTTTTAACAAGTATTTGTGGTGAAGAATGCATCATTACAGTGTTTAAAAATTGGTCCATTTAATAAATAATGCAGAATAATACCTAGGGCATCTATTTGCCAGACAAAGTATGCCCAATTACTAAGGAAAGCTTTATATGCATTTTCTTGTGTAAACATAGAGAAGAAAGTTTACCTTAGAAATATTGTTTTTAGTTAAGTAATTTCAAGCTACGTGGAAAAACATGGACAAATCTAAGAACTACACAGCAACTGAACAAGGTCAAAATAAAATACAACAAGAAACAAGTTGATATTTTGAACTAACAGATCAGAATTTAGTCTAAGATAGGCAAGAATTATTTAATTATATTAACACAGCAGAGGTATTGTTAAAGAAAACTTAAAAAATATATTTTGCCTTCTTATAACAAACCCGTGAACTATTAGTACTAATGTATCATCTCAGAAGAAACTTATTCCAGCTTCAAATACATAGATAAATAAAACAGCTTGGATAAAATTTCAAAAGCACCAGGATGACTCAGAATTCCATTTTCTATTTTTAAAGAAATTGCTACTATAAATATCTCAATTTTGATGAGACAGCCAAGCACTTCTTCCCTCTCCCTTAAAATTACTTTTTCCTATTTCTCTCAATTTTTAACTATTTTAGTCTTTTACCTCCCCTGAAACAATCACTCTGTGCAACATGCACGTTAAACCAGAAGCCAAACCAAACCAACAAAACCCCAACTTTGAATAGTAAGAGTGACAATTAGTTGTTCCTTTCTTAGGAAAGAATGGAAATGGAATTGAAAGCAAAATACAACTTTGGGTCCCTAACATTCTCCTCAAGCCCTACTCCTGCTGTTCACATCCTAGAAAATCATATTTTCCATGATGTGGTGTGAGATTTTATGCAAGTACTGATCATGCCATCTAAACTTAAATAATCCTACACTAAAAATAGAAATTAATGTCATCCTGAAATAGTTTGGAGCACAAACAAGGAAACAGAACAGGATGGATACAATGAAAGGAAAAAGGTGAAGCAGTTATAATAACAGATTTTTTTAAATAAAAAAAGCTTACAATAGCAACAGATTGATAGGTTTGACTAACACATTATTTGGAAAATAACACTAATCTCCTTTGATGAGAGCACTTTAAACTCTATAGATCCATGTTATAAGCAAAAGAGGCTCATAAAATTACTGTTGGATATAGAACTCTGTCTTTAAAAACAAGACTCAACACCTACTTAACAAAACACAATAAACAAAATATGTTTGTAACTTCTGATAATATATGCTGAAACATACTTTATTAGAGACATTGTATCTTAAAAAACATTTAAACTGGAACACACAGATTTGCACAGGGCAATATGCTACTTTTGCCATAATTTTGACAGCCCTTTTCAATAAACAAATCTAGAATATCTTACCTCCCAAATCTGTCCTTTTTGTTGAAGTCTGCACCAGTATTTAGCAGAAGATTTAGGCACTCCAAATTCCTATTAAAGTAAAGCAATATTACTTGTGATTGCAAATTTTATTTCCTTAATATTGGCCTCTGCAAATATCAGAACTGCTACACAGATACATCTCACACATCATTTTTAATTGAGCTGAACTATCATGTAAAAATTTTGATAAATATATTTTTGTATCTAAAATAGATTTCATAATTGCAGGACCAAAACCAGGAAAGAATAAAAATTATTTCAAGTACATATATATATAAATTTTCTTGACACCACGTGGCATGCATAAAAGCACATAAACTTTAACCTAATTTATAGAAATTTCAATTCTTTAAAGCAAACAGTAACACCTGCATGTCACATGCTTTTTCTTACGAGGATTCCACCACAGAGGCAAGTTTTAGTGTAATTAATTTTCAAAACAATACGATCATTCTAATAGATGTACAAGACTCCTTATAGTTTAAACACTATCTTAGTAACTTTCCTAAACTAGAGATGAATGAGGGAATGTTTCACAAATCATGTGGTTTTATATGATAGCATTTTAAGCATAATCATTTGCAAAAGGATGCATCTATCAAGTGTCTTTTGACTTAGAATGATTACTTTACAGTATTACTTAAACAACATTGAAAAATGAGATTATCAATATCATGGAGTTCTTGTGTCCCACAAAGTGTATCATGAAATTTATTACCCAATTCTTCCAGGCAATTTTGAGTAGCTGCTATAGAAAACCTACAATACAATAACAATAATCAATATGGATCACAACTCAAGTGATGAGCAAGTAGTTCTGACTACTTCATCCACCTAAACTCTGGAATTTAATTGCGGCTTATATTAATTAATTTAGTTCTTTTTTTTTTTTATAGATGTGGTAAAAACATATTTCCCAAAGCTGCTGTTCTCCACCTCATGTCCTACAGTGATATTAGCTGGGCATGCCATTTTTGAATGCTGTAAATTCTAAAGATTATATCATCATCCACAGGAATTTAGAATAAAATTAATCCCTGAGCACACACCTAAAGCAAGGCTGATGACACTTGGACACCGTACTCCAATTATTACTTATTAGGCTGAATATTTACTTTATTTTTATAGTTTGTAGATAGAATCCATCTTGAATTTATTTTCATGTTTACATAAATTCCAAGGGGAGAGGGCAGTAAAAGCACAGAGAGGAAGTAATAAGAAAGAACAGGAATGATCATCAATTGAGAAAACAACAAATATCAAAGCATGAATGCTTTTCTACATACCCTCCAGCTGCAGCTGCGTGAAGACAAGTCCTGCCAAAGTCATCTGGTGTGTCTATGTCAAAACCTACAAATAAGGATTTTGTAAAGTCATTATGTAATACCACCTTCCACAAAACTGCTCTCATCTACTCCTAAAAGAAATGCTTGCTAAGCAAACTTAACAGCTATTCAGCAAAAAACCACTTCAGCACTGAAAATTTGCTTCGTTTGAAACACATTCTTGCTATTTGTAGTATTTTGAAAAACAGGCATTCAAGTAAAACTGAAAGGGATAAGGTACAAAACTATTCGCTGCACTGAGGCAAGAGGCTATATGCTTTCCTATCCTATTTGCCCAGTAATATTGCTGTGTAATTTAGTATTCGATATAAAATATAGAGAATAGGAAAATTGAAGAATGCACTAGAAATTATCAGTTATGTAATTTATTTTTTATAATAAAAAGTGGGATGTCACCACTACTAAATCCAGAAGCTACTTAAATTTGATCCTTGTGTTTAGCTCTTTAGTCCCAGAGAAAAAACTTTGTTAAGCTGGAGTGAAGGCTGTAAATAGCAATTACCTGCAGAGAAGCCCTTTAGAGAACATTGTAGTTTTCTCTTTCCAAAACGTGTCAGCTACGGGGAACTTCAAATTTGAGATCACAAACATTCATTGTGCAATTTCATACTTAACCATATACTTTGACATGAAGAGTTCTGGGACAAGGCAGAATGATTACTTTTAAAATTTTTTAAGGTCTGCACATGAATATTAATGAATTAAAAATCAGAGATTCTTAATTTACATAAATTAAACTCTTCCCAAACCCAAAAGGGCACACAGTCTGCAGACACCAATACCCACACCAGGAGCATGTACTAATATGCTTCCTGCAGTATGTAGTCTTTCCACTCTGAAGGCTGAACATGCTCTTCAAGCAATATCTGCTCCAGGCTATATTTACTTCCAAGTTTGCTCAACTCATGTGAAAGTCGTGAAAGACTTGCAAGTCTCCTGCAGGGATTCCTTTGCCACCCCGAATCTCAAGTGAGCGCACAGCCAGCACAGCACCACGTGCAGAAAGGAGAAACAGCCAGAGTATTCCTCATTTTAAACACATCCAATTGAAATATAGTCAACTACAGGACAGTTCTTTCCAGAAGCAAATCCTTGCAAGTCCACGAGAGGACAGGGAAATACAAAGCCTTACCAGTGTTAGTTTTAGTTATGCTCCTTTAGTATTTCTCCCAGGCTTCCCTAGCAGACAGGATCAAGCTGGGGAAGCAATTTTTTACTTTTCCTTTCCCCAACCCCCTGCCCCGGCTTTTCTTTTTTCAAAAACCATGAAGTGCCTTCAGATTCATGTAGAACCATTTAGTTTCTTCTTCGTCTGTTCCTGAAGCTTCCACAATCCTTCAGACAAATCTACTTTCTCAGTATTGCAATGGTTCAGAGAGCTCAGAATTCACACCAGAGCAGACTCTGGACAACAAGGGAAGTAACAACCTTATAACCCAATCCAGCCTCAGGAAGGAGTCAAACAACCAAAGCAAAGCACAGTTTGGGTTGCATTTTATTAACAGTAAACCACCAATGCAACTGTTTCTTAATGTAACAGTCCACAGAATCTTCAGAGCTATTAAGTGCCCACTACAGGAATAGACAGACCTGTATTAAGCTAAAGACATGGAAAGGAAGTGGAGGATACGCCATAAAGTCATTTAAGACGACATTAGTTTTTGTTCGTGAAGGTGCATCATGGTCTGAACCAGTTATCCCACCTCTATGGCCAATTTACAATACACAAACACAACATGTAAAAAGTTATAGACACACGATTTCAATTTGNCGGGAAATTACTTCTGTACAAGTTTGCATTCATTTTAACTGTGGACTGTCCATTAAAAAAACAAAAGCACTGCCCCCAAACTACTAGTAAACTAAACAGATTTTAATGTATTACTACATTAAGACTTACTCAAAAGCTATTCTAAGGACTAAGAAATTAAGTACAGAGCAGCCATAAGATTTTTAGAGTATCCTACCTGATGAGAGGAGCTTTCTGCAGCAGTCTGAAAATCCACTTAATGCTGCCAAATGGAGAGGAAACATCCCATGTATACCCCGCCTAAGATACATCATAATCAGGTATCACAGTTTCATTACAATTAAAATAGAACAAACATGATTGTGTGCCAAAGTGTGCACACACAGTGGGTTCAGCAAACCACCTAATTAAAATACTGAACCTTAGGAAAACTTCACATATTAAATGCTTTCTCACAACTTAGCAGGATGCATTATGTCAGTGCAACAGCCTATTAGAACTTTTGGAGTTTTTACTCCAATACGTTACAGGAAAAATCTATTTCTCTTTCTCTTTGAACCAAATAGCTAATTAACAGTACAGGAAAATAAACAAAGTATTTCCTATTCCAAGGTGAAGACGATTATTAAAAAAATTAAAATCATAATAAATACATTTCTAATTTCCCTCAGCTTGCATTCATGTCAGTAAAGTTACCTACTTTGCAGTGTCAGCACCACTTGTAATCAGAGTGTTGATTAATAGCTCATGGCCATATCTCGCTGCTATGTGCAAAGGGGTATTTCCATTCTTATCTTCACAGTCTATTTCCGCTCCTATAATAAAAACGTAATTACTAAGTAAGAATATATGTAGGTGTACAGATACTTTTGTTAGAAAAACGGCACTGGTGATAATTCAAGCTACATTAATAATCGCCCATAAATGACTCCTTTGGATTTAAAAATCTATACAGTTTACAGTGATATTGACATTAATAATAAGGAAAATAGAGACAAGCATTTTATTATGTGACCATATGGGACAAATTTTCTGCAGCCTGCGTTATGGAATAAAGGGATTTTCCTGCATTCTGAACAAAAAATGGGTTTCCAACATAACTAATGTAACTGTATAAACAGATATGCCAGGCTCCACCATTAACTGAGCTACTACTAGACACTGTATGGGAAAAAAAAAAAGTTCAGTACATTGTTACCAATACATGAGGAAAACATTTGTAATACTAGAAAGCTGATGACAAAACTACTCCCCCCAGATTTTTACCATTCTGGATGATGGTTTGAGATCTTGAAAATCTACCATGGATTGCTGTCATGTGCAAAGGTGTTTTCCCATCTTTACTCTGGAAAACAAAAAAAAATCCTGAGTGTTCACTTATGGCCAGTAATGGTAATGCACTGACAAGTCAGCATAACATGGTAAGCTTTTCCAAAGAGCTGCTCTTAATCACTCTCCCAGCTGTGAGTGATGGCTCAAGGATGCCCACTCACTCACAGTTATGCCTTTAAGATAATCATTCAAGAGGATGACAACAGCACACAACTTCAAGCCTATGTCGGACTCTCCCCCCACCCAAGTCAAAAACCAAACAAAACAATGCTTCTTTAAATTAAGTTTGCTTCTTGAAAGAAAATAGCTGTATTTACTATAGAAGTTTACACATTATATTAGAAGACAAGACTTTTAAAAGCTCATCTGTTTCCTGATAATTTCTGTAAAGTGGTATTTGTAAGCAATTTATCTTAAACCACAAGTAATCCTAGGGTAGAACTATTTAACCACAACTGGTAGTATACATTTGATGCACATATCAAATGTGCATTTAGTCATTCACACAGTAAAGATGCCTTTTAAGTAGGCCAACAGTAATCATAAGGGAATTTTAATGTTTAATAGAACAATCTCAATACATTTACAAAACCAGTTTTTCTGTTATTGTTACTTTAGGATGATTTTCCCCCTCCCTGTACTTTGTCGTAGGTAATGGGAGAGCATTACTGCAGAAAAACGTTCCTACAAACACACACAAAAAATTGCAAACATGACGCTTGCAGAAAATAAAAGCACTCTTGAATGCAAGTGCCACATCTTTAAATTTTAAACGCTGGCTTTGAAGAGTATGAAATGTTCACAAAATATATAGTTAAAGACAAAGATGGTAGGGGAAACATATGATATCAACATATGCATTCAAATATGAATTGCTGTCATGTGCCAAAGTGTCTTCCCATCTTTCCTCTTCCTTTGGAACCAAAGCTGCTATCGAATGTGTTACTGAAAGTCCGCTGGAAACTCTTTAGACAGGAGTTTTGTTTCACTGCACGGAGCAGCATGTACCACCTACAATGCATTTATGGGAAACACTGTCTTCTCAGACCTAGACGGAAGTAAATCAAACACTTGATAATGACAGCCAAGTTCTCTCCAGATGTTCCAGCTGGCAGATTTCTTTGATTGTAAATAAGCCAAAAGACACATCCACATATCCGTAGCAGACACAAAGAAACACAGAAAATGAGGTTGAAATACACTTTAGGAACCAAACAATCAATTTTACTTCTGTCATTGGAGGCCTTAAGAAAATACCAAATAAACACATCATACGTGACGACTTCCTTCAGCAATCTCTATGCTCTGATTTTCTTACAAAGAGAATTTTCTTCTAATGTCTACCTTTCTCCCCATGGTTTAATTTTGGTCTTTTTATCCAACCATCAATATTCTCCGTGTGAAATTATTTTCCTCCTTTAAAATTGTTGTTACACATCTGGTGCCTCTTTCCCTCTATTGTATTCTTTAAGCTAAAGAATCAATTCATTTAAAGGAAAATGATCATATAAAATAAGCCTAGTTGAAGTGTATGACCATGAGCTGCTTTGGTAACTAGCATTCTAAACTTTAAAAGGGAAAACTTTGAGAAAGTAAGGAAATCAATTTGTGAAGTCAACAGACAGAGGAATTTAGGGGTTCAGAGAAATAAGCCTGCAGTATCAGTGGTTCAGTTATGCTAAATCTGTTTCTCAAAGGGAAGTTAATGAAGAGTAAGAAGATGGAGCAGAAAAAAAGTCCAACTCTCACTAAGAACACTAATTAAGTACCTTACAAGGACTTTGGAATAACCTAAGGTGACAGTATCAGAAACTAAGGTGCATGGTGGTCAAGTGAGAACTCTCACAAGAGAGCTTCAGTAAAATCTTGCAAAGGACAGCAAAATAAGCTACAAAATTTTCCAGTTGTAAATGAAAAATCACAGTACAATCAATAATGGATTTTTAGATTTACCCTGCTCAAAAGACACATAATGTAGATTTTAAGACAATGGATTAGATAATCCACAGTCCCTCTCTCCAGTCTAAAAGTCTCAGGTTCCTTTGCAACGCAGGAATAACGTATCAACATACAAACATAGACTAGATAAAATTAAACAAAAGTGAAAAGTGATAATTGCTGTGTGGAAGCTGAACTGCTGGATATAGGACTGCATTCAGAATTCCCTTCTTAGACCCACTTATTGCCACTAGGGAAGGACATACAGAATCAGAATGAGTAGCCAAAGAGTTCCTTAAGCAATGAAACAGCAAGGCTCTGTTTATTCAGCAAAGCATTTGTAACACCATTTCCTGAGGTGCCAGGAGGTTGGGACTGCATGAGCAAGGGGGTATCTTCAAAACCTTACCTTCCATTTCCTTTTTTTTAATATACCTTTAAGGTCTATTATCTAAATATTAACTGCAGCTGTCTGATTTTACAAGATCAGAGCACATGAAGGAATAGCTATGGGCCAATGATAACTTTTGTTGTCTTCCCTGAAGCTCAATTAACTCGGTAAAAGGAAGAGGAATCACCCAAATCTCCTTCATCGCTAGAGAAAACATATCCTCAAAACACTTAAGATGATAGGAAATTTGCTACAAGCAGTAATTGCTATTAGACAGAAAGCATTAACACACAGCACAAGGTGTTTTATCAAGTGATTACAGATATTAACTGTACTCAGACTACTGAGCTTTACTGAGGGTCAGGGGAAATGTGGGGCTATTCCTCCACAGCATTCCTCCAAGTGAAATCTCCCCCTAGCAACAATTCCTACATTCTGATATCACCAATGGAAATAAAACACTTTTTCTATTTAGGTCATTGAATTGCCAAGCAGCAAGGGGGCCCATAAAACAATTAATACTGTCCCATTATGTACTCGTTTCAATGTGCTCTTTCAAGCGTGTAAATCCTGAATAGCGAGGAGAGAGCATTGCAGTCATGAGCAACACTTGACAGGATTTCGCTGCTCTACAGAACTATATGGACACTGAAAAGGCTACAAAAACAAGTATGAAATTATATGACTGTGTACTCTGCGCCTGGATCACCATCCACACCCACTCTGTGCCCTCCAGAAAGAGCAGCAGTTGCCTGTGGGTGGGAACTCCTGTATCGGATTACACAAGCAATACAATTATGATGAAAAATAAATCTTACGACAGTTTTAACAACCACTTTGAACTTCAGCCTCTGTATTTGGAAACTGAACAGGCCTGGTTTCAATAAATACTCTCAGTGCACCCCCATTTTAACTCTACAAACTATTCTTAGCTACACAACATTTTCTGATTCAATTTCTCTTTGCTGTTTTTTTGGGATTGTTCTGATTAAATCCAAGATTTATACTCATAGGCCTTTCCAGGGAGGCAGAAGTTGACCTGGAAACAATTTTCTTTTCCCTCAGTTCTTGCCCTTTTCAACAGTGCAAGTGTAAGTCTTCATATGCAAAGTAAACCTGTTCATACCTACAGGCACAGATTCACGGGTGGAATTGAGTTATGCTGGTATAAATCCACAGAAATTCTATTAACAGAATTACTATGGTGACACATTGGTGGAGAAATAGAAGATAAATGCTGTTTTCAAGCTATAATTGCTTAAAACCCTTACACAACCCTACTTGCTTAATTTTACACTTAACAGGTTTGCTACTTCCTAAGTCAACACACTTTAATTACAGCCAACCTATAGCTAAAACTACTAACCCCTTCCACCCTAAAGACATTTTCTTCTGAAGACGGCTAACTTCATCAGCCAAATCTTTACTAAGCTCTTAGACATCAGCTGAAATTCTCAGCTCTCTGATACCCTTGGGGCTGCATTTCCCAGCCCCGCCACCATCATGTTTCAGAAAACATGATTCTGTCATCTCAGAGTAAGCTTAAGAGAAACCTTGGGTTTACCCACACTAAATCTTCTGAGGAGATTTTTTTTTTTTTTTAAAGTTACAGAAACCAACAAATGTATACTTTGGATGCTGTAACTTAAAATTGAATGGGAGAGAAGGCAACAATACATCTCTCTGATGTTAAAACATCTTCTGTCATCTCCAAACAAAGGTTGACCCACATTTTAAACTTCAAAGAATTCAAGAACTTGGCTGGTCACTTTCTGACATCAGCTGTTCTTTGCATGATTTGTAAGGTTACTTAGTGTTACAACTGACTAAATGTAGTCAGTATCTACAGTGTATACCACGTGTAAAACAAAGATTTTTATTTTAAGTTCAAAGATAAAGATTATAGTACTCTTTAACAGTGTTTAATTATCATAATAGCATGTCAGAAGTTTTTCAGTTTCATTCCTAACATACAATTAGGGTGGTATTGAAAATAAACAGACAAAAAATTGCAACCACCGTTATTTGCTGCCTATCTTTCTGAAATTAAGCCCTTCCTGCTTTTTTCTTTTTTTCTTTTATATCATGACTTTGTACATCTTTCTGAATGCTTGTGAGCCAGCATATATGGAGACAGTAAATCTTTGCTTGCTAATATTTTTGTTTCTCTTCTGTTCTTGTGTAAGTAACACCTGTACATCATCGCTAGTGCATTTAACTGTGGGATTATTTTCATAACACAACGTATGTTACTGAGAAATGCTGTTTTGAGAATGTAGGACAGAAGTCAGCCCTGTAAGGCTAAACCCTCATCCCTATCCAGTCCGGGACATGATGCAGAGGCAGAAAGTTGGCAACAATACTAAATAGACTGTGACCCGTGTATTTTAGGACAAGTTGGCAATAAACCCTGTAGCACAGCTCCTTACTTCTCCGCAGGACTTTGATGATGAATTTTTCTATAATTGAGTTTAAGTACATTTCCATTAGATGAGCTGTATGTTTAAATATATGTAAAAGTAAGCATTAATGTACATCTAAGATCAAAGACCTTATTATTAAATTACTCTCAAATTTTCAGCGGGCTACAGATTTTGTACCAACAGTAGATATAAAATTGTATTTTAGAATTAGTCAGCTGAAAATCAGTGTGACATCTTACATGAAGTGAGACACAAACAGCGTGATTTTTAACAGAAATGTTAGCTATTCTAATATTAAACTTTTATCCAGATTGTGCTAAAATTAAGGCATAACTCTATTAAACAGATTTCCAATTCTATTTTTTTTTTTAAGAAACAAAAGGGTAGATAATTCTCTTCCTACCGCATGGGTGCAATTAGATATTTTATAAGAGGAATGTTTGGACTCTTCATTCCATGTACCCATTTCCCACTTCCCCTAGCCTGAAACCTATCAAGACACCAGACACTGCCACTGAGTATTTCTGCAAACATATTTTCATTATTACAGTAAAAATCAATTTAATACAAAATAGGATGTCTCACATCTCTCTCTCACATGTCAAGACCTTATCCTACACACATGAGAAGACATGGGTTATAGTTTGCTTTTACGCTTGTGTGGATTGGTAATTCTACCTACACTAAGACTGGCTTCTAAGGAATATTGTGCAGCCAAAGACTTGTGACCAAGTATATGTATACTGACTCTGCTCACAGAGTTCTGAGTAATTGAAAAAGAGCTACTTAAGACCTTCCATTAGCCTTATCTGCTTACCTTTATATTTCTAATATACCCTTCACAAGTCTCCCTTAATAATTGGATTTTAAGTCCTTACATTATCAGCTCTTCAACTGCTCCAGCAATTAGCCTGTTTGTATATGTTTCTCTGAAGTAGCTTTGATTTTGTTAATGCTGCTTATTTATAAGAAAAGCACATTCTTTTGCATTTTTCCATATCATTTGCTCTTACTCATACGGCTAGATTAGGAAAGACAAATTCTGTGCTATTTTGACATTTAAACATAATTAAGATTGGCCAGACAGTATTGACATCTTTCCTCTTTATCCTTTTGGGCTATTTACTACATCCCATTGAGGTTTTCAGATTCAGATCAAATTCCTTGAAGCTAATTCCTTGTCCCATTCTTTCTACGGCACTTTTCACAGAACTACTTCACCAATCAGCGGGAACTTCTGCAGATTGCTGTAACAGTGATTTTGAAAAATTGCCTCTGATAAAGATGTACTGCATCTTTAAGAGTTCATGGATGGCTTTGGATTCACCTACCTTCATATTTACATCTGCTCCATTACAGACCAAGAGCTCTAAACACAACGCTCCATGTGTTGATGCAGCGGCAAAGTGCAAAGGTGTAAAACCCTTCTCATTCATTTGATTTACATTAGCACCGCAGTCTATGAGTTCATTTACTACAACATCTTGCCCGTTGTAGCAGGCTACATGGAGAGGAGTATTTCCATAGGCATTTGGTTCGTTCATCTGTCAGGAAAAAAAAACAAAACAAAAAAACCCAAGATTAGTTAATAGGCAAAACCCTTTATTACTGCAGCGCTTAATTACCACAAAGAAAAATCTCATGTCACGAGACAAATTCTTCATTATGTTTGGGGACTCTTCAAACCCAGAACTTAAAAGTAAGTTCTGGATGTAGTACTTTGAGAAGCGTGTGCCCGGGAAGAGTACGATTGCTTCACAAGTGAGCCAACCTCCTCCAATTGTCTCCACACCAGTTTCCTGTACACAGTATGTGACTCTACAGGACACACATATGGAAAAAATGTCAACAGTGGCAACTTGCACAGACTCTACAGGCTAAGCACAGCATGGACTTCTATCACTTCTCAACAGCCTTTGTTGGTTTCCGTTAAAGACAGAGGTCAAAGGGACTGAGTTTCCTCAAAGTAAGTTTAGGGCATTTAAATTTAGACCTCTCAGATGTAGCGTGTGTGTATACACACAGGCAGCCTTTTCAGTGATATTGAGGATCTTGTAGGTTCTGAGTGTAACAGGAATTTTAGTTATGAACTACTTCTGGAATGCAATCACATACACCTCCCCAGTGAATTATAAGAGATGCCACTATCTAGATATTCAAGCCGGAAATCATCAGATGATCTCCAAACCAAACAAGACTCTGAAGAATAGATAAGTGACAGGGGAGGCGGGGAAGGGGTAGAACTTTGGCAGCATTCCCCAGCCTCGTAAGGCTAAGATTTAATACAAAATGTAGATTTCTTACAGTATCAGTTTGTTGTGAACACGTTTTCTACATGCAGGTACTATAGAGCCTTTTAATTTATTTTGCTTTTACTATTAATATGGCCTTCCTTACTGTAGCAAAGTTTCTCCCAATTTTTAATATTTTCCAGAACTTAGTATCTGTAAGAAAAGTCAGTAATATCTATATTGTACAAGGAACTAAAGTATAAGAGTTGAATTTCCTGCACTTCAAACAGGATTGTTTAGCAAAGCTAGAAACGGAATTCCTGTTTCCTGAGTTCCAGTCCAACAAAAGTTAAGAGTAAGAAGTACCAAATGAACAAAAAAAACCCTACCAAGTACAAATTTAATTCCAAATAATTCTGCAAAATCTGCAAAGCTTTTAAGCTACTTGGGGGAATGAGGTTTCGTAACACTAAAAGCCCGTGAATTAAGATCTTTGGAAATACTATTTTCACCGTATCATAACACACCCTTAAATGAACCGTGTGCCACAATACTACCAAGAGCATTTCAAACAACAAAACATGTATTTTATTTTATTCTTCCTTACATCAACTCCAAGATCTAGAAGATATTTGACTACACTGATCATCCCACTAGATGCTGCAGCATGTAAGGGTGTATACGATTTCTTGTCTTTGCATGTCACTTCAGCTCCGTGTGCCACGAGTAATTTCACAACTTCAGTATGACCTACAAGAATAACGACAAAAAGAATAAAGCTGCATTTTATATTAACCAGCACAAGTTTACAAATTTAATAACTGTATAATTGTTGTAACATGAGCAAGACACTATTCATTTGGACCCAAACTGGAAAATAAAGAATTGTCTTGTATTCTAATTGCATCATGGACTATAAAAGCAACATAAAATACTCATATCCAAAAGTAATTAACTCCACACACCTCCTTCCAATAATCACAGGATTTATACTGAAAAAACAATCTTGTATATTAAAAAAATAATCTTGTCTTCTGCTTAACACATAAGAATTTCTCAGGAAGATTTGAGAACCAGAGAGGTGACATAACTTTGTAATTATTAAAACGTTTGCAGCAAATTTCTGTTAACTTGAAATTGAATGTGACTGTCAGTCTTCCAGCTTCATCTCAAATGCAAATGGGCTCATTGGGGTTTCTTACAGCATTCAGCACAAACTCTGGAAAAATTAAGCAAACATAAAAAAACCAGAAGTATTGTATTTTGAAATAAAAATATATCCTTCCCCCAAATCATAGAGAATTTAGGAAAGCTCTGTTTCCAAAACTGACTCAGGCCTTTGGGGAAGCACAGACTTTTGAAAGCATGAACTATTCTCCTGAGTCATGGGAAGGAGAGGTAGAGCCCGAGTGGGATGGTGGGGAAGGGATGAGCTGTTGGAAGCTCCAGGTGAGAAGGAGGGAGGGGAGCCCACCCCGAAGCGGTGAGCAGCCACTCTCATTGCCAGCTTTGTGGCTGGGGCAGGGGTCCCAACATGGCATGGCTGCTGCGAAGGGCAACCAGCTTTCCCCTTCTCCTTGCCTGCATGCTCCCCCACTGGCTTGCACGTAGTTGTGACAATGCCCACTAAGAGAAAAGTAATGAAAAAGGGCTAACAAAAAATTCATCATTCTTGCCACATTGTTAATTTAACCACAAAACAAGTCAATTGCTGAAAATACACATTTAATCATGACAAAGTCTGCAGAATAAAGGAGCACATTTGAGTTAATTAAGACCACGATAGAGGTAGAGCTTCACCTTTGTAACTGACCTATACAGACAGATCGGGGATTCTTCATTTTACCTTTCAAGTGACACCCTTACCTTAGTTAAAAAAGTGGCGAGGGGCACACTGAATACTTTATCTAGTCAGACATGTAATTAAAAATATCAAAAGTGCTTTACAAAAAGTGAGGGTCTTTCCTGAGAGATTTGCAAAAGCTTGAATAGGAAACATCTACCCAAAGGAACACAGACAAAGCTATTTCAATAAATGATCAGTCACCATAATACACATTTTACGCTGCATGCCCAACACATACAAAACAACCCTCCACCTCGCTATACCGACCAGAAACATACAGTTTACCAATGCAATTCCACTCCTGAATTACTTCAGTATTGTAGGAAAGAAGAGAAATAGAAATACAAGCATTATACTCATCTTCTGATGCAAACAGAATGGGGACAAGAATGGAAACAAGCCCTGCGTGACAGACAGAAGTACAGAAGACACTGAAGTCAGCAGAAGAAAGAGAGACACTGCACAGAACAGTGGCAGAAAATCTTTAAAGGGAAGAAAAAAAAAACCCAAAAGCAAAATCCCTGACCTGCACTGAAAACACAAGCAGCAATCAGTGGAAGACACTCAAAGAGAAGAGCAAGGTACTTGAGGTGGGAAGCGCTGAGGAGACATCCCGATACACTAATGAGTGCGATGCTAGCACGCACCAACGAAAGTCCATTTTAGTTGCAGCTTTGCAGCTGGACAGCAATGGAGTCGGGTGAAAAGCAGGAAGGAAAGGAAACAATGGATATAACCCTAGAAAGTTATTTATAGTAGAGTGACGAAACGCGTGTTCTATGGTGAGTTTTATAGGGGGAAAAGCTTTAGGGATTTCTTCAAACAATTGGAGCAGTGTAAAATGGCTCTAAATTGTGAGAAAATGTCACAGGGTCTTTTTTCCTCGTTTGCAAGCTTTCAAAAGCTTTTGCTACATGCAGTTGTCTGCGAAGATACTTAGGTTGATCAACATCAGACAAATAACAATTTTCCCAGCCAAATGCTGCTCATTAAGAGAGTTTCCTGTTAATAGCTTATGAGACAGGACTAACTAAAATTGGAGTAAATGTAGCTTATCTGAAAACTAAAAGACTTTTCTCTCATCTAGGTGAGCCCAAACCAGAAAACATCTCTGTCCCCTCACTGATACTTATCAGATCTCTGCCAACTCATGCACAAGTTTCATTCAACAAAATTTTGCACACAGTCACCTTGAGTAAGGTGGTTGGACAGCTTGTCGCAGACAGTGCTTTGCAATATCCAAGTAAATCACAAAACACTAATACAAAATATAACAAAGAACATTGGATCAATAATGAAGACTGTTCTTTATCTTCTTGGTTTTCAGTACTGGTATGGGTACTTGACATGCAAGATCATACAACTTCAAATTATAAATTAGAGCATTGACGTTTTGACGACCCCTTCATAATTCACTGGCTCATTCAAGTCTTTTCCTCTGAAAACAGCTCAACAGGACCCCATAGCTCTTTTTAGCATTCCACATATGGATTTCACAGCCTTATTTTACATTATTATCAGATTATTTCAGACTTGTATTGTCAGGGACAGGTGACTAACATGAAACACAGAGCTGTGCAAAGACAACAGTTAGTAATTCCATTTTTTTGTGAATCCAGGTATGTGTGAGAAGATCACTTTTAAAACCATTGAGATCTTACAAAGAAGCCCAATTTCATATATATGTGGGTTTGCCTTTGTAAAGGCCAGATTCTCAGTCCTTGGACCAAAGCACATTTTCTACAACGACCAACTCATTATCAACCCCCAAAACACAGGGTAAGATGATAAACAATAAGGAAATACATTACTCTGACAGTACTACCAGTGCATAGATCAATACCATGAGAACAATAGTTATGCATTTCTGAAATAAGAACGGCAAGGCAAGAATTTGGAGTTTTACAGATTAAATATTATTCTTTTAAAATACAAACCCCAGGGTTGGTGTAATGATGCTCTGTTTCAGGTGCACCTTGTATTAATTGTTTACTTTCTATGTTGCATTATTGCAAGTTTTCACTTGTAATTAGACTCCTGCTGATTGAGGAACATGGTTCCTTCTTTTAAAGAACAAAAATACTTAACCTTTTTTTTTTTTTTTCCCCTTTTTCCAACACGTTGATTTTTCTCACCACAAAAGCATGTTTACAAGGCACTTTGAAGTATACTGTTGATGGTTTTCTGGCAGAAACACAGATAAACTCAATGCTTACAATGTATACATTTTTCCTAGAAACATATAAAAAAATCACTAAACACAAGGTGATTTTTTTTTTTACATCCACAATAGTAATCAACAGAAATATATACATACCCATATATGCTGCCCAATGTATAGCTCGCCTGTCTTTCTTGTCAAATGCATTAATATTGGCTCCTCTAGACAACAGTAAGCTGACCATCTGAGATGAAAAGAAATAAAATAATTCCTCCATTCATAATGGAAAACTCTAATTGAAGTTAGACAAAGAAAATCACAGGAGAAAACAAAAATATATGCATTTTCAAAGGATTTAAATGTGTTGTTTTTTGAATATTCCGTAAGCTTGAAAAAACTTGCTGCTCACCCTGGCAGCAACAGTAAAGTGACTGGAAGGGACATAACTTAATGCCAACAAAAAATGATTGTTAAATGACAGTTAAATACGGTAAAGCTGTGGGATCTTTGAAATCTTCAAGCTATTTCTAAGGGATTCACTAAAGGTAACTACCACAAGCAACCCTATTGCCATTTTGTCTTCGCTAACCTATATGATTAAAATGGGAATCTCTCAACAGTCATTTTTCAGGACTTGAAAACTAGCAAGTTAGAGCTTATTACATGTATTTCCTCCACATTTCAGTGACAACACATTCCATATGTACACTATCTACTGAACAGAAAATCATAGAATCATAGACTGGTTAGAGTTGAAAGGGACCTTAAAGATCATCAAGTTCCAACCTCTCTGCCTTGGGCAGGGACATCTCCCACTAGAGCAGGTTGCTCAGAGACCCATCCTGCCTGGCCTTGAACAATTCCAGGGATGGGAATATTTTCTTTTTCCATTTTAAATTTATCTATTACTAGTTGAACTCCACTTAACTCAAACAAATTTGCTTCTGTCTTAAGAAATGTGAACGCTGTAATAACGTTCCCAACTAAATGATGTAACATGGATTTGAAACAACTGTTCCATACACAGAGGCATACAAAAACCAAATTCAAATACAAAATACGGGTTGGGCTTTTTTGGGGGGGAGGGAGTAAATATGACTTTAAACTGTGAAACTAAACATCAGAAATGTGAGGGACAGAAGGACGAGTGGGAAACAAGCTAAGAAAAATAACTCTTACCTCAACGTGTCCACTGAAGGCTGCATGATGCAATGCAGTTCTGCCTGCTCGGTCAGAGACGTTCACGTTGCTGAGGAGAGGCACCAAAGCTTCAGCACATTTCACAGCTTTGTTAGCAGCTGCTATATGTAGCGGTGTCTGCCAGTTTTTATCACGAGCGTTGACATCCGCTGAATGCTTTAACAACACCTGAACGGCATCCTGAAAGCATTTACAAAAAAATCCCAAGATACTTAGTAAAGATCTGAAATGCCAGCCTTAAATCCAAGGTCAGTATAATGGAATAGAACTATTTACAATTTGTTTTTTTCTAAACACCATCTTATGCTTTGAGATTTGTACTTTATCATAAATCCAGATTTGGTAATGTTCTCATGAGCATGGGCAATATACTCCCTACAGGGTTTGACTGAGTCAACTGTTTCCAGGTCTTTTATCTGAACAGAAAATTGCTTTGTCATCACAAGTAATTTCCCAAGCTCAATAAAGCTCCTTAGGAATTCTTCCATTGCTAAGGATTAATGAGATTACTGTGAGTTTATAATGCGTTTTCATCAATTTGCCAAGCAAAATTTTTTTAACTGTCCATATCCAGACATGGCAAAGAGAAGAGCAGCTTATTAAAGGTACATGGAGAGAACCACAGATAAAATAGAGCAGGGTCACAAAAGGTTTCAACATACACTGTTGCAAAACTCCTGCAAACTGTTTCAAAATGTTGCACTGAATTCCATCTCACAAAAAGATTATTCATTTCCTTTTGTTAAACACACAAGCTGTGCAAATTTGATAAATAACACTGCAATTCTAAAAGCAAGATAAACAAATCCCATTAAAATATATGCCCACAATTGGAATGCATTAATAAAAATAATCTAGGTGATACCAACGTGACAATGAATACTACATATTACATCAACTCCACGACCTTCCCACAATTCACTAATTGCCATCAGTGACTTGCAACTCAAACACTGAGCACACAAATCCATAGTTGGTACTTTGAACTTAGAACATGTTACTGCAAGTAGTTACTAGTAATTTCAGATTACACCCTGGTACAATAGCTAGGTATTATTCTCAGCCACAAGCAGAATGCTAAGTAACACTTGATTCTATTTATTACAATAAATTATATTTAAAACACTTGAATTTCTTCTGCTGTCAATTAGAAATACAGTAAGACCAAACATAAAAGTTAAAATACAGCACCACATGCTTGCAATTTAAATGACAAATGGAATAGCTTCTATTTGCCTAATAGAAAAGCAGATTTAGTATTTTAAAAATCTAATCAAGGTTTTGAACCTTCTCTTTTTTGAATCAAATATTAAGAAAAACCGTAATAGAACAAGGACAATTTACAATAGCTATTACTCCTACTGTAGAAGGAAGCACTGTAGTTCTAGCATAAGGATAATTTCTTATCTTTTTCTGTGCATATGCATTAATGAATTTCAGGAATTAGTGAACCTGTCTCACTCTTCTTCCCCCCGCCTCCCCCCATCCCCTCCCAAAGTACACCACTCACACTAATATAAAGGTCTGGAGCCTAACAGCCTTGACATGAAGTTGCTTAAGTCATGCAGCTGACAGCTAAATCTGCAAATCTGACTATTTTGCATGTTTCAATATCCTTGTTTAATTGCACCTGTCCTTGCTTCAAGAGTAAGTCCAGATGTTTTACTGAAATCGTTACCACGAGGGTTGGTTTTTTCATTACACTTTTTTCATCTAACACCTAAAAAGCCATGGAAGTCTTATCAGTTGCAACACAGTCCCTACATGTACCAACCACTGCTCTATCTACCTGTGTGTGCTCATATGATTTGCCATGTTTATTTACAGAAAATTCTGACAGGCACTTTTTGCTGCTTTTAGGAGAGACTGATTGGTTCATGCGTTTCATTTGCCTTTGGTTAGCATTTTGTTGAAAATATTCCACATTTTAAAAAAAAATTACTACTGTTGCATTTCTTGATGTTATCATTTAGGTCCAGTTTGTCTGCAGCACTCCTCTCTACAGGTGTTACTGACAGAAGGAGTTTTTTATTGTCCCTCAGCTCTGAAGAACGCAGTGTTTTGGTGCTTCAGTCAGCTCCCAAAGGAGCAGCCTAAAAATACCTCAAGAAGAACAAATAGCATTTGGAAATAAGGTGCACTTGGAGATTCATTTTCGAACACTGTTTTGAATAAGACAACCTCCATATAACTTAGGTGTTAATGCCAGTGACAAAATAATGCAATTTATCCAGGGAGTACAAAAGCAAAAACAGAAAGATGGCTTGGTTAGTTCACACACCAAATACTCGAAGCTCAATGCTTGCCAAAACCAAAACATCCAATTCCATCTCCTCAAACAAAAATTTACACAGAATCTTTAAAAACCTTTTATTTATGAGACATACTGAAATGAACATTAATTTGACTCAGGATCCCCAAGGAGATAGTTTTGTATAAACTCATCCACATAAGCTCAGCGATTCTGTTGCTTTTGATCTTCTACAGGCATTTAATATTTTTATTAGGACATCAACAATAGAGCAACGCTAACAAATTAATTTCTTACATTACTATATTCTCAACAAATGTGCCTCAGGCAGACTTAAAAAACTTTCTACATATTTCATTTATGACTTTTAAAGTGATTTTCAGTTTTATTGTTACTCATTAATCGCTTCTTAAAAACAAAACAAAACCAACAACCCCAAAGATGCTTGCAGGCCTTATAAAACCATTTTTTGCTTCAATGCCTGAACAGATGAGCGCATAAGAAATGAAGAAATGTAAAGATTATGCTGGAAATCTTATTTCATCTCTACCTCCCCCACACTGAGCCATTCTGGTTAACTTAGGAGAAGTAACCTGGACTTGAGAATGCTGCATACAGAATCCTCTCCAGCAGGGTAATGGCATTTGAGCAGAGAGCAAACCCGAGAACTGGAAATTTATTGTTTTCCCCCTTTCTTCCTACTCAGGCATATGATAGATATACTCTCCACACATGAAGTGTTACAAGTGTTCTGCAATTCCAAACATTTGGAGTAGTTTCACTTTATAAAAACAGAACAAAGAACAGAAGGTAATTTGAGATGTCTTATTTTAAGGACAAAGCAGTTTAAAAAAACCAAACATAACCATACCTCACTACAAGATGCCACAGCTCTGTGTAAAGGAGTCAACCATTTGCTGTCTTTGGCATTAACTCTAGCTCCTGTAAGAAAAAATAAGAAAAACAGACATTTAAAATGTATTTACAGGAAGACTTAAATATTGTTCAGTACAAAGACAGAACTATTGGAAGATACTTAATTCTTGGCTCATTAACACAGCATGATACCAAATACGGGAGTCTTTTCTCCAACCAAAGCCCACCCTTCTGAGAAAATTCTTTTAACACTGCACCCATAATACTCTTCCATCACAGTGTACTCATCTTTTTACATTAGGCAGTTCTCTATAATCTTTTACGTTTCTAAAGATACATAGAAGTCTGATGGGCACAAAAGTGACTCCTTGCCTTCATTCAGCAACAAAAATCTCTTACTTCCCCACTACAGTTGAAATTCTCCATTGAAGTAGAGAAAGAGGCTATATCACACACCTCCTGACACCTCGGTATGTAGAATGATGCTTCTTCTATTTGGAATTGAGGAATGAATCTCCCCTACTCAACCAGGCCACCTAGCCCACCTCAGGATTTCCTGAACCTCCCCTTCATGATCTAGACTGTAACGAACCCACCTCTCTATGTTTAAAGGCACAACCAAGTAACAGCTGTCCCTGCCCCCAGGAAAAAAGGTCTCACAAACATCTGTGAGGAACACAGCCTGGGTCTGGACTTCCATTTGTTTCTTAATAATAGAAGGAAAGAAGAATTTAGGGAATTTTTCCTGAAGGAAGCAACTGAATTACTTTCTAACTTCTAGTGACTTCAACAAACAAGAAAACTTAATGATTAAGCTTAATGATTTCATTTCTCATTTGTACATACACACACATATACATATATGTGTACATACACATATACATATGTATATATACACACATATACAGCCTTGTAGGTTTTTTAATACCTTGAGTGGAAATTTATTTGAAAATTGCTGAGATTGTACAGAGGTGTGATAGCTTAGACAAAATGTTACATTTTGAAAAAATAGTTTAGAAATACCATTGGAAGGAGTTCATAGGGCAATATATGATATCACATGGTAACAGCTCTACATGGTCAGAGCTTATTAACTTCTCAGGCTAAACACAGTATTGTCATGTCAGAAGAAACTTTATTTTTTTGTATGCAAATAGAAAAGGATGGAAGGCCAGTAAGACACAAAATGAGGAACAGGTTGCTGGTCAGAATATTCAGCTGAGAAGCAGGGTATTTTGGTCCTAGTCTCCCCAACCTGCACCAGCAAAGAAATCTCCTAGTCCAGCTGAACAACCTGACCAAGAAACTTACCAGTCTTCAAATTGACTTAAAGTCTCAGTTAATCAGTTTCTAGTCAGTCCAACCCTTGCAAGCTTAAGAACACAACATGGAACCTGTTGGTGAATTCAAACTCCCACTTTGAACCTAGGCCTTCCAAGTTCTAGACAGAGCCTGAGGTCTAATTACTGGGTACAATTTCAGGGGTTACCCTCTTTCCTTATCCCAATTCTGGAAGCTTTGGGTATCATCTTATTTTCCAAGTTCAAAAGGTTTTGAAAAATAACTTTGAAGGAATGGGAAAACAGTTCATTTGAAGAAAACTCTCCCAAGTCTAACAAACATTTAATCTTTAGATCTTAATCTATTTGTCTTAATAGACAAACATAAGCCTTAATCTTACCATACATTATCTACTTTTGTGAACCAACAAAAGGACCTATTGTATTGCACCATATCATGCACCATAACATAACCATATCAAATTCTGCATAGAACTTGGGGATTCTATTCTGCATAGAATTTTGAGGATTCTAAAACGTCACCAGGAATGTCTTAGCATTTTTGGTAACCCTTTCCAAAAGACAATAACCTGACTGATCAGTAAGTGAGAATGTATCATACTTCAAATGTATCTGTAATTCTTTATTATCTTACAGGTTACTGCTAACCACATCTTGTTGTTAGCAGATGAGACAACGATCATAGACAAATTGGTACTCAAGCTCCACCTCATTTCACATCTACAGCCAACAACCAAGTAACGAGGACTTTCAAAGTCTTAGCTGATTTCTATTTCTAGTTTGAGGATACAAATGTCTTTGAAGTGTTTTAAAGGGATAAAGGAGGTTCCTACGTCGCTAGCCACCATCCTGATTTTCCTCTTGTGACAAAGCCTGAGACAGGAGAAGAACCATGCCCAGAAGAGAAGTGCATGTTTCCAGGGAGGCAGCAGTTACCTGAGCTCTAGCGAAAACATGCTTAAGAGTCCAAGCTGTGTTTACGTGTTCAGCTAAAGCGTTCATTGACATTTCTGGTACTTTAACACGTGGTCTAAAAATTGCATCAGAAGAGTGCAGGAATAAATACAGAGTAATACTGTACAAAAGGTTTTCCCAGTGGTGAAGTCAATCAAAGCTTCTAGAACTAAAGGAAAAGAGCATCTGAAAGCGTTTGTTGGTTCTGATGTGACAGAAAAATCAGCATTAGCCAAATAAATATGTAGGGAAATCTGAAGTGATACCTAAAAGTAACATGGTCGTCACAAAATAACAAAACCAACACAACAGTATTTGTCCCTGTAAGTGATACTTTACCAAAAGAAGCAAGAAAGCTTCCCATCCCATCGTCAAATTAATGTAACAGTAGACATTAAAATCAGTTAGCTTTTCAAATGCACCGACAATTTTTAGATTCTCTGACAAAGGAAAAAAAACGAAGTTGACTTTTGCGAAAAGATCTCTATCTCTGATGGACTTACTTAAGAAAGAACCACCAAGTTTGTTCCCCATCTCCCCTCCCCCAAGAAACAACTCTTAAAGAAGTTACAAAATTGTCAGACTGAAAGACCAAGTTTTTAAGTAACAATCAGACCAAGCATATTACCAAAAAACGTGCATGCGCTATTAATGTGCAAATCAGGAGATCTATCACTATAGATATGTAAAACAAAATAATATTTTAAATTAACATAGAGATACTTGCCCCTTAAATTTCTCCAAGAAGACATGCTGCCAAGAACCATTTAAATTTCATAAAAAGCTTTGCCAAACAGCCTGGTATCTGAGGACATCACCCTCCTCCAGGCTGTTCTTTACTCCCTAGCACATCATTTGGGGAAAATGTTACCTTTCCTGCCACCCCCTTCAGATGCTCTGAGACATAAAAGCTCCCTCAAACGTACTATACCCCTACCATGTAACAGCAAGGAAGGTTGCAGCCTTCACCCTCTGGGGTAAAGCTCTACTCCAGATCATTGGAAATGGACCGTAGAAAATACATTACACCTCTACTGAATATCTTTTGCTTGAAGATTATTTGCTTCAGCGTTTGTTTAAAGACAGTTTGAACACACGTATGTATATAATTCACTGTACAACACTGCTGATGCAACATTATCTCTGTGAAATGCAACCTGCTGACGTGTTAACCAGGTCATTTCTCACATTTCAAATGGCAGCTATGCAGCAGTTTGCTCTTTCAAAACACAGTGCAGCCCACCTCTATCCTCACTTTAGGAAAAAAAAAACCCACAACCCACCCCAAACCAAACACACTGCCACCACACTGCATCTTCCAGACCTCAGGGGCCTGGTCTTCACATGTTTATTAAAACCACTCTAATATTTAATTTGTTGAATGGAATATTTATTACATTTTCATTCTTTTAATGCCACAGAGCTTGCAGGAAAAGGATTTGGGGGTTTGCCAGAGATGTCAAATACAAAACGGCACAAAAATACCCACCGTCACTGCTTGAACTTAAGAATGCAAGTGAGATTCTACCAAAACTGCACCTTCCAAACAAACCAACTTATTCTTCCATGTTCATGCACTAAACTGAAATACTAAACAAGATTTGCTCTTTCATCATCAACTTTGCTAGTACAGCCTAGTAAGTNGTATTATGAATTTTTCTTCCCTCCTCCTTGAATCTCACATTTCATTTTGCAAAGTTGTATTCACATGACTGACAAGTAGAAAGACATGTTTTATTTAATAAACGTAGTACAGAAGTTACTGAAAAACTCACCTACATTTACTTTTAGCACATTTACGTTCCAAGAGATACATTGTTCAACTCAATACACACACTGATTTACAAAGGGATCCTGGAAGTTTTAATACTAGTCCATATCTGGCAACTGCAAGTTTAAGTGTGCTGTCAGCCACCAATATCTGGACATATATTTCTTCAATTCAGTTGATGCTTCATTGGTGTCAATGTCCTTACGTTGGAATAAGCGCTAGCATCTCATCCACCTTTTGAAGAATTGGGCAACAAATAACTGGGCAGGAAATGCTGCCAGGAACAGCAACCCCCCTCCTCCTTCATCCATAAAACACCATATAAATATTATATACAGCCACGTTTCAGCACTTCATCCATACATTCCCCTCATAAAAGTTTTTGTCGTGACTCTCTTCCTGAGCTACTCTGCACCAAAACTCTTACCCTTTTTAAATGTCCTCAGAAAACTAATGAACCCTGTGCCTACATTACTTAGGTGTCACTAGTTGGAAATAAATTCAGAAGAGAAATACAACAGAACTGACAAGGACATTTTCATCTTCACTCGCAGTGCTAACTTTAGTTCCGAATTGCCTTCCACTGTTCTATTCGTAACCTGTATTTTTGGACTGTGAAGGATGGTATTTTCCTTTGTTATTGTACAGGATGTACTAGTGGTTGAAAAATACCATAATGTAAGCAAATAAAGCAAAAGTGTTTTTACTCGCATAGGCAATACAGACACCTGATGTTCAGTATTTGAAGCTCTGAAATGTTTACAAGATGTAAATAAGATCTTTAGATTGCATTTAAAAAAAAAGCTAACAAACTTTATATTAACAACTAGTATACTGAAATAATTTTAGGAATTATCTTTGCAGAAATTGGGAAGATCCTAGGTATAAATCAATGAGAATAACCAGCAGTTCTACTGTAATTAG
This sequence comes from Nycticryphes semicollaris, assembly GCA_013400055.1. NCBI lineage: Eukaryota > Metazoa > Chordata > Aves > Charadriiformes > Rostratulidae > Nycticryphes > Nycticryphes semicollaris. The sequence continues at coordinate 2,124,974 of VXBJ01002849.1, read as the reverse complement.
ATTCTGTTTAGTTATTTTCTTAAGGGCTAGTATTAGCATCAGAAATTTTGCCTTTTTAAATGTTCCACTTTTTAATCTAGAGAAGACAACTGTGGATGTACTTAAAGTGGCAAGCAGAAATTCTCAGACTATACTGGGGAATGAACAGATGGAGAAGAGAACTTTTTCTTAGAAATATATGTGAACATTCAAGAAAAGATACAGAAAAAGTTTGTGAAGTAAAAGAAGATTTGAGATAGGAACTGGAGCAAGCAGTTACAGAAATCTAGGGTAAATTCCTTTTTTGATGCAAAAATAATGATCTTATTGAGAGAAAGCTTCTTCCTACTGATAATCTAAACGTGTAGTAGAAGAGCTACAGGACTGTAAAGAAAATCTGAGAGGACCAGGACTGGAGTATCAGCACAATGATACTTCAACAATAGTTTTTATTATTTAAAAAACAAAACCAAAACCCAAACCCAACAACCACAACAAATCCACCAACACATGGCCACAAAAGGGAAAAAACCCACAATCAAGTCAAAGCTATCCAGAATTTCATTGCCTCGTGACATAAGAAGTCCATTTCATTTCAGAAGTTCATAGTTTCTGCCACACCTCAGCCACCACCTCCTCGAGCTTCAGCGAGCTACACGAGGTTTTCCAACTCCTTGAAGTACTAAACGCTTCTACCTTATCAGAAGTCCGCTTCATTTTCTCTTGAAGATCGTTACAGCTACTTGCTTCACAGCAACTGACTTGTTATTTCTGCCAAAGGGAAGTTCAGGCAGCTCTAAAAAAGAAAGCGATGACCAACATCTCTTCCCAAAGAAGAGGAAGTGGCCAAAAGATAGAGCCAGCGTAAAAGGAGTCCCTGTGAAACTCCCTGGGTGTGTGGGTACAGATGCAGCCCAAGCAGAGAGCTTCATAGGGCTGATACTTCTGAGGTGACAGCCTTTCAAGGGCTGAGCTGCCCGACTGTCATTGCACACACTTCTAGTACTTGCACTGCTTCAGAATTAGATAAAAGTAATGCAGCTTGAGTAGAGTAATATTGGAGGGTCTTTCCTATTCTCCAAAATTTGTGCTGTTACTGTAATGATAGTTTTCCAGTGTCAGCATGATTCTTGCATTTTCCAGCTGGCCCAGATGAAAGCACAACAAAAACTCAGGGGCTGCCAAACCTTCATGAGATTGAGTTTGACCACACACTCACGTAATGCTGAGCTCCATGCAGTGAAAATTTTGGGTTAAATAAACAGAAATATGTTGTGTTAGTATTTAAGTATCCATGCAATATAGTAACTAAATCTATTCAAAAGAAAACAACAGATAATTCAGATGTTTGTTTTCATGAATTGTATTCATTTCAGTGAAAGCAATGATAGTCTACTTGGTATTTTAACGAAAACAAAGGAAAAATGTTACTAATCAAAAGAACACATTTTGGGATCACACTAGTTTGTCCTACTCCTCACATGTCACTTGCCTGCAGAAGAGACTGATGGCATTAACGGAAGTGTAGGACAAACAGAAAGTATTATTTTTATAAAGCAAGAAGCCTCTCCAAAACAGTTGACATGCAGGACTTAACTGCAAGGAGAATTTGTTGGTTTTTCTTTAAATCAGGACTTCTAGAAAACAGCAAGTTGAACATGTCATTAATTAAGACTTAATTATTTTACTTTTCTACTTCTCAGTAGTTTGCCATCAAGTGTTTACACAGTTGAAGTCGGTGCAATTACGCAAAGTGCACCGGAATGCAGAGTTATACGTACATCATAAAAACAGAACTGTGATAGGTGTTATGACTCTTCACAATGTCATATAAAAAAGAAAACGCTTCTAAAATGATGATTCTCAAGTGGCTAAAATACAATCTTTTTTTCCATTGTTCTGTGTACTATAAATCATTTTTATGCCTTTGTTTTATCTACTTTTCACCTCCTTACCTAATAAATTTAGGAATGCTAATTGCTTATCTAGCTACAATCTAATAGGGAGAGATTATTTGAATATTTAGACTCCCGCAGACCATAGCGGTATGAGAATTTGCTGCCAAGATGTTCACAACCTCAAGGGACAAGTTTATTAGTAAGTTCAGTGAAGCACTGTCTCAAGNAAGCAATTTTCTTTGCTCTTCAGAGCCTGTATCCAAACTATCACCTTCAGGTCCCTTGCCCAGGTGAAAGACTACAACAGGAGAGGTCACAGAGCAACCTTGAGGTTTGGTGGGAAAAACATCTCAAGAATCCAAAAACTAAACAAGTATGCTTGTAAGACTGAAAACTTATTCCACAAAAATCTGCAAATAGGCTGAATTGGTTCTATCTTCAGAATGTGCAATATGGGTTGCTTAAGTATAGAGCAAGCTAATATAAAGATACTGTAACAACAACAACACATGAGCCAAAAAACACCACTGAAAGCAACACAGCTCTCCTGGAGGGAGATGTAAAAGATGTTCCAGTGAAATGAAAAAACCAAAAACCCTATGTAACAAATGATACACACTTCAACTAAGAATAATGAGAAAAAAAAAAAATCTGTCTTTGTAGGATAACTTGTACAGCAGGAAAACTGTGAGGTGGTTCCTAATAACATTCCAACAAAACTACATTAGAGGAACATTACGCACAAGTTGTGAAGTAAAGCCCTCACAAGGTGAGATATCCTAGGATGAATATACTTAATTCAATCTGTTGTGCTAATATATTACAATAGGTCAATTAAAGCCACGTATGAATTTTTTACATACAAATTTACTGCTCAAAGAAGACCACTGAGTAAGTGACATTTCTGAACAGCATATTATTTTCTCATTGTTCAAAAAGAGGTCTTGCATCACGGCAAGCGTTCTTCAAACCTTGCTGTGGTAACAGATGTTCTTTATTTGCTCCCTCCTGCTCATCTATTATGACAAAATGTAACATTATACATCTGTCTCAAAGGAGAGATTTGATCTCCAACTGAAACATAATAGATGAATTTTCCGTATCTTTATGAAATGGAGAGGATAAATACACTTAACCTCTGTTCCCCATCTTCCAAATAAGAGAGTTAAAAGAAAAATCTTGGCTTGTGCATTTTGAGATACCTAGACTTGATTTCTCAGAGAAGAAGCTGGTGCAGAACTTCAGATAACAGCTGTGAGCGCTCACACTTCCCAAACCACAAAGACTTCAAATCCAGTGCTCAGAAATGAGGAAGACCAAATGGGTGACTACATTTTAAAGACCCTGGTATAAGCTGCTTGCAGAAAACCACAGCTTGCGAGCAGGTAATCTACAGATGAGTGCCCAAGTACAACACAGCCTTAACATGCAGACAGCAGTTTCTCATCCTGCAACTAATGCCCCTCTTCATTCACTAACAAGCACACGAACAACTGGGATTCGTGCCTCCTTGGCTGGACCAGCCTGACTCATTCCCAGCACAGCAGCCTCTCCCTGTGAATTCACCAGGCTGTGCACGAAATGGAACTGAGCACATCGGCACAGCCAGGTTAGACTGACAGCACCTACGCATTCCACAGCTTACAAAGCTTTTTATTTCATGACTATTGAATTTTGTGTAAACTAAATCCTGATCTTCATTACATAAATCTTGTCTGAAATGCATCAGTGCCTCCTAGGCTTCCTGAACAGTCTGCAGACACAGCAACACCCGCAACCTCTCTTTCACCCAAACGCTCAACTTTGGGCTATGCGTACAGCCCTAATGCTTAGTTCTTCACTTCCTTCCTCTCCTCTCCAATTTTTTTTTTGTTTTATTTTACGCTTCTCCCCAGGCTATGTGCCCAAATAGCATGACTAACCCTTCCTCCCCTACTGCCATCCCCCAACCAGGATCTTGTTTCATGAATATCTGAGCCACAATCTCACTCTTTCCCTAAGCCCTTTACCTGAGAGATAGGTATTTTCTTAATTGCTTTAGTTTCTTGATTGATTTTGTTTTAATCACTGTCAAAACCCAAACAGAAAAAACATCTTTGCCAGAGCCAAGATTTCTTTTCAGAAGAAAGGTATCCTTATATATTTTCAAATCACCAGAACTTGGTTCTTTTTTTGGTAGGGAAAACCAGCACCTTCTCAGCAACATATGTTAACTTTTCTGGACAAACTATCACTATAGAATATTTCCATGAGAAATATATATATATTATATAGATAAAAAAATTAACAACGTAATATTAATTATAAGTATCGATAATTATATAGACAGTGCACATAAAACAAGTAGCTTGTATCTTGCTAAATTATTAACAAATTAAATTGTGCCTAGCAATTTCAACTGAAAGTCTAGAAATGACTCCTACAATCTTAAAAGTGACATTTCCTTAAAGCAAAATTTGTTGCTAAGGGTTGGGACCGGGAGAGACATGGAAATAGCCAGCTCTGCACAGGTGCCATTAAGCAGACTGAAGATGAAAGTGGTTCTATGGGACTGTTACAAGTTTTAATCGTTCTATTTATTCTTAGCAATTCTGTACCATAAGTTTAGTCTCAAGCTGATGGGTAGATATGTCCAAGATCAATTGAGCATATCAATCAGTGAAGTTTGGCTTTCAGATTCTGGGTTTAGTTTCTTGGCTTTCTACCTTTTTTTTTTTTTTGATTTAAAAAAAAAAAAAAAGACTGAAGTACACTGTTTTACAGAACTTGCACTTTGTCTTAGTACAAATAAATAGAAAAAAGACAAGAATTTAAAATTTTCAGCTGATCCTAATTATATTACATACATTTAGACCAAAAGCAAAGGATACTTAAAAATAATATAGCCAACTCTGTATGCTGTCTTCTACATTCCACTTTGATTGTTTTTCTGAAGGCCATTTCAGAAGAAAATCAATGCTGCTAGCATGTACCTGTAACACATACACTATTACTTCTTTGCACTAGAGTTAAACTACCCAAAGCTGATCAAGCTACAAGTAAAAACAGCTCTAGCTGAGATAGCTTTCTACAAAATATTTTAGAATAGAACCACACAGTATTGTAACACTGATAAATCTGGAAACCAAAACTTCAGTATAAACATCTTTAATTCCTAGTACATTAAATAGCTCAATAAAATTTACACAAACTAAGATGTACATAAATATTTCTTTGGATGTGCATAGTTACTTTTTTTCCATTAACAGGAACACAACATACCAGATAAAATAAGTAGTTCAATAATTTCTGCATCTCCCAGATAGGCAGCAGCATGTAAAGGGGTCCTTTTCTCATTATCCTGTGGTAAGAGGGGGGAAAAAAGGTTTTATTTAAAATAAAAAAGTATGGTTTAGCATTCTGCATGAGTTATGAAAAAACACTACATAAAAGTGCATCTTCCAAATACTGTACATTTTGTATTTTAGAAAATATAGTTACTCAAAAGACGTTAGCCACATTTACTAAGACAAACATGCTTCTCCCTGAGGAACTCTTAATACCTACACAGTCAACTAGTGTTTCCCTGATATACACGGATTGACAGATGCTGATCACTTCTGAAGATTAACTCATTGGTTAGAAATCAACATTCACTTGTCTCCAGAGACAGAAGCTTGAGGCTGACCTACATAGATAAAACGTTACCTCCACATGCAACCATTAGTGAGAAACATTTTCTTTGGAATTTTCAGCAGTTATTTTTTAAATAGGAAAGAAGCTGGAGTGAGTAGGAGCAAAAACACTGAAATCCAAATTTCCACTGTTTTGTTTACTGTAGGTAAGCAAAGAGAAGGTAGAGCTGCCATTTATTTTGCAGAAAACACTCTGGAGGATGCAAATAAGACCCAACACTTCCAGTTAGTTCAAGCTGACCTAATAGCCTTTTGATGGTACAAGTAAGTAATATACAATATATATGGATGAAGATTCACTTTTGAAAGAGTAGCACAAATTTATCTTTCAGAATCAGACCAATTTCCCCATTTTTAATGAGAAAAATAAGATGACTTTCACACCAGAGTGAGTGACAGAAATGAAAAAGCATCAACCAGTCTTCTCTCTGAGGGAAGGATGTTGAGAACTTAGAAGACAGATGGATCATCACTTGGCATTGTGGTTCTGGCCTCAGCTCCTCTTTGATGTCTAGCTATTTGTAGAAGTTTCAAATGCACTGGGGGTGGGGGATCAAGATAATCATCAGCAAAGAATTTTAAGTGGTAAGACATTTCTATTAATTCAACTGTTGTGCCACAGCTACGGTAAAATTAATGCACATTTTAATTAATAATTTATTATGAAAAGCATTCCTCTCCCTTGCCAAAATAACCTTTTCCAGTGAATCTCTACTTAAGAGCTCGCAGCACACAGGAAGAAAATTCAAGAAGCTCATGGCAGGAGAGATCTGATAGCTGAACTACAGCTGAGACCAAAGAAGCCACTTCTAAAACATAAGACAAATCTTGGAATGTAGGACATTCAACCCCCTCCCCCAGACAGCACCACACACGAACAACCCTTTGCCCCAACCTACTCCCTGTTTAGTTCCTGCTCAAAAAAAACCCATTTACCATCTTGCCAATGTTTCCTGACATCCCATTACACGCAAGTAATTAAAAATTCAGTAGGGCAAACCTGCCATCGATGCACCTTGAATAAGGAATCAATGCTACTTACTTAACACTAACACCAATGTACCAATTGCTTGCCAGTATGGCTCAATTGCAAATTAGATATTTATGACAAAAAACGAGCCTACCACTGAGGACCTACCATCTATGGGGGGAAAAAAAAGGAATTAAAAAAATGAAAGACAGGAAGCACAAGGAAAAAAGTAATACACATTTTAAACTTGCTTTCCCAGACCAAAGGCAGTAAAGACCAGGCAGCAATGAAAATCAGTTTCATTCTCCCAGTCTGGAGGAGGAGAACTACTACAGGTAGCCAATACTTTGCAATCCCTTTTAACCCTTTTTAATAACACCAAAGGGCCTATAACCTACTGTTCAAGGAATATATAAAAATGAGTATGATATCGTACTATCTGCAATTTCATTGTAGAATTAGAGAAAATAAGATGGGTCCTGAGTACATCCTTCTGTAAAGACAGTATTCACTGAGGAACCTGAGGAAGAACTACATTCCCCACTTCAAGGGCAATACATAATTTTCAAAATTTTCCATCACATTTGTTGTGGTGTTGGTTTGGTTGCATGTTGGATTTTTTTTTTTCTTTTTAACATCCCAGCAACAGAAGACATGCAAGTAATCAATCTGATATACCTAATCAGAAATCTTCCAATAAAATGGTGGAGAGAAGGGAGCCATTTGTATAGAAAAACCCCTGATAAATTTGAGCCACACTTCTCTAAAAATCCAACATCTACTAGTGTAAAGTGTTGAGCATCCTGACACTACCAAGAAAAAAACATGAAAGCATCTCAAACACAAGCAATATTTCCACTCCAGCACTCCCGTGTTTCCAGACATGCAAATATTTCAGTTCTGCTGCTCTTAAGCCGACAGCTTGAAAATACTTGAAGCCCCACTCCCAGTTCCACAGCAGGGAGTACAAACTGGGAGGGTAGGTGCACAGGAGGCTAGTGGAGATTTCCCTGCTCTACAGCACCAGGGCATAGCCCTGCCAGGATGCTCATGGCTTGTCATCTTCTGGGTCAACTCCAAAGCTTGGTAGTTCAACAATCCCAGGCCCCAAAGGTATCTATTGATCTACTGACCACAAATATTCTGCATGCTGAGGGTTCTTGGGCAGAAGCCCTGACTTTTTATTCCCCCTCCCNTTTTTTTTTTTTAACTTCTCTGTGAGAAAGTTTTTGGCTTAGTATTTAAAAACCTGTTTTCCAGAACTTCTAACAAGAGCATAAATGCAGCATTCAGCAAGCTCTCATCAGTACGCACAAGTCTCTGCTTCCACTAAAAGAAAATTCTAGTTTTCTTTTATTAAATTTTAATAAATAAAATCTTAGTAAAATTAATGTAAAATACAAAATTTTCAAGCACTGAAATACTGTTATAGAGATCAACTACTTTTTATTAAAAACAGTAACAATTTGATGAATAAATTTCATCTGCAAATATAAACTACTGCTTATAAAGCATTACTCTAAATAGCACTTAATCAAGCTTTCACATTTTTAACAAGCACCTTTGGAAGCAGACATCTTGCATCACTGATGCATCAGACTAATGTAAATCCTGGCCCTAGTGTTGTTCCTTTAATTTCATAAACTTGAAAAAAAGACTTGAAAAATGACACTAAAAGAAATATTTCAAGAGAGGAGGGGTTTTGTAAATAGAAGTCACTGCTACACAGAATGGAAAAATCTAATACTGTTGATATTATTTATTTCCAAACATCATAGTATTTAACAACACAGAATAGCAACACGTGCCATCTTCATTTTCCAGTTCAAAAATCTGCAAGGCAAATGGGACTATTACAACTCTAAATCAGCTGCAGTGTTAATAAAGAAACACATCACACTAACTGCATTAGGCAGGTATTACATAGTTGAAAGAGAATGGTGGTATTCCAATAGAAACAACAAAGAAATTTATATTCCTAATAAGAAACTCCAAAGTTTAATTCCAGATATTGGTTAATGCTGTCCACAAACTAAAAAGCAACGATGACTCTGTGTCACAAAACCCCAAACATCATATTTATATGTGCCTTTGGATTGCACTGCATGAAAAACAATCCTTCCATGCTTGGTACTTCCACTTCTCAAGTTTCCCAAACACTTCATCTACACAGGAGTTTCTATAAGGATTATGATATGATAAAAGCATAAGAGAAAAACTTGTGAGTCCGTTAGAACCAAATTTGGAATAAAGTGACAGGGATAGTGGTGCTACAAGCTCCTTCATAACTCCTCTAAACTCCTCTTTGTTTCATTTTACCTTAAACACGGTCTTTAACTGTTTTGCTGGTTATTTCATGGATCAAAACTTCCAAAATGGACAAAGCTATGGCTAACTCAAACGTGCAGCATTCAAATTTACCGCTTTTTAAAGTAGTAAGTACGCTTTGAGATATAACAATTTATTCCTGGTTTGAGTTCTGTCACAGCGATTCATTTAGAATAACCACATACAACTACAGAGAGTTTTAAGGAGACAGACACCGTTATAGACAGATCTCTATTATCCTGTACATACTCAGTAAGACTGATGTAGCCTGGCTATGGCTTCCCCTAGAGTATATTAGAATATAACTTCCATTAGCCCTTCAAATAATTCAACACCTACTGATTCCAAATCTTTGAATTAAAGTAATTTTCGGAAAAGCATGAATATAGCTTCTCCCTTCATAAAAACTCTCCTTTATCCTATCTGCTCTTCAAAACCAAATTTTGCAATAACTTTTAAAATAGTCTCATTATTTCTTGATCAGACTTAGAAAACATCATTTAATAGGTGTTTTCTGCTGTATCACTTGTCAGCTGTCTGCTTCCATACTATCTGTCCCTGGCAGAAATCAACCCTGAATACACAATTATAAACCTTGAAAGAGTTTCAATTCCAACTCACCCTGTTGGATACAGTATCTTTAACAAACATCTCCCCTAAGTGAAACTACTTTTAAATGTAACACTTAGTATATTTTCCAGTTAGGTTAGAGAGAGAGGACTGTTTAATCAGCATGATTTCTGCCTCCTAGGTTCACAGATAATGTATAACACAGAAACAAAATACTTCCAATTCTTCCACAGTGGCCAATACCGCAGAGGTCCCTCCCAGTTGAAAGCCCCAGCGATACACAAGAGTAACTAAATTTTATTTGCAGATTTTGCTATAGTTTATATAAACTTTATATATTGTTTATATAATAGTTTGTATAGTTTATGTAACTGTCTACTCCAAGTAATTTTTTTGTTCCTACACACAAAAAAATAACACATTTAAGTATTTGGCTTTTACTTTACAACTTTAAACTTCACAAAACTTTAGTTTCAGTACACAATTCTTAAAAACACCTAACTTAACTAGAATTTGAAAATTAGTTGTATTATTGTCAACTACAAGTAAAAGAAAAAGATTAAGCATTAGGCTTTCAAAACTTGTAAATCTGTGACAAATTAACTTCATATCCCTACCTTAAGTGCAATTACCTGCTACTTCTTTGGATTTTTCCCAGTTTTTCTTAACTTAATTTTCAGAACTTTACTTTGTCAAAAAATCAACAAAATTCTAACTAATTTTGGCTATCATAATTTTTAGAAGCAGACCTCTATTTTCTCACCGTATTTCAAATTTAAAATGCATCTCCAATATAGTGAGCAAGCCTAACAAGGTAATATAATGGTCTTCTGCACGCTTAAGAACAGCAGGATAGCATGCCATTAACCACAAAAATAATACAATGTTACATTGCTAACCAGAATGCATCCTTTGAAGCCAGATGACAGGTACATCCCAGCTGAAATCACTAGATTTGTTATGCTGACTCCATTAATTTATTGAACAAACACTCATGCTACTATTTGCATAAATACTTGTACTACATTTGAAAGAAACATTTTTTGAAAGCCCAGTACTAAACTTTCACTAATACGACTTTATCACTACACGTTACATTTCATGACATATCCTCTTCATGAGGACTGAGCAAACCTGGACTTCCAAGCAACCACAGAAGGCTACGGAGGAGCCTTTGCCCTCACAGTCATTAGGACAACAGCAACCAATGACTCCAGAGACCTTGTCTTGCAGGAGAAAAGAAGCATGTTCAGCAACAAGGGTCACTTCAGCTGTAATCTGCCAAACCCCAGTATTGTTTCTAGTTAAGATCTTCAGTACTAATTTAATAGTGCATGCTCCTTCAGACCTGATTCTGGATAACAACAATAAAAACTCACGCTGTGGATTAAACCACCAAATCATTTACTTATGAGTGTCACAGTAGCTTGCGGAGACCCTAAAAACATCAGATGGCAGTGGTAGGTATTCAGTAGAAAATAGAGGTAAGTCAGAAAAGAACTACAGAGCAACCTGGAAAAAAGTTGCAAGAGTATCTCTTTAGGTAAGACCAAAGAGTTTATACAAACATGTAAATGTCACTCTAAACATGCACGATTCTTGTAAGCACAAGCTCACAATTGCCGCCAAAAACTTTAAATAAAATTATTTTATATTACTACTAATAAATACTAATGACATCGCACAACCAGGTAATTTTTAGAGTGTCTACAATGACACACAAAGCAACTGGCAAGCACAGGATTTTTAGGATGTCAGAAGAAGAGACTATTAGCTACGCAACTGCAAAGGAGAGACTAACTCTTCTCTCCAAAATTTAGTTTTCCGAAAATCAAACACTCAGCAACTGCAAATGCACAGAGCTGTTCAGGATTTGCATATGTGCATACTTCAGAACCCAGACATAAGTTTATGTGGAGTCTGGCTGAATGGGCAAAAGAGGGAGAAACCCACACTGAGTGGCATCAAAATCTACAGGAATGGACAACTTGATCTATTCTGATTCCATCATTAACAGCAGTGATAAAAGGCTAAGAAATTTGGCTATAAAAACTTTAAAGCTGTATTGACATTTCCACCATGACAAATGAATGAACAAGAACAGAAGAATGAACAGAAGAATGAAGAATGATCAGGAAACCTCCTTCCCTGGAACAATAAGGTATCTGCCATGGTGAGAGTTTTTGGGGGAAAACAAAACACATTCTAAATTGCAGTTTTAGAGTTTGTAACAAACGTGACTGACTGTAATATACTTCTTTAAGAGAATAGTTGTCCCTTCCTTTTCTGGCTATTGGAACATCACAGGCAATTATGTTTCTTCCATAACATGAAACATGGAATGTACTTGAAGTCTTACAGAAAAATAGCAGGTCAAACATTTGAGTTTCATCTTTACCTAGCGGAGAGCAGAAGGACACTGCCTGTTGCATACCATTCCACATTACAGGGGCACAAAGATAAACAGCAATCCCCAACTAAGGAGGGGGCAGGGAAGAATTCACTTTGCCTGGCTTTGCTGTCCGGACATACTCTGCAATCCCCAAAGTATCCTCATTTGACCTGATGCCTCCAGGCTTTTTTAAAATGAAATTTCTGCAATTGAATTTGAAGTTCAAGTTCACAGAACGACACCAAAATCCATGGAAAAATAATTTGCTTCCCATTCAGCTAATGATTATTTGATTCTACTCAAACAACAAATCTAAAACTGATAAAAAAACCCCTCTATCCTTACTGAACCACTACACACAGTTCATACACAAAATAAATAAAACGCGTATAAATAAAAAGTACATTGAAAGTTTGGTTCCTTTCTAAAGTGCCTGAATAGCAGGAGCAATCTGATGGGAATCATTAAAACTAAGCTGGCACAGAAAAAACATCAAACATCATATGTATTATAGCGACATACCGTATTGGAATATTCACTTACATTCAATCACATCTTATTAAAAACTCGTTTTAAAAACCAAGTAATATAGCTCAGTTGTATCTTGCTAGTATTTCTGTTTTTAAGTAACACCTGGAAATCCCTTGAAGAGTAATTGTACAAAAAAAAAATCAAGAATTCAAGTTACAGGAGCAAATATCAGATGCCAAAGTGCTCTTGTCCACAGGGCTCTCCAGTCTTTAATACAGGCACCCAGTAGAACAACTTAACAGGAAAAGGACGGGAGAAAATCTGCTCATTTAAATCTTATTGAATCCAAAACTTTAATGTCCACAGGAATGTAGGACAGCGTAATTTTGAATGCCAGTTGGTACTACACTACAAGAAGGACTGGCAAAAAAACAGAAACTGCAGTTCAGAACAATTCATGCTGTTAAATAAAATGTTGTTCTGGACATCTTTTCATAAAGTTAACTCTTCAAATGCTAGCTGTCTTAGGTCACAAGCACTGGGCATGAAGCACTGTTCAGCTGTAACTATGTGAAGCCCTGTCCACTTAAAACATTGATGCTGAAAGACAGGAATGCAAAAATAGTGAGTCACATTAAGTGCAAGGAAAAGCTACTGAGCTTCAATCCCATCTATGATTATGATGGCTGTACCACACAGTCAGCTAAACTCTCAGAGAACAGAAGTAAAAATTTCTCATTTGAAGTTGTATAATCAAAAAAACCCCAAGTCATTTTGATGTAGTCAAGACGTTTAAACAGTGAGATTAGGTTAATGAGCATGCCTTGTTTTGAAGAAGGCCTTTCTGAAGAACAAAACTTCAGAAATACGCTGTTTTACTAAGAAAACAGACCAAAAAATTGTATAATAGAGTGTTTCTTTTTTCATTTGGTTTCTAGAAGACTATTATTTTTGTTTGCCAATAACTAAAGAGAACAAACTCCTTTTCATTAAAGTTATGTTGCTCCTAGAGGTCAAAAATTATCAGTAACAACACAGGACAAGAGGGCTTAAAGTATTCTGGTAGACACTGCATCCTTATTTCTCACAACTACAGAGGTATACAGAAAGAAGACTTTTTGACTTTTAGTCAAGTATTTCTTGAGACATATTTTGAAACAACCAAACATTTGTGTATTTTTCCACTTCCAAGTAATTAATCTCAAAAACATCTCTTTTCAATTTTTGGTTTTTTGAAAGTACTAAGAGTGTGTTTTGGAAATACTCATCTCATCCCCTTTAACCTTTATGTTCCATGCAAGTTTTGTAATGTTGCCGTCACTGTCCTAGTTCGCGCTGATTAGGTTTTCAAACTCACGTACAAAACAAGTACAGCTTGTAAGAAAAGTTGAATTTAGGTTTCTACACTATAAATATGTCTACATAAATTCTTTTGCCCAAAGTATAAAGGCTGGGATTCCTTGTGAGTGAACTCAAGCATCTGGCTATCAGATAAGGACTTGATTAACTGAACAGGTTATGCGAGCTGCTCCCTTTCACTGGAAGTTCCAACATCAAGAATTCGGTCCCGTTTATAAAGGCTACTGAATTGTTGCCCAGTCCAGGAAACAAAGAGCTATTCTCTACGGTTTGATATCTACTTGATCTCAGAGTGCAGTTGAGACATTTTGGATGTATCTTCCTTCCTTTAACTCAGGAATTAAAACTGACTTCTATGGCCAGGAATTTTATTAATATACTAGATCATTTGGGTGTGATGGAGACATCAAAAACTCCCTCCATTAAAATAAAAAAATATCCACCCACCTCTATAGCATTCAAAACTATGCCACCTTTAAAAAAAACATACACAATATCACATTATATAATACTTTCCCTCAGCCTTACCCTTCCCAAATGCCAAGTAAATGGCTTGAAAACATCTACCTGGCACATGTGGCAGGAAAAAACAAAAACCCAAAACAAAAATCAGCTTTTAACACGAATGTATTTGCTGATATGAAAAATGACAAATAACTCAAACTATATATATATATTTATTTTTTTTCCCAAAAAAGTACAGCAGGATGTCAAAACGTTGACTTTTCCATAATGAGAGTACAGTGATGTAGAGCACATTGCATAACCAGGCCTGTGCCATCATCTGTTTGTAGTACTTGAGGACACAAATAAAAAAACCCGCCAAGAGAGGAACAGTACAATACAGGCTCTGTTTATGCTCCAGTGAAAGATCACACCACACTAGGTAAGGTATGCACATCTCCATCCCAGTTTAAATCCACCACATTATGTTCGGGCCAATGACACCTTTGTTGAGAAAAGCTGGGGTTTCTGCCTTTTTCATTGCTAAGGCTAACGCTCCAGTGACAACCCTATATATGTCTGCTGTAAATCAGGTTATTTGTCTCACTAGCTGCATTGTCTTGGTGACAGGAAGAGATGTGGTCTTCAGGTTGTGTGTTCAATGTGAGCACCTCTTCTTGGAGCAAGCAAAAAAATGTTGCTTGTGTGTGTTAAGTTAAATAGCTTCACGAAGTGAGGTCATCTAGCTGCAATATGCAAAGTCCAACTGCTGAGAGACCCTTGCACTGCACTAAACACCTGACTCAAAGCCGCACACAACACAATTCATGCCCATAGAGACAAATCATTAGAGGAGAAAAATGCCGCAGAACATATTTATTCTGAAGAATGAAGAGGAGAGTCAAAACCCTCCCCACCCAACAATAAGTGTCTGCAACAGGTAACACAGTCCCCAAATCTGTCACAAAAGAAACCCAACAGAAAGCCTCTACCAGCGAGGATCAAAACTCTTCCAAAAAGTAATGGTAACCTTAAAATCAAAGTATTTTATTTGCACCATTCTTTAGGCTAAGTGGATGGGGATAAGCTTAGAAGATAACTGTCATTATAGGAAGCACCAGCAGTGATTAAAGCAAGACATTTGCACTCCTTTGAGACAGTAAATCTGCATAATCTAATTTATTTATGTTACCATAATTACATATACCCATACACGTGTAACTAGTATTAGTTAGTATTATTTCATGCAAATAAAAGCTCAAAAGAAATTAATGATTGGGAAGGATAAGAAAGTACGACTTTTATAAAGACTGAAGAGAGAACAGAATTCCATTGGTTTTGAAGATGGAAAGGTACAGGTTGATAAAATAGGCCTGAGAAAATTCACCTCAAACTTCATATTCCAGACAGACATTATATCTGAATTTCTGGAGCCCACTCTTGAGCAAGGACTCAGAGACCCCTTGCTGCAAAAGGAACTTTCAGCTCATTTTTCCTCAGACTGGACACCTGTATGAGACTTTCTAGGCACCACAGCTACCCACCAACAGCCCACAAGAGCCCTCCTTCTTGGACATTAATGGGGTAGCCCTCCCTACAATATAGAGCAAACAAACAAGAAACACTTCCCCAGTTTTGAACATCCATCCATCCTTTATTAGAGTAGATCTAAAGAACTTAAAGATGTATCTACCTTGTGTGGAACCTTGTGTACAAGGGCCAAATGGTTCAAAGGAAATGATGGCGTTTACTGATAGTGCATTAGATATTCCACAGTAGATATGTAAGACAGCTTTAACCACTTGGAAAGTGGAGAAAAAAAATTGTCTTGTTCAAAGGTATGCTGCATATGCATAAAGAGTTTTTCCCCCAAAAGATATTGCAAATACTCAGTGAATTCAACCTCTATCTTGCTATTATCAGCTATGCATTCTTTAAGGACTGTGTCAATGTTGGAGTTTAATGCACATTAAGTCTCCTGAGCTTTTATCTTCTCTCTGCTCTTTCAGTGGGGATGTTCTGTTCTCAAATACCATCCCTTTGCGTGACAGGCACAGCAAGTGCCAGGAGTAACCCCAGTAAGCTCTAACTATTCAAGACCTTGCCTCTAGCTGGTTTTGTAGAAGCAGCAGGAAATACAGAACTTCATTTATGCTTTGAAGGTTACAAACTTAAGTAACACGGCAAATCAGACACGATCTACAAAATCATTATCCCTAGAATCACACTGGAGACTCAATCACAAAGTTCCTGAAATGCATTTCAATTTGATCTAATTATTCATGGTTCTCTACATCAACGCCAATTTTTCCATGTTAAAGAAGTAACAATGACCGAAACAAAACCTGTCTGTCAAAACCCCAATTACTGTAAAACAAATTCAGTGTACAGCCAATACGGTAAAAACACTGCCATGAGGACGTCCAAGCTTGTTTGCCCAGTTTAGCAAACAGTCTAACTGTATTAGCATAGTACTAGGCCAGCTCACTAGATCTGATGAGAAGGAGCATATATTAACCCAAGTAACACAGCACACTAATATTAAGTCTTTAAAGCATATTTCTCATTCTATGTACAAGGCAGCACCATACCATGTAAGTCTGCTCTTTTCAGAGTCCTGCCCTTTGCAATGGTAAGTTTTTGAGGGCTACTGTCCACGAAATCCACTGTGCCAAGGAGCAAGTTGCTGGTCTTAGTCAGATTATCTCACTACTCTATTGAAGGTTTATCTGTATCTCTCTAATAGGAGTGATAACCCAATACATCTGAAAATCTCATTTGCACAGGCTAAATACAGTGCTAGCAACATGAAGCAGATCTGTACTTAAAACATTCTGTTTCTACACCAGAAGAGGAACTCCACACCATTTGAACATGCTTTATACTGACGCTGAAAAGTATGATTCACTTTCTAAACCACTAAAAAGGAAGTAAGTTATCTGATTATTCACTACAGATGACATGCTTGGAAAACATTCCACAGTAATGAACAGGAAATCCACAACTTTAATAAAGTTAAGCAACAGTAAATAACTCTTATAGCATGAAATTAAAACTTTAGTAGCCGGTAGAGACTCTTTACAATATACAACTTGCTGCAAGTTTCCACAACACTCTGCAGAATTAAGTCCCCAAAGTTCTCAGTTTCTGGAATCAATCACACTTCAGATCCATGGATCAAAATGTCTCATATCAGATCCTTTAGAAGTGGAAGGAAGTTTTTCTGTAGGAAAAACTTCCCTACAGCAAAGTTTCTTCTTATCCTTTCAGATACATAATATTAATATTAATGTTTTTAAGAACTGACTTAATTCTTTACCAAAATAACCCCTGACATTTCCATATGGAAATGCTGATCTGTATCTGCTCACTTAAAGAAGCCTCACTAAACACAAGCATGTTAGTGAGATGTTTTATAAGCTAACTTTGTATCTTGTTAATAAAAAACCTTACATGTGCTATTCACACAATGTCCTTCTAAAACCCAACTCCTAACTCTTCTCACACATGAACTACTTCAGCAGCACATTAATCATGATGCGCGGCTGTAAATTCTGAGCAGGCAGAACCTGCTCCTCTCTGCGTGGGACCATAAACACTCTCCCAAGAAATAGCACTCTTCACAGAATTTTCCTACTATTCTTCAGATGAAGGAAATTTCAATGAAGTGAGTATTTCATAAAGCAAGAGTCTCATGACTCGTCAGTTATCAGGCTGGTCATACAGGAAACGGGGGTTCCTGTTTGTGGTGGAAAAATTAAGAAAGTTTAGTACCAAGACTATCCAGAAGCAGCAAGCAATCCAGTACATTGACATGCACATTAGACAAAAGTCTAAGCAAATGCATAAGGAGAAAGAAACATCTTCTCTTGTTCTACAGCTGTCTTTTATCAGAAGTCCAAGATCAAACAGGATGGAGAAGATGAGATTATTTTATATATATATGAAATACGTATTTTCTTCTCTCCCATACATATGAAAAACATGTTTACATATACCTCGAGCAAAGTGAACCACATCAAATTAAAT
This sequence comes from Nycticryphes semicollaris, assembly GCA_013400055.1. Lineage (NCBI taxonomy): Eukaryota > Metazoa > Chordata > Aves > Charadriiformes > Rostratulidae > Nycticryphes > Nycticryphes semicollaris. Next base: position 2,106,860 of record VXBJ01002849.1, on the reverse strand, counting down.
AAGGCCATTAACTATTTAATATGTCGCCATCTAACAACAAAAGCTCTCTCAATTCTTACTAGAGGGTAACAAATTCTTCAATAACCAGTTAGCAGTGGAAGTGTCTGAAGAACTACTCAACTTTTTTTGTATGATATAGGCCCATCCAGACTTCACCTGCTCTCTGAGAGGTCCCACTGTTCCCCTTTTGCCCAATACAAGACAGAGGCTGCCTAACAGGAAAGGCTGCACTGAGTCAAGGCCTGTGCTTCTCAGCACTGGTTATTAACTAGAGGGATTCTCATTATTAGTATTTGTTTATACAGGAACTTTTTATTTCCTCTCTGATCTCCTACAGTGATTTCAAAGGACTGTTCTCACTGTCTATTCATTATATACTTACTGTCATGAGCATTAGATAAGCTAACATTTTAAAATGTTACACACACACACATTCTACATGTAACACACACGTACATATGTGTCTTTTCAATATACAGGTCTTATTTGCAGGAAAACTCACAGGAAGTCACTGTGCTTAATCCAAACAATGAAAGTAAATTAAAATAACTAGTGCCAATCTCAAAGTTATAACTTATGTTCTCATCATACTGAGAGGTCTTTCATACTTACAAATACTTTTAAATTTATCCCCTCAATTTTGCTACACTCTAAATTTAAAAAAAAAAAACAAAACAAAACAAAAAAAAAAAAAAAAAACAGAAAAAAACAACCCCTCAACAAGAGTTCACTTTCAAAGTTCCTATAAGTCAGTTTTGCCTCTAAAAAAGCTGCACACTTCCAACTTGCAGTTACCTTCAGCCTTTCTGAACCACCGTTTAAGCAGCTAGGGACACACTCAATTCGCTCTTTCTTCACAAAAGATTACAACTGCAGAGTGGAGTAGTACAATACACACTTTCTAAATCTAGACTGAGCCTGTGACTCAAAGAGGCTGGTCTGGCATGAACAGAGAACAATCTTTGTCCTGAAAAAGCCCGTCTGCTATCAGTACATCGTCAGTACATCAAACGCAGCAACTCACGTTATAAAAGGCCACCCATCTCAGAATCTTTCTTAATATAACGTTATGGTAGAAGACATCATCTATTTTAGGAATAATGCTCTAATACAGCCCAACCTGGGTGTAATCTTTAGATCTTACCAGAGCATTAAACAGTTATCACAGCCAAGCTTTAAAAGAGTATTAAACCAATTGTGATTAATGTTAAAGACAACATATTCCTAAAGTAAAAAGGTAAGTAAAGCTGGCTAATAACAGAAGGGAAAAGAAACAAACCACAAACCACATTTCATCAAGACACTAGCAACTCTCAGTCACAACCAAAACCTATAATAGCTCTACCTTCAGTTCAGTTCTGGGCAAACCTCATTTGCAGAACTCTGTTAGGTCTCCAGTTACAGTGTCCAACCCATGCTCAGGGGAAGGGAAGAAGGAAGGAATCTCAACTATTAGAATACAAACTGCAAAATAATTAGTCGCTCTTAAGAGAGGGAAAGGACTCTGCAGAGGCATTGGAGGGAATGACTCCGGAATTCAAACAACTGCACTGAAGCACTTGGATACCAAAGTGGAAAAAAATCCAGCACATACACTGTTCTAACACAATCCACAACGGTCAAAACAGTTTATCACAATCCTTCCCTTTATTAGGAAATATACATAACCACTTAATTTTCTTCACTTCCCCCCGCCTCCTGTCCACACTGATTAATAGCACATAACTAAGGGGATAATTTTGGATCCAGACCATGTAAGAATATATTACCTCCAGCCAAGTACATACAGCAAATGAAAAACCCAAGAAAAAGAACAAAACACACACAGACACACACACAAAGAAAAATCCACTAGGCGGTTTACTTTGTTTAGCCCCAACGAAGAGTGCTTTAAGGGATATATTGGAATGCAATAATAAATACTGTAGTAAGACTAGGACTGCCACGGTAGGAAGGAGTGGTCATGCGTGATAAGCCCCTGCCCATGCCGAAGGTGGTGGCTGTGAAAATAACATCATGTTTGTTCCAGATGGATTCTAAATACTCCTTGGGTGTTACTAGCCTAAGATGCACACATGTTCTGTTAAAGGGAGATGTTCCACAGAACGGAGTTCAAAAATTAAGATGTAAAATGTAAAGAACCCCATATTTTGAACATTTTGCCTACAATGTTTTTCTTCACCCTAACTACCTGGAAGTCTAAAGTAAGCCTCTTCAAAGACGTTAGACAACTAGATGCTTTCCTATTTAAGTACACCTGGTCACTTCCTATTTATAGGCAACTGTTTTGACAAACTTGAGATAGAACAAAAAAACCCAAACCACCACCACATACGTACTGAAATCTTGTTAGCTAACAAAAAGAAAAGCAGAAATAGTATCCTAATTTTGTTTACAGGCACTATAGCTAGGAGTGCCAAACCCAACTTACACAGAGAAAGGCAAATAAAACAATACAGACTAATCAGCTTTTAAAAATAAAAATGTTCATATGACCAGAGCGTACACATGAAGAGACTTGAAGGATACACAGCTAATGCTCTCATAGCTAAACAGAAGATTAAATCTTTGGTATTATATAATCCATCATACCATCTTGCTTAAGAACGTGCATAACTACTGAAAAAGGAAAGGAAAAGAGTCCAACCTTACCAAACAAAACTTTAGCTTTGACAGCAAGTTTACTTACACAGGCTCCTAACTCAGGCTCTCAAGACAAAGGGAGGGCTCCCTTACACTTCAGCTGGCATTGGTCAGATATAAATTCTGCAGGATGTTTTTAAATGTCAACACACACATACCAAACTAAATATTTGCTTTTGGTTTACATCTTTCAAGAAGGAAGTGTAAACAATTTTCATGGTCATACACTGGCCACTGTGTAGCACCTAGATGTCAGCCTTTGCTTTTTAGCATCACTCATGTTCTGATGCATTTGTAGGAGAAACAGCCACATGCATTCCCAGTGTTAAGCCCTAAATAATTTATGTCAGTCTGCTTTAATAATCTAAACCATTTCTAATCAATGTAAAGAGGATATTCTGTATTACCTTGAATTGTTTCAAACATATATAATGGAATTCTAAGAGAAAGTAAATAAAATAACTGCATGCTGTTCCCATCTTGAATTTACCCAACAGAATAAACTCCATTTCAGTACAATTTTTTAAGTCTGCAGTGTCTCATTTTTCCTTACTACTATAATCATTAGGCTTCCCTTTTTAAAATCCACTATTTAACCTACCTTCTGAAATCCCAGACTGTATTCTTAGAATTGTCTAATGTATATTATATGCTATATTTAAAGAGAATGAAAGTCTACATAGCAAACTTTTGTCATTGAAGCACTACAGAAGTAACATTTGAAAGGAATACAGAATCAGGTCTTAGGTGTATGTATAAGCTTTACTCTTGCTATAACATAAAAGCAATATATTGTGCAGCTCATGAATTAGCAAAGTTTTAAAGTGATTAGTAGAGCAGAAACTTACATCCAAACAAAATTAAAATGTATTCAAAGCTAATGATATTTGGTTTTACCTGAAAATTAACATCTTCTTTCTTAAATATCAGTGCTCGAACTTCATCTGGATCTCCATTAAATATAGCTTGAACCAATGGTGGCTGAAATGAAAAGAAGACACATCTTAGAATATGACCCCATTTTAGTTTTAGTGATTGACATATGTTTCTTTGATAAATAACACAAACACAAGATGGTAACAACAAGATATCAGCAACAGCATTTAGAATTGCAAAAGTTCCAAGTCTTAAAAACCTCTAACAAAGGAATGTACACTAAGTCAATTAATTATATTAAGGAAAAAAAAAAAAAAAGCCCCAGAAGATTAGATTTTAACAGCTGAAAAGAAAACTCCTCATAATAAAATTAGGGCTGTTACATGCTGCCAATTCTATACAATATAAGCCAACAAAACCCTTTTACATTAGCAAGTGACTAAAGTTACTGGAAGACTTTTTACCTGTTTCAATGGAGTGTGGGAAAGCAAAGTGCATCAGATAAATATGGTAACAAATTCACACTCACACACATCTACTACTAAATATATCAGGATTTCTTAGTAAGTAAGAAAAGCTGCTGAGGTATGCCAGCAAGATTTTAGTTCGTCACTAGGTAAAATAAAAATAATTTAAAGCAGTAAAAGCACAGTCCCCAGTGTTGATCATTTCCAGAAAGTGGTAACTTGACTCTAACAGTTACATCAAGATTATGAATTATGCTATTTTTTGGTTTAGCTTAGAACTGCTCTTGCTTGATGTACACTATATACTCTGTCCATTCTCAAAATAAACATGGCATATTATTGCAATAGAATGATTACATCAGCTTCTAAACTGGTATTGCATAAATGTACCATTGAGGAATGGGAAGTGGGGCAGGGAAAAACCATTTACTTCAAACAGTTTACCAAGCCCTCTAAAAATCCTCTGCTATTATACAAGAGTTGAGATCTGTTATTCCTGCATCATAAATAAAGTTACATGAAAAAGAACAAGTCCTCGCAAATATTAATACAACAAATAAGTTTCAGCTTTTTCCCTCTGTAGTACAGGCAATTTCTACCACCTTGTTTCAACATCATGCATATGCTTGTTAATCTTAGGAAAATTACTACTGGTATTTGCAACAGTACTATAAGCAGGAAATATGCCAACAAACAACATGCCTTACCAGCACGTTTCCAGAGGACGACGGACATAAACATACATTTTCCTGAGGTAATTTGGAAATAAATGTGGGAGAATCATCTTCCTCCTCCTCCAAAACAACAATACAGACTCGACTCATTCGATCCGTTTGAGGAAGCAAAAGCAAATAAAAACCCACCAGCAACGGTATTTTTGGAAGCTGACCACAGGTATCACAGCAGGGACCATAGAGGAAATACTTTCACCTGTTTCACACGCCCTCACAAACTTGTGAGTGGTACCGCTGGTGTATTAGCACTTAAAAAAGGATATTTCAATCCCCCCTTACACTTCATTTTTCAGACTTAAAACACCCTGAGATATTCAGGATGATGTTGGGGAAAAAAAAAAAAAAAAAAGGAAAAAAGAAAAAAGTTGTGCTTTTTAAAATAAAATTCCCCTAGGCATCGAAACCACAGTAAGGAAACTGTGGAACAGCTGATAAAAATATCCCAAGATCCAATTCCATCCGAAGAGCACTCACTGTCGCCCACAGCTGTCCTTCCACAAGCAAATTTATCTTTGTTAATGTCACAACTTCCACTGGTGTCCTGTCCTCCTACCCCAACAGTGAAATCATTGTTGCAGAAGACACGACACCGTCCTAACAAGGAGGGAACAAGGAACAATTACCCCGAGAGCGACGGCGGCAGCTATACCCAACTCCTGCAAGGTCAGTTTTAAATCAACCGGCACAGGCGATCTGCTGCCCGAAAATAAACGCGCCTTCCGATCATCCTGTCATCCCACAGCTTCCTTGCCCAATGTCAAAAAACAGTTCGGCCAGAAAAATCCATCTCCTTTCCAGCAGTTATTCAGGACCTGCTTAGAGGAAAATAATTCTTTCCCATGCAAGGGAAATATCTGCAATGTACAGCGCGGCTGCAGCACATTTACATGCGATGAGTCAGACCACAGGGACAATGAAGTCCTTGAATAATATTGCTGGTTGAATCCAGCTCCCCGCCCCCCCTCCCCGAAACGACAGCAAGGCAGACGGCGTTACTCTGTCAAGGACACAAGCAATGCGGAGACATTCATTTTTCCTTCACCGGGCAGTAGCTCTGGCTTCTCCATCAGGGGACGCATTAGACAAATACTGGAGAGGAAGAATGCTTCAGCAAAACAAGCCAGCTACTGCACACAAAAGCTCAAATTACTGCCCTAGACTTCTTCTGCAAAAGCAGTTCATCACTCAAAGCGTTTCTTTTTGATGACCATGTGAATGCAGCTCCCATGATAGTCTTCATTCAGGTTGAGTGGGAGAGGGGGGGGGTGAAGAAAAAAATAAGAATTCAGACTCTGTACATCTTCTCTCAGCCAACTTCTTTATCCGAACATGTGTCACTGTGCCAACCTGATTCTCCTCTTCAGCTAAAGCTTCTGCTTATCAGTNCACAAATGAAGTTCCACACTCAACAGCCAGCCTTGCAAAGCGTGCAGAAGCCCAGCTGTGTGAGCGGGCAGGAGCGGAGCAGAACCCAGCGCCACGGCAGCCTTCCCACTGAGCGGCAGCCTGGCGAGCAGCAACTGCAGCCTGGCAGGATGAAATGCCTAGTAATGCTCACATGTCACACTTACCAGGGAAGCCAGCCGCTGCTCCCAGTGCAACTTCCTCTGGCTAAAAAGAAAAAAACAAACCCCTTTTTCTTTTTTTGGGGCAGCCTTTGCAGTTACGCCTGTGCCAGTTCTGTGACTAACGCGGCTGAAAACGTAAAAATCCTATAACTGAAGAAGGAGCAAATGTTTAATATTTTCCACTAAAAGCCACAAAGAAATCTGGTGTACTAGCTCTGCTGACTAACAATTTAGGCGGTAAACAATTCCAGCATTTTAACTGCTTTCATATGGCACCGGTCAGAGCAGCAAAACAGTCCTTTCTTAACTCGTTGAAGACGAGGAAGTCCTCCACATAAATACTCTGAAAATTCAATGGAAATAAAATGTCTCAAAGTAATAGGTTGACTCTTAAAAACCCAGCTATTAATGACCAAATCTATGGTTTTTTGCAGCTTGTATAGATGGATATCACCTCAGCTTAAAAAAAATTGCATTGAGCATCATTTTAAATATATTATTATAATATGCATATAATATACATGCATATATTATTATAATGCATATAATAATAAGATGTTTAAAAATATATAATATGAAGCCCTAAAACTTGCTGAATAAATATTTCAGCTTGAATCAGCCTAAATGGTGCTGGCTTGTGGGTGTATTATGTAAATGGCTCCTGTCGAAGTTGCTGGATAAGCTTCAGTGTTACAGGAACAGAAGGAGGGTTTTTGTTCCTGCTGTGCAGCATGAAGGCACTTCTGTGTCCTCCAGTGACTGGTAAGATCAGAATTTGTCAATGGTGAACAGGTTTCTAGCTCTTTGAGAAAGTATTTGCACTCCAGTTTCACATATGAATCCAGGCAGAGAGAAAGACAGCTTTAAGTGGTATATTAAATGGTCTGGTTATTAATAGACATATTGAATTCCCACCTTTGGGGGCCACAGTCAGGAAAAGCTCACATCACCACCCTTGAAATAATATCTATGTTAGCGTCACTGCAACATAATAAATTGCTTACATCCAGTATCATTTCCTGCAGGTGAAGGCTTTTATAAGTGGGCAGGATACCCTAGGGTAGGGCTCCCTGAGCTCAGGGCTGCTGCCTTGGCTGAATATTGCACCCGTTTCTGATTCACCGTGAAATTTCAGCTACGATTCAGATTACCCAAGCGTCCTCATTTACAGCATGTGACTGACAAACAACTTAATAAATATGTTGTCCATTATATGGAGTCCAGTTATTTTGGAATGTTATTTGGTCTTAATTATGAAAACACTACACCGCTTTGTTCTAGCGTTTCAACCATTTATTAAAAAGGAAAAACACAGATTCACATGAATACAGATGAAAACTCATGTTCTTCTTGGCCACAGCAAAATCAGTTTAAATAAAAACCAGGACATCCTCAAGGCTCATCTACTGCAACACTCTACTGTCCGCTAAGGAACACAGCGACCACAACCTAGAAAATATTTTGGGTTTTATTTGTGAAAAATACCTTAAAGTATAGACTCTGTAGGTCATTTGCATAACTAAACATTCATTTGGAAAAAAAAATATTAAAAATCAGATTTTAACTCTACCAGCACAGTACACTGACAAAACTTGTACTTTTTTTCATAGTATACACACACACTTGATATTCTAGCTAGCCCCATATGTTCCACGTAAATGAACACTTTCGGAAAGCCAGTAAGTTTATATCATAAGCAAACGCTAAAAGTGCCATAGATTTTCTTTGGAATTACCCAATGGACACATTGCTAGATAATGATCAGTTTAATTCAAATTATCTGAAAGTGGTCTGCTTTTTGACTTTTTCAAGTAATGCTCCAAAGTGCACTTAAAAAAATTCAGCTAGAAATTAAATAGTTACCATAAAAAGTATAGGACTTCACACTTGTTTTGTTGTTATAATTCAGAAAATTAATATCTGAATCTACTCTGATAGGTATTCTAGAAATCTTCCCTGTAATTAAAATAAAATTAATATCAACTATTTCCAAAAGTGAGTTGATGTATTGCATCTTGCATAACATTACCTGTATTTGAATAGTGACATTGCTACGGTCAAAGACTTAAAAGCCAATACATCACAGTTTGCATTAGGAAGAGAACCAACACAACTGAGTCAATATTAAATTGATCTTATTAACAATCTAAACCATGTAAGTAAGCAGACAAAAAAAAACCTTACTGCCTACTCCCACTAGGAATGTGTGTGTGCACGCAATTACTCCCATAACTGAAGAACAACCCAATTCTAGAAACGTACAACTTTTTGTTACAATGAACTAGTGGTGGTTACTTAAAAGAAAAATCTTCCCCCCTCCCATCCCCTTCAACTGCAAGTTCTGCCTTCAACTCTACACAAACACCATCTCTGATCATCTCTTCCTTCAACTTCAAAAAAAAAAAAAAAAAAAAAAAAAAAAAAAAAAAAAAAAAAAAAAAAAAAAAAAAAAAAAACACAACAAAAAAAATTTTT
>VXBJ01002849.1:2059302-2098085 GCA_013400055.1 Nycticryphes semicollaris | reverse complement strand
TCAAGATATTGTCTGGTTTGCAAAGTACAAGTTTCCAGTGCTGCCTAACAGCTATTCTGAAAGGTAAAATCTGGAGTTCCCAATTCTTCTGGAAGAAACATAACTAAGCTTTCAGTTTTTCAGCAGATTATCTAGACTAATAAATTTCATTGAGGGAGAAGAAATAAAAGTAACAGAGAATGAAGTTCCATTAAATTCAATGGGATTAATTTAAGCCTCCTCTCCCCAAACGAATTTATGAATTAAATCAGATCTTTGCAAAGGTATGAAGAAAGGCTACTGCACCTCAAAAAAATCTTTTTCAGTTTATCTTAATAAAACTCAAAATGACTGAAGACAGCAGGTCGCCAGCATCCATCTTCTCCACGCATCATTTATTCCTTATTAGAAAGCCTATTAAATGAGTAGTAGGAAAGAAGAGTCGAAAATGGCCTAACTTAAAAAAAATGAATGCCACGTCTAGTGGGGCTCAGGGGGTGATCTACTTAACAGCCTCCACAACATCTAATTGTTAGCAACATAAGATCTCCTTACTGTTGACACAATGTTTTGTGCAAATTAAAAACAACAAACAAACAAACAAACCAAAGTCTTGTCATTTTCCAGCCATACTTTCCCTTAAGTAAATACATCAAGGTTCAAGAGTCTTTCGTGGATGCATTTAAAGACAATATATTACAAAAATGCAACCTGCAGTGTTAAAACATGGATGACAGCAGCCATGTCCACGCCAGATAGAAAAAAACACAAACTCTGAATCAGCTAAAAATAGCAACCTTTTCTACAGATCTACTCTTTTCTCTAGAAATTGATGAGCAGCACTGCTGACGACACCAAAAACTTCACTGAAGCACATTCAGTATCAATGAATATACCCAAATAAAGATTTCTCTCTTGCCAATGAGCATTTACCAAGACTTTTTGGAATTGAGATTAATCTAATTGATTTAATATTTTGCATAATTAAGGACCTAAGAAAGGAAGTTGTTCTGCCAGGTTCCAGTTAAGATGAAACAAATTAAAACCGAGTAAGGTATTTTTTAAACAATCTCTTATCGTCTCTGCAAAAAAAGACCTAAACTATGCATTTCTTCAGAAGACAAGAATGGCTCATAATAGCTACATCTGTAAGTACAAAGGCATGTCCCAGTATACGCAGACTTTTATATAATTTAGCTAGAATATTTACTAAAGTGTTGCCCACATATAGACAGACATGGGTGTTCAGCATCACCATGAATATAAGCTGCAACACTTCCAGAAGCCTTGTGAGTCACTCAGCTGAACTCCTCTGCTGCTTCTTCCCCACTCCTGAGGGAATGAGGTGGAGTCAGGAAAAAGAACAGTTTAAAGCACTAAGAAATTACAACCTTTCTTCACAGTTTTGCTCTGTTTATTCTAGAGCATATGCACAGCTGGGATGCACAAAAAGGGAGACTAGGTTTAACCTCTGGACTCTGCAGTTCTGCTTCCAAGGACAAGCAAAATAGCTTCACTTGCACCTGCCAGGTACCACTGGCAGTTCTGCTTTTTCTCATGTGAGTATATAGCCTCTGTTAACCAACAGAACTATTTTATGCAGTCATGTATTTTCTTTGAGTTAAGACTTTGCAATTAATAAAATCCAGTAACAGAACTGTCGTCTTAACAAAAATTGAGACACAAGTATGACAAAGAAGAAAAATAATCCAGCATTCATTTTAACTTCTTTCTATTGGAGAAGCATATAAAAATTAATAATGCAAAATGCCTGCTTATGACTGAGATGTAAATTTAATTTGTACACGTAATCAAACTAACCTATTAAAAATACTTCAGAAGTGTCATCTAATCAAAGAGCAATAAAATATCTGTAAAGTGTTAAAAGTTTCCTAAGCACTTTTCTGTTTAAGGCTTCTTGCAGTTTTTATACATCTGAACAATACGTTGGCAGAGAAAAGCATCTTACAACCACCATAGTACAAGATAAATCAATGCCTTTAAAAATAAATAACTCTCTGATATCCAAACTACAGAGTCTAGCAACCAAGAGAAAAAAATAACTGAGCACTGACATTCCTAGAAACCAGAAAAGCAAATATAAGTTCTACTTCTCTTTAAAAAAAGTGGAGATCTGAGGGAACACCATCCTCCTGTGCAATTTTCTAGGTAGGATATCACCCACAACACTTCTTTTTTCATTAAGGCCAAATTTAACTTCACCAGCAAGAGTTTTCTTTTTGCGCTCTTTTAGCGTACAACCCTGTAATCAAAATCAATAATCCATTCTGACATTAACAAACAGTATATAAAAGTAATCCTCTGGTGTGTCTGATTTCAGATTCTCGAGGTGCTTTATGTAAAAAGTGCACATGCTCTGGCTGGGGGATCCTATTGATTCATCAGCTGCATCTGACAGCAGCCACCTCCCTGTCTTTTGACCGAAATGGAATGCAGCTATTACAGCCAACAGCTTTACAAAAGACTGACGTTGGAATTGTCAGTCTTACAAAACTAACTAAACTAAAAGTTAAAACAAATCCCATTTCAGGGATGAGAGACCACAAAAAGATGCATCTATCAACACATGTTGCTATAGATAGTTAAGATAAATCTGCATCCATGAAGACAGACTACTTTAGATAGTGTGACGCAGGGTCTGGACAGGAGACAGGTTGGTTTTAAAGCAACTTTTTTTAATGGGGGGTAGATAAGTGACAGAAGACAACTTCTGCTGGAAAACAGAGAAGATATCTCAAAATATCAGTTGAGTCAAAGACAGAAGCAGGCAAAACACTTCAGCATTTGTTAAACCCACACAAACCCGCAGCTATTAGCTGTACACTTACACTCTTACAGCAAATAGAACAGTTTTTAAAAAACGTTTTCAGAATACAAAAATTGAGACCCACAGATCAGTTACAGGTATTTTCATCTGTTGGCAAAGCAAAGGCAGAAAAGCCACTGATAGCAAGAACACTTCTGGCCTCCTTAATCCCTTCCAGCTCAGGCCATGCCCACAGCCAATTTTGTTTTCTGGCACTAAAAATGGCATCAATTACAATAATAACCATAGTATCCTTCCAGGAATAATTACTGAAGGCAGCAATTTCAGCTGTGCACACCAGCTCTAAGAGCAGAGTTGAAGGAGACAAACAAAACCGAACCCAAAAGCTCGGTCTCGGCAGCCCCTGTTTGCTCTTTCACATGTCAACTGCTCTCTCCCAGCACTACCCAGCCAGTTACTGGGAGGTGAGACTGGACAGGAACGCAGCAATAGTGGACTGAAAACAGCAGGGACATTAGATGACAGCAACCCAGTGTCACAGCTGGCACTGACAGCCTGGTGCTTCAGGAAGTGATTCTTTTACATCTTCCCAAGGAGAAGGAACAGACAGAGACAGCTTGGTTGGAGCAAATGAATGAGTGCAGAACCCCTAATCTTTTTTAAGTTTTTTATCATCTGTCACATTGCCTTGAAAGCGTTTATACCAATAGTGCACGCACTCTTACAGATTAACTAGATTTATCCTATGAAATTGTATTAGGGCACCTGGTAAAACAATGAAGATAATTCCCTTTGGGCACACAGGCACATGCATACACCAAGAAGAATTAGTACATTTCCTTTGATCTACTTTTCTACTGATCTATAGTTATGCTCTAAAGATAAGCACAGCAAGTGTTCATTTTATGTATTTCCCCTTTGAAAATTTCTTCCTGCAATACAGCTTCTGCAGAGAAAACAGAATCAAGCTCATCGTTTATTACAAAAGAAAACCCTGACCTACATCACAAAAGGTCAACATAACATTGTCTCATTTTCACCATACAACGGGCTTGCTTTTCCCTCTTCAGCAGCCGTTCTGGGGCTTGCAAATGCAGAGCATGGACTGGGTTTCAAAGGACAGTTGCTGTTAACACACAAGATCACCACAGGCCTCTCATAGGCTGCATCCTTGAATACCCATAGACCTCCTTCGGGTTTTCTAAAGTTTGGCATAACAGGCTCAACAGGCTCTGACCATGACCCCATGCCTGTATCTCAAGGGAGAAAAAAGCAGTTCTCACCTACCAGCTGCTTAGTAAAAAACAACCCAAGTTTTTCATTGTTACATGGGAAAAAAACAAGTTTCAGCTTCCCTGAATGCGGATACCTTTTTGGTTTATTTTTTAATCCTACATGTTTCTCCCCCGGAAGATGATTAGGAACACATTACATTTGGTCTGTGGGGCCAGTCAGCTTCCCCGCTGAGGCTCATTACCTGTATGGGCTACCAGACAATAACCTTTATCCTCACTTTGCTTTTTCCTTAACCTTTGGTTCTTTTGCTGAAGGCTGGAAGCCCATGAAAGGGCAGGCAGCCCAATGCACCGTGCCCAGATTCAGCACTGGACAGTGCTGGGGGCGAGACTGAAAATTCATAAATTCGACCTGGAGCCAAGAAACCCGGAATAACACTTATAATTTCCTCATTCAAACTCTGCTGGATTGCCATTATGCTGAGCTTCCGAAGAAGCACACACTAGTAAGGTAGATTTCTAGAAGCGAGAGCTGCTCTGCTGCCTGTGATGAGCGACCAATCTGATTCTATCGCTAGCTCCACTCTAAATGAACGACACTTAAAAGCTGTCATTGTAGCATGCTGGGATGACAGACAAATCAGCTACTCCTTTCCAAGTCACATCAAGGCTACTCCTCCCAATACCACTCCTGAATGCAGATGTGCCATTGTCTTCCTTTTCTCCACCTCCTCCCCCTATAAAATTCATTATTAGCTAACATTTTTTTCAGCACTGTTTCAGTGACACTGGAGTATGGAGCACAACTCAAAAGTAATACAAGTTATATAGAAAGAATAAAGAGGCCTGAATTTGACTAAAAGCATATGAAACCTTGGAAGAGATTTGAGTTCATAAAAGACACTTATATTTCAGCAGATAAGAACAGAGGCATATAAAAATATACCACAAATCCTAATTTCTACAGAATATTCTACAAACTTGAAAAGTGATTCTCACGACCAAACTCTTATTCCATGCCACTTACAGATTTTAGGCAGAAAAGTCAAGTCAGTTATGCCAGTCAGTATAGGGCTTCCACAGTTTTAAGTCACCAGCCACATCAATCCTTATGGGTAAATTGCCATGGTGACAAAATGTTTGCTTTTATACATTTGTCTGAAATTCCTATGGAATTCCCACATGGCCAAAAACAGCAGCGGTTCGGAGTGCTCCACCAACATTTAAGAACTTGAGTCAGAAACGCATACTGTTTCCGCCCAGACTATTATCTGGGAAACACTAAAAAAGTGATTCATACCATTTTGAGCCATGGAAGGGAGGAAACAAACATCACATTCAACTATTTAAAACTTTCAGTGATGACTCACATCAGCTTTGGACATTTCCAGAATCGGCTGCTTTTCTGAAGTAACAAATTGCATTTGACTACTCCAGAAAATAAGCTGTTGACTATTCAAGAGATTAAACAAGATCAACCCGCGTTCAACAGAACCATTCAACTACCCAAGAAAAAAACAAAAGGGGAAAGGTGGGCGTTTTATGCCCTCCCAAAACAAGACACAAAACCCAAGAAGCGCAGTGGATTGTATCTCTGTAGGCCAAGGTCAGAAAGCCCACCAACTGCCAACTGATAATTATACCTGAGTTTCATTTTAGCTGTATTCACAAAAATCAGCTTGGAGATTTTGCTACAGTAAATCCGTTATCAGTCTTGTTCCAGCTATATCAGTGGGGTTTTATCTTAGCTTATGCTTTGCTTGGACTCACATGGTTGTGTGATTTCAGCAGCCAGTACTAACAAAATATTAATCCAGTCACAGGGGCAACAAGACATAATCAATTAAGAGTGAGGAATAACGAACTGCTTGTGAAAAGTTAAGAATAGAACAGTGCATCCAGAAGTGTTAACGCAGCACTCATTGGCCTCCGCTAATCAACAACCATGAGGGGAAATAACAAGAGCTTAAGTGATGAAGTTAAAAAAACTCAAACTAAGTAGGGGCAGCTTTACAATACAGACCACCTTTTCCCTACCAGAAGGGCACTGGAAAGAGGACATTTTGCATGAAAGTAATTTCCGTCTAACACTTCCCAAATCTGGCCATCTTGGAAAAAGAAGGTGAGATTAGCCTTGAACGTCTCTCTGCTACTCACTCGTAAGGTAAGAAGCTTTATCAAGAGGAAACACTATATTTAGAATGATAGAGCGATTGCAGCAAATATCTTCCTTAGAAGACCACACAGTTTCTACCATTCAAAGTATAGCTCAACAGCAAAAAGGACAACAAACTCTACTCCTTCAGAAGACCTGTTGTCCATTTTTGTCATTACTGAAACTCTCCTAGTAGTGTTACTAACTTCCAAAACTTTCTGGGGGAAGTAGAGGCTGAAATACTAAATGACTCAAAAATTCTCAGCCTTAAGAAAGAAAAAAGAAAAAATATTGCCTTTAGATATTTCTGTTCACATTTTCCTACTCATTAGCCATGTGACAGTCAGTCTACCGTCCCTGTCCCACCCAGGGAAGAGTGCTGGAGTGAGGGGAGCTTTTTTTTTCCAGGTTGAGGCTTGGGAGGGGAGGGAACTGAATACATTGAATAGTTTTCTTTAAAAGATTTTCTACAATTCAACTGAAATCCGTTTCTCTTGCAGAAGAGTTCTAAAAGTCAAAACAAATCAATAAAATATTTGACTAGTAATACTAATAATACTTAGTAACACTAAAATGCATATAACTTTTCTACCAGTGCAAAACTTGTAATATAGTTTTGGGTAGATATGAATAGACTGTGACCACAGAAGCCACAGTTCAGCTGACTTGCTCACACGTGGCTTTTTTTTTTTTTTTGTTTTCCTCCAGACATACAAGGGACCCAAAATACTATGGGCAACTAAGCAAAGTGAATTCTAGTTGCTATGGTTACCATTGCTTTTATATATTTGATCTCCTTACAATACAAAACCATTCAGCAGCACTGTATATGAATTCTTCAGATTCTGTTTAAAATAATGTGGGTCAACAGCAGCCTCATGTGCCAGGGTTTGCTGTTTGGGGGAGGTTAAGTTTCCTAGAAGTTTTTAGGAATCCCTTACACCTCCTTCACGTCCAAGAAAAAGCTACTTTCTGGCAACTGGAAACACTCTGGAAAACACAGCTGGATAAAATCTACATATTCACACACACATACACACACTGCTACAGGCTGGGAGGGCTCATCTGAGTCTTCTGCAGCTGCCAAAATGGATGGCTTTTCCCAAGGCTGAGCATGGAGAAACACAGCAACAGCCAAGAATCTTACCCAGCTGCTTCTAACCTTGCCAAGGGTCCTCACCTCCACGGCCAGCAGGGAGACTGCTCCCAGGAGGGCTCTTCCATATCACTTTGGGATAGAAGCACGTAAGCAACATTTATTATTGGAAGTTACTTTTGCTATCAGTTTTTCAATTCTGTCATTTAGAAGATTATTAAGCACTTTCCTTAAAAAGCCGAGCTTTTACATTCAGCTTTGAAAGCTGAACTACATTTCAAAAACAGGACAAAGTATTCATTTAGAACACTAATTAAAGTGTTCTTTAATTAGTTAATTCAAACCCCAGCTTTGTTTGCTTGGGGTTTTGGGGGTAGTTGTTTTTCCAGGTTGGTTTGGTTTTGGTTTTTGGGTTTTTTTTTTTTTTTTTTTTTGAAAATGACACCTGAGGAAGCAGATGAGTTTGATTTTAACTGCTGGTCATCAGAGAGACTCCTCACTCCTCCCTTCCCTACGCAATCCTTGCACATTCACATCCCCTTCCTGTGCCAGCACAGTGATCCAACTGCCCCTATTCTTTTTTTTTTTTGGCTGTTGATTATTTGAGCCAGCTCATCATGGGCTGACGGCTGACACAAAAGCAGTCGGACCATTCCATCTGCTCACTGTGACAGAAAGCGATTCAATTGCTTTGCAAAACCGCACACCCATAAGCTGAGCTCCCTTTGTCAGCGATATTATCAGAACTACTCCATTCCTTATGTTTTCCTTAGAGTATCTCAAAACAGCCTTCTTGACACCTGACCTTTTCCAGACTTGGGACCCTATTACAATCAAGTGTCTCACTCATGAAATTCTTTCCAATTACACAGAAACTGACTTATGCAAAAAACTCAAGTTTTCCCCCCATGATTCAGTATATAAATCACTCCTAAAGTTCTTTAATGGGAAAATAAAAAAAAAAAGGATTTCACAACACAGAAATTTCACAGATTATGTTATTCAAACCTTCTCTACAGTGCCAACAGGACTTATAAAGCATATAGCAATAAGAACAGGCTAGAGGATTTTAGGGCTCAGTTTTCAAAAAATGCACACAAACCTAATTATGCATGCGAAATCCACATGTGAACAATTTATGTACTATCATAGAACCACAACAACATAGTTACAACTTCACACAATCATATACACATGATTTAAAAGTTAAACTTGGTCATTTATTTGTTTCCAACCACCAGGGTTAGTTTGGAGTTCATTTCTCCCAAAGTCTTCCTCAGTGATTTATTCAATTAAGATGACACCTAGAGGAGAACTTGCAAAGCAAATTTTGGCATTCCTAAAAGATAACAGAATGCTATATAAAAAAGTAATTGTAATACAGAATCAGCAAGATGTTTTAAACCCAGAATACATACTACATGTGAGCAGTACATAGCTTATTTAAAACATTCAGAAAATCAACTTCTGTATAACTTTGCCTCTAAAAATCCATAGGCTTAGGTATCTTAGAATCTATAAACAACCAAATCCCATTCCGGAGACATGTGGTACAAAAAGGCAAAGGGCCTGCTCAAGCTTTTGCAGAAATGAGGCCACAAAATATTTAGTATCCATCTTTCTACCTCTATACGGCAAGCTAACTTTTATTTTATAAAAGCATTATGAAAAAGAGGAAACAGGTTTCTGTACAACATAAATATACTGGCTTTGATAAATGTTAGGAACACTTTAACATTTAGTAACAGAAAGTCAAGAATATGGTTTAGAATATATCTAGCTGTTATACCTTATGTACCAAGCTGTGCAAAGTCTTCCCTAGAAAATTCTACTAATGCAATTAGCCTACTCAAAATGTATGACAAGCAAGAGAGAAGACCTCTGAACCCATAAATTGTTTTGTAAACTAAACCAAAATCAAGGAACCCATCAATAAACTTACACATCTTGTTTAAAAAACACCACATTCATTATTATGAAAATGCAGCCTTTAAGTAATGCAGATACAAATTTTTGGAGTCTAACTCAGTGGTTGTCTTTCTCTTTTGCAAGTGATTTCAGGCCCTAGAAAATAAAAGCAACTGACTGTTTTTTCAGAAGAAGTGATGATCTCCCAGGTTTCTTCTTGGATGTACACTGACACCTCATGGACATTTCAGAAACTTTTAAGGTTTACTCTTAGTTCTGTTATTCTCTCTGGTTTTAAAACTCCAATCACTTTTTCTTTTCTTTTTTTTTCCCCTTTTTTTTTGGGGGGGGTGGGAAGGGGGGAAGGAAAAAGGCTGTGTAATTCTACGTAAATAGCTAAGTCACACATCATATACCTCAAGACTTATAAACTGACAAACTAATCCTTGCTAAATAAAATTATGAAGTCCTCAACAGTGAAAAACAAGGGAGTATAAATATAAATGTAATAGGCTTATAATGCCTATTTGCTAGATATTAGCAAATTCTTCTAAAATACTGTAGAGCTAATTTAATTAAAATAAAGATTAATACACAAGATGGAAAAGAAGACTTATTCCTTTGAAATACTTATGTGTACCTAAATATGCAAGACAAAGCCATTTAAAAGTGAACAGAAGCTCCATTATGTCATTTCTTTAGAGGTGCTACTTAAAATTTCTTAATCTTGTAAAAAGAAAACTTGAAGTATTTAGAGCAATCCTGAATACCATATTTAAATGTTTTGGCAAAATCTGTGAGGTTTGGTGGGTTTTGGATTTGTTTTCTTTTTATTTTTTAAATAAAACTATTAAAAAGAAATTTAAATTAAAAACAAAAAAAAAGGAAGCTTTTGCTTCATCTCCTTCCCATGCCTAAAGGAGGATGAAAATACTTTTAAATAGTTATACTTTTCTCAATACGAGCTTTTTATTTAATCTATTTTACTTAATGCATTTCTTTTGAAGGGGAATTCATGTAGCATTAAAACCAAATCAGAAAGGACAAAAAGATTCACTTTCTACTCCAGAGAAAGAAGTCATCTCATCAACTTCTTATCCCACAGGACTCCTGACTTTAACAGAGATGGAACAAATAAACTGCCAGTCAGCAGATTTTCCTAACACATTCCTTCCCACCCCAGCCAAAAAGCAGCAACTGGTAAATTCCATTCATCCTTGAAAAGACTATAGTTTTTGGTCATTACTATCACCACCTGGACAACAGAAAGGGAAATATCACACCTATTCTCCTTTATAAAAGATTAAAATTACACACTTGTGAAAGTGAAGTACACACTTGAGAAAGAATTTGATTTAATGTACTTAGAACTAAAGTTCACTTAGCTCCACACACATATATTAAAGAGGTGCAACCAACATCTGCAGAAATGGTAGACCATACTAACTGCCACAAGCATCTGGCTTTGTAACTCAGCCAAACTTCAGGCTCAGGTTTTCTGCATCAGGTGCCAGAATCAGTTAAAGACCACAGACACATTCTTAGCTAAACAACAAACAAAACAAAAAAAAAAAACCAAACAAACCTCCACTACCAAAATACCCCAAACCAGCCATTCCCAAGATTAGAAGAACAGTAAATTTTATCTTCATCAGTTCAACCCAGGATGCTTACAGCAATTCAAGTTATAGCACCACATTATTTTGTGGCCAGCCCGTGAAATTTTGGAAGGTCAAAGAAACACGCAGTGAAACATTCCGCTACCCACTACACACAAATAATAGATTTATAGAGGGTTTTTTTATTAATGGGCTGTCAAAATCAGGCCAAATTTCTTTGAGTTAAAGTCTCTTATCAGTATACTACAAATGTTTTCGGCTGGCTTGTAGCTGCCTGGCAACCCAGTTTTCTGAATAATATACCCACAAAGAACTATTTCCACCTGTAAACAATTCCCATAACCTCTAAAGAGCCAGCTAGCGAGCTGTGTCCAAAAAGTAATTACTCACCTTTCAGCAAGTACAGTTTCTGCGTATATTTTAGCTGGCAATGTATCTTTAAATAAGGATATGCACTGCATTTGTATTTGCACAAGAGCAAGACAAGGTATTTCAATAACAAAGACTTTCAGCTTCCTAACAAAACCAGTATTAACTATTATGTTCACAATCACTACCATTCCATCCCCAAGACAGACATCAGGAACGTAGTGGGGAAACCAACACTTTTCCCTACCACGTAGAAGTCAAGACATTTTCACCTAACAGTTTGATTTGCACTTAAGTTGTTCCAGTTTGATTCCTATCCAGGAAGGGGGGGAAACAACAAAAATAAAAACCACCCCAACAAACCCAACACTTAATCCTTAGTTTACTAGGCCTAACTTTATATCCAAAATTAGCAAGTTTTGGAGGCAAGCAAATGCAAGAAGTTTTAACAGCAAGGTACATCTCCTCATTGGTAGCAGGCAAAGATGTAACAAAGAATACCTTATAGAGGAGGCTTTTGAAAATAATAAATACATAAATAAACTGAATAGTCTGGGGAGGTTGTTCTAATACCGACCTGAAAGAGTCCTGTGTGCCATTTCTCTCCTGATGTTGGGCATGAGTTCAGCTATTAGCTAAAATCCTCAATACAATTCACCTTGAAAAAGATATAACCATCCTAACCATATGACAGCCATTAGAAACCAAACACCTCTGTGAGAATCGTAGCAGCTACAAAAACATCCAGACAAAAGCAAAGGATTTGTAGGGATTTTAGATGGTTCCACTATGGCCTCGACAGGAACGCCTGTCTTGCAAAAGAGGTCTTCAATCAAATTGTACCAATTTTTACAATTTTGCTGCAAATACTGCAAATCAGGAATGCCCATAAGCAACATTTCGCGACCAAAGCCAGGGTTAAGGTCAAGGAGGGAGATGCCCCCAACAGCCAACCCAGGCCCTGTCCATGATACCCCACCAGCAGCACCCCAGCTGCAGGGGGCACTGACTGAGGGGCTGCCCAAAGCCCAAACGGGGCTAGATCAGCGCTTGAGTGGTCTACAAAAAAACCAAATATCTTCGATTTTATAAACAGACCTGTCCATACGCAGCTCTGATGTAGCTTTTTATTCTGAAAGACACATGGTTATGAGGTGGAAATGCATAGAGAAAGAAGGGTTCGATTACAAGCAAGTAAGGTCAGGCTCCACACCTTTAAAGCAAGAACTTCCAGCACTTTAAACTACTATTCATGACAATCTCCCATGCTTCCTCATCCAGCAAGTTGACTGAGGAGAGAGTACTAAAACTACGCCTCTTACACTCAGCAACAATTCCTCTGCTTTGGGGGGAAAAAAAAAAAAAAAAAACAACACAAAAAAACCCTATCAGATTAGCATGAACTTCTAGAATGAAAATCCTCCCAAAATTGTCCTATACCTTTGTTACTGCCCCCAAAACCAGGTGCTTTCACACAGAAGTAGCATAAGCAATGCACCTTTTTGTTATTGGTAACACATATTACTGCTGTGGTTTTTTATGTCCCAGTCTCCACCATGGAAGCACAAGGAACAGGATAAGGCTACACTGACTGACAACAGACTCCAATTTTTTAACCTGGTGGTAGCAACACAGAAATCATCATGCAGGTGCTGCTTCTTTCAGCATAGAGGTCTCCTTCCATACAGAAGCAGTACAATTACAAAAAAAAAAAAAAAAGTTAGTAACGGAAGTCTAGCCATGTACCCCTAAGGAATTCTACCACCAATCACCTGCTGTATCAACTCAAGAGTCTAAACCAATTTGTCTCATGGTCTTATGCAATCCAGAAACTATCAAAATAAATATAGCCAACAAAAAAACACCAGCACAGACTAGATGATCACGTACACCGTGCTTGCTTTCATGCAATAGAGGTTATATTACATATACTGCTTCCTGACAAGTTTTCCAATTTTTTATTATGTATTTAAATGCCAAAATACTTAGTTATTGTAGATAGCTTTTCCCAAACATGCACAAGATGGAAATACTGCATACAGGACACTAGCTCAAGTTACTGAGTGCACTGGTTTTGGCTGGGATAATTTTCTTCACAGTAGCTTCTACGGGGCTGTTTGGGATTTGTGATGAGAACAGTGTTGATAACGCAGAGATATTTCAGTTATTGCTGAACAGTTCTTGCAAAGCATCAAGGCTTTTTCTGCTGCTCATACTGCCCCCACCAGCAAGTACGCTGGTGGTACAAAAGAAGCTGGAGGGAACCAAGCTGGGACACCTGACCCCACTGAGCAAAGGGATTTCCCAGAGCGTATGGCATCACCCTTTGTGATAAGTTAAGGGGGAAAGAGGAAGAAGGGGGAACATTAAGTGTGATAGCATTTATCTTCCCAAGGAATTGTTACACATGATGAACCCCCACTGCCCTGGAGATGGCTGAACACCTGTGACTGACAATGGCAAGCAATGAACTGATTTCTTATTTTGCTTTGCTTGGATGCACAGCTTTTCCTTTACCTATTAAACTGACTTTAGCTCAAACCACAAGTTTTCTCATTTTTACCCACCCTATTCTCTCGCCACCCTGCTGTGGGGAACAGAGCGAGTGGCTGCATGAGGCTGAGCTGCCCTCCTGGATCCCACTAAGACAGAAAATGGTAGAATTAAGGTAATATGCAACCTTGACACACCAATCTTGAACAGAATAAAGGCACTGCTTAATTCACTTAAGTAGTAGGGACAAAAAAAAATATATTATTTTTCAGTTAAGAAGTCTACTGGTGATCCCAGCCCCAGTTCCCAAAGATCTCTAAACAGTTTGGGAATTTCCTTTGTAGATCAGTTCTGTAAAGGGGACCAATGAAACTTGTCATACAACCCATGCTAGACTTCATTAAATTTACTTATTGTGTTATTTCAAGCGCTTGTGTTATTTATTGAGGAACATCAGGAGAACAAGTAAATGCAAAACAGAAATGCCCCACAGCATTGAGTGAAATTATACTGCAATTTCTTATCATGAATAATGCTGTGTGACTAGGTGCAGTAGTATTTACACAGCGGGAGAGAGAAAGAGTAACAACAGAGCTTAAATGGCCACAGGCAAAATTAATTCCCAATTTACAGGAAAAAAAAAAAAAATCCAGAACTTAAATCCCTTTTCACTAGGATTAAATATAACCCAAGAGATCACAAGCTGGATATATTTTACAGGAACAACTACTGTCACCTCCAAAGTAAAGGTTTTAAGTATGTTAAAACTGTTGCTACTGTTTACTGGGGCACACAAAAACACACCTAAAGTTATTATTAATTTTTTTTTTTGTTTGCACAATAAGCAGCACAATTGGCATATTGATATGCCAGTACTTCTTGGGACAGAAGTGGCAGTGCAGTCAGCAATACATGAGATTCCCCATGCAAGAGAGGAGATCTCTGGAAATTTCAATGTATTTATATAAACAGTTGTAACCTTTACTGCTAGTGGATTTTCCTGATGGATTTTTTTTTTTTTTTTGTGGGCCAAAACAAATGAATCAGGTTTTTTCTGCTTCCTTTTATCTGTGATTGTTTACACAGAAAACCTGGCCTTCATGGATGTTTCATTTCCAGCTTGGATGAGTGGGGAGAAACAGGAACAAACCTCAAAAGATTCAGCTTTCATGGTTATGAGGGTATATTAAATTAAGGCAAATGGAAGGGTAACAGCTGTGGTAAGCAGGTACAGAATCTTCCAAAATAACAGTATTTAAATTAGTCTTAATGATAAATTAATTGCTCGTATCAAAAAACAATCCTCAGTCACCTTTGCAAACTGGGCAGAGTAGCACGTGATCACAGAATACCAGTTGGAAGGGACCTCAGACTCCAACCTTTCCTGGCCCAGCACCCTGTCCAGGTGAGTCTTAAAAGTGTCTAATGTCCAGGAATCCTCCACTGCCCTGGGAAGATTATTCCAATGGCTGATTGCTTTCATTGTGAAGAATTTTCCTCTTGTGTCCAATTGGAATCTCCACTGAACTAACTTGTGCCCATTACTCCTCATCTTTTCCATGTGACACCTTGTAAAAAGGGAGTCTCCATCTTCTCTGCAGCCGCCTTTTAAATACTGATGCAATCAGTGAGGAATTCAGACCCAATATAGCCAAGGGCTAAGAGAGACCACCACTGCAGATAGATATCCCCAGCGTTTTCTTTATGCTGATGCTACAGTTATCTTACTGTCCCGTAAGATGACCTAGAGAGCCCTAGAAAGGTAAAACTGGATTTTTGCTAATTCAGCCCCAAAACCAACCCACTGTAAGATCAGATGAACACCGGTGCAAGAGGACAGCTAGGAAACTCTCAAGGGAGGGGTATGAAGGGAGACTACCTTTTCTAACACAGGCTTGAAGTTCTCGTCTTTTTAAACAGCACTTAATGTAGCTTTGCTAATCTGTGCAGATGCACCTCGGCTACAGACCTTTAATTGTATTGCCAAATAATGCTGTAACTAAAGTCTTACTTTCTTTATGTTCTTAGAAAGAATTGTTTCACTGCTCAGCAATTTTTTATAGAGCTCCAGTAGGAGTAGGAGTAGGTGATAAATAGTGTGACATAATCAATAGTACTTAACCAGGAGCAATGCATCATCCTGTCTGCAATTTCTGTACACAACCCCACCATTCCTGTCCTCTTACAGTGCTCAGCAGAAGGTACAGCAGACAGCACACCTCGGAGGTGTGAGCTGCACACACGAGGGTCAACCTCAGCATTCCATGACCACCCCACTCCACCTAAAACTCTCCCCTTATCCACATCAATAATAGCCTTCATCTTACCAAGCAATTTTTGCCTAGATTTGCCCAATGAAGTATTTCAAGCACTTTGAGCACTGGTCAGAGATTTACCTTAACATACATGATTATAAGGTTGCTCATTACAAGATACCTTGAAACATCTAACAGGATTCAAACTCTGTTCAACACATCCCACATCTTCTGATCTGACAAACACTGCTTTCTGATCTCAGCATTTTTGTATTTGACCTAGGTCTTCAGATTTTCCCTTATATTATATTGTTTTGAAATTCCTCACTTCACCCTACAACCTTCTCAAATTATTATTTCCAGTAACTGACAAAATCTAGAATCTCTAAACTGAACAGCAGAATAATGAAAAAAGCTTTGTCATCGTGATTCTTCTACCCTAGAAATTGCAGATTATCCAAGCAGCCTTGTTGCTCCGCATAACAATTTAGCATATTACATGCGAATGTACAAGAAGCAGGAAAATAATATCATAACTTCTTCTGTCTGAAGAAGAGGAAGAGAGCACGGCTGGTGGGAACCACTCTAAAGACAAAAGCGACGATATCAAGTTTTGTCACTTGGTGGCAGCAGACCAAAGAAAACCAAAACGCTTGAGCACGACCACAAACGTCATCAGCAGGTACTCCTTTACCTCTCCTACAAGTGCCAAAACTCCTGGAAGGCTCTGGTTACCTCACAAATATTAAGATAGGCACCTAAAATTTTAAGACTACTGACTTCACATTCAAGTAGGCATCAAAATTAAAAGAGGCTCTACACTGTAGACTTTCTGACTGATGTTCACAGGTTCACCTACCTCTACCAAAATTGCTAAACATGAGCTAAACAGGATTCCCGAGCAGGCGCAAGCACCAGCAAACTGATTTAACACTTGAGTCTGACGTCCCCACAGGGCTAACTCTTCATTCAAACACAACTCAATAGGGGACTCCGATTGAGATGCACCATCAATTTGGATTTTACCGTCTCCCCACCTTGTCCGAAAGGCCTACCAACACATCACAAAACTCATTATGGTAATTTAGGCTTCTCCTACCACCATCTCTTCCACCACCCGAAACTGCTGACGGTGTTACACGTGAAAGGTAGCACTACGTGCAGCAAACACCAAACAGCGCTGCTATAGTCAGTAACAAAGAACCAGAACTGATAGTCTCCACTCTGCTGAATAATTGACACTAAGCAAAGGTTAGATATCAGATTAAATAATTGAACAAACACATTCAAGAACTGTTTGAAACCACTATTACTGAAGGGGAAAGGAGATGTAACAAGAACACAAAGATCTGCTGGGTTTAATTCTCCTCTTATTAATGTTGTAGCAACGGCTTGTTTGCTCATGGCTAACACAGGACAGCTATCTCTTCTCTCAAACAGACCTTGTACACAGGCACGTACAGAGACATACAAGCTATGCTTGATCTCTCTAACCACCTGATAAACAGCTTTATTTTGCACTACCTGTATTCCAAATGTCAAACTTAACCATTAGCTATCACAGCATTAACACACAAGTTGCAATGACAGTTCTCATGGAATTATTTTCTATATATTAAGTCTTGGTTAGTACCATTTCAATATTTTAAACAGTCATTCCTTAACGATGCCATGCAAAAGCAACTAATAAAGTTTTTATGGTACTTTTTTTTTGGTATCATATATAAACTGGTATCATTCAAATGCTTGACCTCTAGAACAAAGAATTTAAGATAACCAACTATTCTTCTTCCAGCTTTATGGAGACTGAATCATCGTTTTAAGTCGAACATTAGGAAATAAACTCCACACAAAACACAGAGCAATTGTGATATTTAAAAATATAAATTCAAGTAAGAGAAAGTAAGCTTTCCTTTCCCTCTACCTGACCAAATGGCTTATTCTTGTCTAGTATACAGGCAGTGTGGGATGGCCCTTCGGTCTGATCACCTTTTAAAAATACACTTTCATTGGGACACACACACACATGAAATGACTTAGCCTAATCCAGCATAATAGCAAAAAGATAAAATGGAGACCAAGAGGGAGAGATGAAAGCAACCACAGACAGCAAGTGAAACACGGCAGTTCGCCATCAGAGGGAGTACAAGCCTTAAACAAAATCGTTCAGCTTCCAGGTGAGACGTGCAGCTCTGGGGCGGTTCTAAACACCTACACAAGGATAAGGGAGGGCTGCTGCTCCAAATTTTTGTTGATAAAAAGCACGTATGGGAAAGAGCAGAAAGAAAACAAAGAAAGTTGTTGTTGAAAAAACACAGCCACTATATAATTTTTACATATGGCCAGGCATGGCCACGGAACAATAAACAAAACCTTCCAAGTTTTGCCCATGTAAATTAGTAATATTAAATAAAGGTTAGGAAAAAGGTGTTCCTTATTCTTTTTCAGTAAACATACTGCCTTCAAAAGGAAGAGCAGATACTGTATTGCAACGTGGAGCTTGAATTTGGGTCTGACAAAGGCAGAGGCTGAACAAATGAGACACTTGGCAACACACCAGCCCGTACTCTCACCTCCCCTCTTTGCTGCTGTTCAGCACCAGGCGTGACTTCAACCCACTGCCCACTCCTCAGCCCTACCTCTAACAGCAGATCCTCAGCTGAGGTGGGGATAAAAAGAGGGGAGAACGATCCTATTGAAAAAGAAAATAATCACACACACGCCAAACCAAGCACACAAGTCTCTTTTTCTATGCCGGCTGCTAAAGAGGGCAGAGAAGCCATTGCTCTGCATATTCAAGACCTACAGGGTAAGGTCTAGACAACACTGACGCTCTGTTAGGCTCAGCCTATTTGAGAAGGAAAAATGTTTGCCCATTTACTCATGCCCCAAGTTGCAAAATACACTAGCTTCCTAATACACTAGGAAAAAATAGTTCTCTGTATTTCAGAGGTACTGAAGAAACAGTAGAGTAGGGTTACAGTACCTCAGGGTATTTTTTATATATATACACATGTATTATATAATTAAAGCTATTTTCTTAGGTAATCTTCATTTTTCATATTCAAAAGTGGCCTCAGCGAAATCAGCTGAAGTCTGGCATCTTTCAAAAATTAAGTCATTTTAGTCAGTGCAAGAACAAAAACAACCAAAAAAAACCCCAACCCAAACAACTGCATGTCCAATTTTAAAAGGAAGGTCAAGTAAAATCCGATTGAGTTTTTGTAAAATAATTCTAGTTGGGGTGGGGGGAGGGAGAGTTATCTTTTTCACAGGAATCAAAAGCTGGAGGCACATACTTGGTGTTAAGACTTCGCCTGCTTAGGACAAGTGTAAATGAGTCGTACCATCTGTACCCACATTCAAAGGACAGTCTGGCAAGATAGCAGGGAGAACACACCGCGACATGATGCTCTGCTCCTAATGCTACGGAAGCAGCAAAGTCGGGGAGCAGAAAAAGACTTAGCAGTTAAAACAAAAAGTACCTGCCATAACAGACACTGAATGCCTTGCTCTCTGAATCTGTAATCACCTGTAGGATTCTACTCAGTAACCTATCTACTACAGACATACCTATAGTCTCACATATAAAGACACTGCAGAAGCTGATTAATGCTGTATTTCATATGAATATATTTATCTCACAGCATAATGCAAGAGACGATCAAAGTAGAAAGTAAATATATTGGAGCAAGTAGTCATTCTGGAACATCAATAATTCAGAGAGAAGCTATTTAAGATAAGCATTTATTACAAAGACAAGGCAAAAATGCATTGACAAAGGGGAAAAAAAAAAACCCCAAGCAACAGAATCAACACTGTCAAGCAGCTGTGTTGAGCAGAGCAAAAGCAATAACCATATCTGAAGAAACAACAAGGACCTCGCAAAGACGCAGTGTGAGACTAATCCCAGCGAATTGGGTGGAAGTCTCACCCAATTTATATTTATCTCACCCAAAACGATGACTTGTGGCAGTATCTGAGCGAAAGCGGACACAGCCAGTGCCAGCATCTGGAGCATTGTGCCACAGAAGGCTGCTATTCCCAACACAGCCGTGTGGGTTGGGGACCCTAATTCATGGAAGTCACAACTAAGGTGTAAAGGCTTACCATGAAACGAATTATGAATAATGGAAAAAATTCAGGTTTCTTTGTTAAGTACTGAAACTTAAAGTACATGAAAGGCTGAAGTCACCAGCATTATTTTTTGTTGTAATAAAAGCAATGTATTTTCAAATATAAAACTAAGTTTTACTTGCTGCATCTTTTACACCAGATGAGAGTCTGTACCACTAAATTATGCTAAAGACCACTTTCAACTTAGGATGAAGACATAGCTTATTTATGATGGTTACATTTGGAGTACTTACAGGAAGGACATCAAGTTCTCCCAATGATATTCCTGACTATCTCGGGGGCCGGTAGGGGAAAAAAGACATCCATCTGCTGTTCCAAAATCTTTGTGATAATTTGTTTATAAATACCAAGCTTTGAAGAGCATTAAATGTACAATTGATTTCAAATCATACTTCACTTTCTGCTTCTATTTTTCATGTCTTCATATAACTAAGAGATGAGAAGATTGTTCACTTAAAAAAATTTTAAAAAAAATCTGATACACTCACATTGGTTTATTTACTTGATCCTCTTGACTCCTTCGTCAGTTAACATCAGGCACATTATTCCAGAGCATTCTGTAGGTTATATTAATACCATTGACAATTCCCAGCAGGTTTAACAGCAGCAGATATTCACAAGGATGTCTGCCCCCAGTAATCACAGTTCACAAGGAGGCACATTAACATAAAACTAATATCATTAATCTATACATCCAGCTGTGAGCTGAGTTGATTTGTGGGGAGGGATGTGAGGGGGTAGGAGGATGCTGAGACATACCATTTCCTCAGTGACTACCTGTTTACCAAGAAGGAACGTTCAGAGGAGCTTCACAGGCAAATGAAGCAGTAACTGAGGCTGTTTCATTATGAATCAGCAGAACCGTCAGAGATCATGGCAAAAGTATTACACCATTTTTAAATAAAAGCAGATTCAAAAAATACATTTAAGTGCACTCCTGCTGTTGAATCCTACTTAATGATCTGCTATTCAGAAAAAAAAGCTTTGAGCTTGAACAGTTCCCTAGCATAAAGCAAGAGGTGAAATAATGAATCCACAAGTCCAGAGAATTGTGAATCTATGAAGCATCCCAAATGACAGAAAGGAAAACACACGTTGATCCTCTCAAGTTCACATCACTATTAAAAATGAAAAATATCAAGGCAGAAAATGAGTAAGATTCTCTAGGGACTCCAGAAATCTTTACCTACATGTTATTTCAGTGCATGTCCATGTACCTCTTTAAACAGTAACTGCACATACAAAAAGCCACGTCAGCTTTAAATTATCTCACGATATACCTGGGATCGACACAGCTGTAGAAAAGCATAATACAACAAACCCAACTGCAGCTCAGATGCCATTTTTATGGTCCTCAATTTCGCTTTCACAATTCTTTTTGTTAAGTTCTTCAGAAAGATTTTTAAATTCAATAATTTGGAAAGAAAACAAAGCAAGCAGAAGATGAGTTCTGATCCGACATTAAGAGGATAGATAAGAAGAAAGACAATAGCATTGCTCCTTAAACTGAGGGAAGAAATCTTTAAATGCTATTTCGCACATCTTTTAGCAAGGTAATTATCTGGATAAAAATAAGGTAGCGTGCTATGAGTCACAGCAGTTCCTATATAAATCAACCCATCAAGTTAGTTCACAACCAGGATTTTTTTTTTTTTTTTAGAACCTACAGCAACTTTTCAAAACCACTGTACTATAGTAAGACTAGAAGAGAGTCATGCTTTCCAATATGAAGAGATGCTTGTCACATTCAAAGACAAGATCACAATTCAAGAAGTTATGTTCATACATACTAAAAATCAAAGAAGGAAACATAGGTTCAGAGCTATTTAAGTCTACTTTTGTCCACAGAATCATAGAATGGTTAAAGTTCTTCTCCAGGATGAACAACCCCAACTCTCTCAGCCTTTCCTCGTAGGAGAGGTGTTCCAGCCATCTGATCATCTTTGTGGCCCTCTTCTGGACGCACTCCAACAAATACATATCCTTAATGTTGATGGCCCCAGAGCTGCACACAGTACTCCAGATGGGGTCTTACTAGAGTAGGGTAGGGTAGAGTAGGGTAGGGGAGGGGAACAGAATCACCTCCCTCAACCCACTGGCCACGCTTCTTACTTCAACAAAAAGACACTTCTACTTGGTGAGACAAGGATTAGAGAGCGAGTTGTGAAATCCCACAGCAGGGGGACACACTTGCCTCTCAAAGGTTCCACCTGAGGAAACTGAACATACAAAAGTCTATGGGACCTCAAGAGGTGCATCCCAGAGTCCTGAGGGAATTGGCTGATGCAGCTGCCAAGCCACTCTCCTGGATATCTGAAAAGTCATGGCAGCCAGGTGAAGTCCCTGGTGATTGTAAAATGGGAAACACTGCACTTATGTTTAAAGGGTAGGAAGGAGGACCCTGGCAACTACCAAACTCTGTGCCCGGGAAGATCATGGAACAGATCCTTCTTGAAGCTATGCTAAGGCACATGGAGGACAAAGATGTGATTCGAGACAGCCAGTATGACTTCACCAAGTGCTACTGCTGTCTGGCCAACCTAGTGACCTTCTACGATGGAGTGACTGCATCAGTGGACAAGGGAAGAGCTACAGAAGTCATGTATCTGGACTTCTGTAAGGCCTTTGACATGGTTGCCCACAACATCCTTCTCTCTAAATTGGAGGTATGGATTTGATAGGTAGAAGGTGGATGAGAAATTGGTTGGATGGTTACATCCAGAGGGTAGTGACCAATGGTTCAATGTCCAGATGGAGATCTGGACAAGTGGTGTCCCTCGGGAGTCCATATCAGCACCACTACTGTTTAATATCTTCATCGGTGACATAGTGAGATCGAGAGCACCCTCAGCAAGTTTGCAGATTACACCAAGCTGAGTGGTATGGCTGACACACCTGAGGGATGGGATGCCACCCAGAAGGACCCGGACAAGCTCAAGAAGTGGGTCCATGTGAACCCCATGAGGTTCAACAAGACCATGTGCAAGGTCCTGCACCTAGGTCAGGGCAACCCCTAGTATCAATACAGGCTGGAGAATGAAGGGATTGAGAGCAGCCCTACCAAGAAGGACTTGGGGGTACAGGTGGATGAAAAGCTGGACATGAGGCAACAATGTGCGTTTGCAGCCTAGAAAGCCAACTGTCTCCTGTGCTGCATCAAAAGCAGCATGTCCAGCAGGTCAGGGGAGGTGATTCTGCTCTTCTACTCTAGTGTGGTTAGAACCCACCTAGAGTACTGTATCCAGCTCTGGGGCACCCATCATAGGGAAGACATGGATAGACCTGCTGCAGCAGGTACACAGGAGGGCCACAAAAACAATCAGATGGCTGGAATACCTCTCCTACGAGGAAAGGCTGAGAGAGTTGGGGTTGTTCATCCAGGAGAAGAAAATGCTCTGGAGAGATTTTATTGTGGCCTTTCGATACTTAAAGGGATTTATAAGGAAGATGGGGACAGACTTTTTAGTAGGGCTTGTTGTGATAGGACAGGGGGTAATGGAGTTAAAGTAAAAGAGGGTAGATTTAGATTGGACATAAGGAAGGAATTCTTTAGGATGAGACTGGAACAAGTTGCCCAGAGAGGCAGCAGATGCCCCATCCCTGGAAACTTTCAAGGTCGGGCTGGATGGGGCTCTGAGCAGCCTGATCTAGTTGAAAAAGTCCCCGGTTATTGAGGGGCTTGGACTAGATGACTTTTAAATGGTCCCTTCCAAAGCTAACAATTCTATTCTATGATTTTTAGTCATATTGACTATGTCTTCAAAAGGCCATTTTAAAAGAGAGGCAAAAAAACACAGCAAAATACATGCAATAAGAAGCTCTTTGAATATTTGAATAGACTTAGGAGCCTGCAATTTCATATAAACAACTTCCAGCACTACTAATTCACATGCATTATTGTTGTCTTAAGAGTCTTGAGGCTGCTGTTAAGGTGGGGCACCAGAGGAGTCAGAATCAACTATTTCACTTGAAAGAGGTGTTAACTGCATCCATACAGTCTTTTGACACAGCTCAATGATCTAAAGCTTTCATTTCCCCAAAATGCAAGCTCTAGAAAAGCAATAGCCAGCAGACTCAAGAGGCACATTTTCAGCATATGTATGTGACAGGTCAGCTATCTGAGCAAAAACCCTAATTTGCATTTTCCACTTCAGTGTGCTTCCATAGGAAAAGCAGAGCGTATTTCCACACATTTCAGAACTTTCTTCCTCCAGGGAAAAAAAATCAGTTGCTTGGACAGGATGCACAGTCCAAACACCTCCTTTACCTGCACCCTGACAATTGCTTAAAGCTTAAGTCATGACTGTCACTTGCCCATGAACACAAGGGGAAAACTGGTGTTACCTACCACACACAAGAGCCAGAGCTGATTCTACTACATCAGTACAGCCCAAAAAGGGCCAGAGGCTGCTCATCTTCTCTATCTGGTCAGAGGATTGCCATACATAAGACCACAATTTTTAAGTTCAGCAGGACATGGTCATTATAGGAAAAAAAGGATTTTTGCCAGGCAAATGATGCAGTAATGTTTTTTAAAATACATTTTTACTCCATTTCACAGACAGTAAAATACAGAAAGGGATGTGAAAAAGACAGGTTAACTGTTGCAGATAAACCCACCTGCACGGTGGACACAAAACCCCAGTAAAACTAACCCAAACTAAGCAATACCACCAATCTAAAGTGAATCACTTAAACCAAACCAAAAGCTTGCTCATTCATAATTAAATATAATTAGGCCTTACACCGACTAAACAGAATTCACATCCAAAGTCCATTCAGTTACCTCCAAAAACCTAACTGCAGTGCTCTTAAAAATAAGAGTCAAGTCTTTCCTTAACAGAGAGGAATCCAAGGAGAATCGTGCCACATGAAAATTTAATGTTTTTCACTTCTTCAGGGGTGAGAAGGACAAGGATCAGATGGGGAGAAATGACATTCTGAACATGAAGCAGAGACGTGATGTGCACTAAACAGAGTGTGACAACCAAAGTCAGAGAAGGCAAAAGAACCACCCTATAAAATTAATATTGCAGTGAATGTACATCTCTCCACAGCAGCAAATCGGTACTGCAGCAATTTCTTGACCTCAGTCCTAAACTGGTTAAATCCTTCCACAGGGAGGAGGCAGGCAAGCTACCACTAAGTACCCGTGAATAATACACAGCCTCACCAGGCTTATTGCTCCTCAGAACAGACATCCAATGGCTTTACTAGTACTTTTTCAACTAATTTTGACTTGTGTTTAGATGAAGGGCAGACCCCATGAAATCAAAGTGAATTATCTTGGTTTGTATTTTTGCTGTGTAGATGTATTTAAATAGCATGTGATAAACTTTACGATGTGTCAATTACTTCTATTATTTTTTGTTTACTTTGTAATCAATTATTTTATCATGATATCTAATCAAAACAGAAAATAAAAAAAGGTATTGTTTTAAATACACATGCCACTAATTAAAAAGCTTCCAAAAAAGTCTCAAGTTAAGCAGTCATTGTATGAAGGCAACATTATGGACAGTTAGTGGAGCTGGATCAATCACCTGGAGTTGGTCAAAGTCTGACAAAATTTTAGGATTACTACAAATCTGCCAGGCTTCATTCCATAAGAGAAGCTTTTCTTTTCCCCAGCTTCTTCTGGTTTTCAACACTGAACAAACCCAGAAAGAGGAGTAACTGTAAAGAAAATACCATTTGTTCCAGAAGAGGCTACTGTTGTCTAATGCCTCTTTCAAACAGTGAACTTTCACAAACTCGTTCCAAGTGCTTAGCTCATGACTTCCGTCCATGAAGCAGTTTGAATTCAATCCTTTGGCAACAAATATATACTACTTAAGCATTATTTTTTTGATTCTTTGAATACAAGTAGATGCTGTACTTAGATCTTAACAAGTTATAATCATATATTTTCCTAATGCAATTTTTGAATTAAAAATCACCCTGTCCTGGTCTCTAGATCCTCAAGCTGAACATTCCCTCGAAGTTCCCACACTCCACGCCAATAAGCCACACTGAAAACAGATTAACCTTTTGTCTAGTCTTATCACAGAGAACCTTTGTACAACATAATACAGAAAGTACAACAGAAAGTGCCCTATATCTCCTTTAAAATAGGGAACACTAAGTACAGAATAGCAAAAAAATTACCATAAATGTCATTTAATTCACAGCCTTGAGCCTGATTTTTAAACAGTAACAGCCACATAATACAGGTATTATCAAGATTTGGCATACTTTTAATAATTTGAATTTATTTCAGGATAGCAAATAGGATTCTGCTATCCTCTGATATTCCCTCCTCTTCCAAAGAAAATCTAGTATCAGATACTTAAATATCAAACTACTTTTCTTATCAACACTTTGCAAAATAACTATTTAGTAAATGTTTGTCAGTCTGGGTGTCCTCCCTTGCATTCCAGTGTTCACGTGTTTATGTTTTACAGTTTTAGGTGTCACCCATGTGGGTTCTGACACCTATTAGGAGCAGCGCTGACACCATCCTCCAGTCTCCTGCTCTAGAGCCCACATGGGGACACCTGACCTACTCATGAAGCAGCCCCTGAATGGCTGCCTAAGATGTTCAGGCAGCTGTAAAAACAAATAAATAAACAAGCAAGTAAATCAATAAGAGCTGATGAGGAGTTTCAAAATTTAACAATAAATAAATACAGTAGTGCTCACGAGCAGTTTCCAGAAAAAGCATGAAACAGAAGCTGTAACCTGACCTTCACTGAGCCTTTCCTATTGCTTCTAAAAAAAACAAAACAAAAGATGAGGGCTAAGGGCCCTGACTTAAGTCTTCTATTTTCTTTGCTTTTTAGTCCAAAATATATACAACAATGACATCTGTAACAAACATACAGGTGATACATATTTGTTTGGAAGCTGTTGAGTGCTATTTTATTATACTTTTATTTTCCAAGGTAATTATTCTCAGCAGGTTCTTACAGTCAAAATACATGAGATTTTTTTTAAACCAAGCTTTGTAGGTTTATCATTGTTTATTACAGAAAATTAAACCAGTCAAATGCATAAATAGCCTCATGCATAACCCACTGAATTAAAAGCTTTGCAGCAGGATCAAGCTGGGAAACACAATGAAGTGAGGAATAGTCCATCTTGATAAGGTTTTCTGTAATGCCAATTCAAAATGCTATCTACTGTTGCTCCCGATAAAAATATTGGCACAACCAATGTGGCTGTGTTGTGGTATCCATAGAACTATACTAAATGATATGTGGAATATAAACTAACAAGTTTAACTACTGTTTTGTATTTCAATTTCCTATAGAGCTGAGATGAAAAATTTACTTCCATTACAGAAGATTTAAATTTTGTATTTGTAGAGAAGTGCCTAATTACTACTTTAGTTTGTTTCAACTTGGTCATGTTTCTATGGGCATATTTTCTTATGCTATTTCCCTACCCTGTGCACATGTATCTCTGTGCAGGGAGATAGAGGGATCACTAGACACAACAGGCACGACTCCAAGCAGTCACTGGAAAGTGTCCAAAAATTAGAGCTGCACACACAGAAGCATATGATGCAGTTGAGAAGTTGAAGGGCTTTCTGTCCATACATGTTTCCACGAGGGAAAAGGCTGCAGCAAGTAGAGACTACTTTTGGCATTACTGTTTTCAGGTACCCGAACATGATCTTATACTTTCACTGTAGCTGCCTGAGAAGAGATGGAAGGCAAGAGAAAGCCTTTTTGATGCCATTTTCAGAGGGCCAGTTGTGAAACCACGAGGAGGACTGCTCGTGATCTGCCCGAAAGGAAGAGGAATCCTGAGAAATGCTGCAAGAAAACTGGAACGCAGTTGTCATATGGGAGATGTGGAAAAGCTGAGGGTCCTGAAAGGCAGCACATGCGGTAAACAAGTATGTTACACAAGTACTTTTCTTGTTTCAGTGTTTTCATAGTCAGCATAAGTCAACACAGCGTATTATAAATATAAGTGGGCATTCTTAAGCTCCTAGGTTCTCTTATAATTAGAGAGGAATTCACAACCACACTCAAACCCCAAAACAATCAGGAACCAGACAAGAAAATTAAGCATGTTGCTGAGTTGCAAAACACATTCTAAGAAGTTTCAGGCCAACAACTTTAAAGTTGCTTTCCCGGAGAGAGAGGGAGAGAGAGAGAGGTCCAAAGAAGACCACACTCAAGTTCCTCCACTGACCCACCCAGCCCCTAGCTCAAATGACAGTCACAGAGGACATCTCTTCTGTGAATACAGGACTACTGTCACCAAAGACATTAGAGCCAGTTTATCTGAGATGCAACACTCTTCTCCAGTTCCTACTTCAGAAAACTTTCAAGGAACAGCTTCACAGTCACATGCTAACCCCAATAATTTGTCTCTCCCCACCCTTTTCACCACTTTGCAGAAGAAAAGAATCAGTGACTGCTTAAGCTCAGCTGCAACCAAATATCAAACCATGGCCTTAGGCAGGAGATTAGAAGCCAGTGAGCTTCAATCATTATTGTTGGAAACTTTGCAAATGAAAAAAACACCACAAAGAGAAGCATGGCTCCTTAAATTCTATCCTAAAATTATGACACTCCAACCATTTCATGACTTTACTCCACATGACTTTAAGGACTGGGGTTCATTCACGCAATGTACTCCCATCTCTCACACACAGAGTCCTACCCCACACCAGAAATACATTAGCACTCAGATTTTCTGTCTGTTTTTCCTTCCCCTACCTGCCAGCTGCAAACATTGGCCTTCACTGTGGCAGATAAATTCCAAGTTACATAATTAGCACAGTCTGGGCTGTTAATTAACCTCTTAAAAGACATCTAGAGTAACAAGAGAAACATACTCTAATGTTTCTGCCTGGTCTGAACCTTGCTTGCTACAGGTCCCTGCCCTCCACGCAAAAGCAGCAAGTCATGAAAGCTCAACGTTAAATGACATCATGCCTACAGTTCCTCCTCTTTTCTTCAGTTACCCATCCTGCTTTTGCAAATTACTTTTCTCAAAAATTAGTGGTGTCTGGAAACATAAGGGAAGCACTAGCAGGCACGGTAGACATGATAAAGTAAAAAAAAAGTAAAGTAAAAAAAAAGTAAAGTAAAAAAAAAGTAAAGTAAAAAAAAAGTAAAGTAAAAAAAAAGTAAAGTAAAAAAAAAGTAAAGTAAAAAAAAAGTAAAGTAAAAAAAAAGTAAAGTAAAAAAAAAGTAAAGTAAAAAAAAAGTAAAGTAAAAAAAAAGTAAAGTAAAAAAAAAGTAAAGTAAAAAAAAAGTAAAGTAAAAAAAAAGTAAAGTAAAAAAAAAGTAAAGTAAAAAAAAAGTAAAGTAAAAAAAAAGTAAAGTAAAAAAAAAGTAAAGTAAAAAAAAAGTAAAGTAAAAAAAAAGTAAAGTAAAAAAAAAGTAAAGTAAAAAAAAAGTAAAGTAAAAAAAAAGTAAAGTAAAAAAAAAGTAAAGTAAAAAAAAAGTAAAGTAAAAAAAAAGTAAAGTAAAAAAAAAGTAAAGTAAAAAAAAAGTAAAGTAAAAAAAAAGTAAAGTAAAAAAAAAGTAAAGTAAAAAAAAAGTAAAGTAAANAGGTAAAAAGAGTAAAAAAAAGTAAAAAAAAAGTAAAAAAAAAGTAAAAAAAAAGTAAAAAAAAGTAAAAAAAAGTAAAAAAAAAGTAAAAAAAAAGTAAAAAAGGGAGGGGTGGGGGAAGGGATTTTGTGAACATGTCTAACACATGCATTTCAGAAGAGCCAATAAGGGCTTCCACAGCGTAGAAGGCTGAACTCCAGCAGGTATTTCTGAGCTCTTTTCTGCCAGCACACTCATTCTGTCTTGGGTTCAGTTAACTGCAGCCTTCTGCTGCCACAGGACAGCTTCAGGCCTAGAAGATTTATTTCTGCCAGTGGTCACGCAGGGGTTAAAGAGCCAATTTTCTAAGGAGCTCACTCCAG
Organism: Nycticryphes semicollaris; assembly: GCA_013400055.1. Lineage (NCBI taxonomy): Eukaryota > Metazoa > Chordata > Aves > Charadriiformes > Rostratulidae > Nycticryphes > Nycticryphes semicollaris. Next base: position 2,068,135 of record VXBJ01002849.1, on the reverse strand, counting down.
AAGGACAGTTCCAAAATGACTTTGCAACACCTCCAACCAGCATGGAAGAGAGCACTGTTAATACTGGTATGGCAAGCTTCCAGGGAAGGGGAGCTGAACTTCTCCTCTAACAGTCTTCACAGACACTGCTGGCGTTGCTACTTCTCTTGTCATTCAAACAGATACTATTTCTTTGGCTTATATAAGTTCCAGTGAAGAACTTTATAGAAGGAAATGTATCTCACTGCTCCCCCATGCAAGGCGTTGGATGTCAAGACAGGAAACCAGAGCAATATCCTAAATGCTTATGGTACTTTCAACAGCCATTCCAACAGCAACAGAGAGCCTTCCAGATAAAGCTTAGGCTGAAAAGCAAAGATGTAATCAACAGCTTTTTAATAATCATGCTAATTTTTCAGCTACGTTCTTCTACTACTCATGGGCACAGAACCACAAACCATGGTACTTCTATTTGGATGCTACTAGTTATCCTTTAATTATGTATGCACTAGGCTTTAATACTTTAATGATTACTAAAACAGTTTTAACACGTAAGCAGAGCACTGCAGCAATTTTATCAACCTTCAGGTGAGGAAACCACACAACTAATCTATTCAAAAGCAAATTATGATAAATATCGCACTTTTATTTAAGCATCTGTTAAATGTTGTGAGTCCTCAAAAAAAAAAAAAAAAAAAAACAAACAAACCAACAGAGCAGCCAATTCACAATGCGCAAAGTCAAAGCCCTTTCAAAAATACAGGATGTGGCTGCATGCAGAAGTAGTTGCCCTTCCAAAATAACAAATTTTATATACTTGACCCAAGGTAATTTTTTTGCATCTCTGGGTATAGAGCAGCAGTAGAATGCACTTTTCCCTATGCAATTCACAGCATTAGTTCAAGACTGTAGATGCTGGAGAGTCTCCTTCCTGTGTTGTAGAAAGGTGCAGCAGGTAGAAAAGTCATTGCAAACTGAGCTCCACAGGGTGGCTGGATACCTGGTTGGCTTTTGGATGATCCTTGACTATGAAGTTCTGCAGTGAAGCTTTTCTTCTGATGAACTCATCACTGATACTGACAATCTGTATTAACCACTTTTTGTCCTTCTTGTCCTCACTAGTGCTTTTTCACCTTTCTTTTACTTTCATTATGAAGACCTTCTTCTCTCTTGAGCTCCACTTTGCCTGGGGTGGATTAAATTGATTATTTATACCCCTGATTGCAGTAATTATAATTTGTTAAACTGGAAGGAATAAATAAATGTCTAAGAACAAGTCATAAAAACTTATTCTTTACTTGAAAAAATTTATTTAAATGGAATTCTCATTCTGTGATCTAAGTGTTAGAAAAGAATATTTAAATGCCTGTGTGATTGTGGATGGAAACAAACAGAAAACAACTTCATGGGGTAAGAGTGGAAGAAACAAATGATGAGTTGGGTGGTTACTACAGGATCAGGAATGACGCAGGACAGCAATGGCATTTGCAGCCTTGCAGGTGACAAAGTAGTAAGAAGAGAAAGTGCTCTTCTACAAAGCCTCCTTAATACTGAAAATTATCCCTCGGAATGAAAGAATGCTATTTAAAAAAGCAACAGATGCAGCTGAGCTGTAAAACAAAATACTGTTCCTGAAACTGAGGCAGGAGCAAAGGAAAAGAAAGTTATCAGGCAGCACCAACACAGAGTTCTAATTTGGCAAAGAGAATGCACAGTAACACAGTATTAAGCATAAGAACTCTTTCTATTGATCCTCATGTTTTAGCAAACACAGCAAGAACTGAACAGAACTCTGCAGTTACAAAGGAACGGAGGCGAGGGGCAGGGAATTCCATTAACGCATTATTTCTGAAGCGCCCTTGTACCATAACTCAAGATGTTTCTCTAATTCAAAACAACAAGGAATAATGTAACCAGAAAAACAAAGTTAGCATTCTGTTTTTCTTCATCTGCTAATTTTTGTGTGCCTTTCTTTCATTTTAACTTACCAAAAATACTTTGTGGGGCAACACTGGTGAGAGAACGAAGCTTTTGCAGAGGTAGAGAAAAAGCAATAGACACCACACAAGAGATTTGAGGCAGGAAAGAGACATCAGGTGCTCAGGATGAAACCCATGGAAACAGGCAAAGTTACATACAAAACCTGAACATTCACTCAGTTCTCCTAATATGAGTCAGATTAAGAGGCATTCATTCCTAGTCTTGGGCAAGAAATCTTTACACACACACACCCTACCCCTGTAAACATAGCCCTGAAATTTAACAGCATAAGCTTAAGCAAAGCCGTTTGGTTTTTTTTCCTGTTTTAGCCAAAACTCCAGATTTAGAATAGGCAGATCTTTGCTTGACACATCACAGCTCAAATGTATTTTCAGTAATTTAGTGAGAAAAACAAATATAAGTGTTCAGGCTGCCCTAAATAGGTAGGCTTTAATCATGTAAATTATCTACTGCCATGGTATTCTTCAGTCTATTCACATACATACATTACTGTAGAAACAATCAATGAAAATAGAAGATTCACAGCAAGGAGCATCTCATTATTACAGGAAAGAAGTCATTAGGTGCATCACCTAGCATGAGGTTCCTCAAGTCTAGAAGGATACTACAGATAACTATTTTGCCCCTCTTTCATTTGTATATCACTGCTGGTGCCTCCTCTTCAACTCTCTGCACCCACCAAGCTGGCTACAAGTCCTCTGCCAACTACTCAGTCCCACCACTCTTACATTAGCTCTAGTTTTTGTGCTGAAATGGGTCAGTGCTGTATAATTCATCAACACCTGAACAATATAATTCATATGTGGTATATTCCCACACCTTGGCGACCGCACTAGCGTTGTTACTGAGGAGAGGAAGAATAACATTCCCTGATAGTGCAGAGATTAAATATTAAGTCTGTCCTCATTTACACAACGGATAACACCAAGATACCTTATTTCAGATTCATCTTCAAATGCCACATTGGAACTTGTCCTCCACCCCCAACAATGAAGGAAAACAAAACCCCCAAGATTCAGCACCATAAGGATGCTCCCAGCACTTAGCAATGGACTGCTTTGTTTATTTTTTTGTATCAACATGAAGTGTTTTGTGCTTCCTATTATGATACAGGTTATTTAAACACAAACATTATAAATAACTTTGAAACAGTTAGTCACTGTAACTAAGGCAACAAGTCTCCCACTCAATTTCCAGAAATAGGAATAGAGGAATAGAGGTAAGAACAAAATAAAAAGTTGGCAAGAGCAAGAAAGCAAATGATCAAATATGAGTTTGACCTCTGGAAGGCCCAGCTGATTAGAGAAAAATAAAAGGCACAGCAACTGAGAAACAAACTAGCTGCTAATAGATTAAGCGAAGGATGTGAAGTGTGTAACGCCAGAGAAATTTAATTTCAGTCATCATATTCCACAACCTACCTCAGTGAATGGAAACAAGGACTGAAATTTGGGAATGTAACAATCCAGATCAGACAGCAGATTGCTAGTTCTGTCTCTGCAGCTACTAATCAGCTTTCTATGGGAATCACTGGCTTTTTCATGGGTACTAAGGAAGTCACTTCTTCAGAGGCAAGTGTGCATTTGCCTCAGTGTTTTTCCCGCTGATATTTGCTTCCAAGTAATGGTCACAACCCTTCGATGCTATCTACGTGAATAGACCTTTATACACTCACAGAAGGCCAGTGAGTTAACAGGATTTGCCATGAGGATATGGCTGCAGAATCAAGGCTTGCTTTGTTTCTCCCCCACCTTTTTTATTGAAAAAAAGGAAAAAAAAAGTAAGTTTATTTTCTTCACAGAGAAGAACTGCTTGTTCACAAGTCAGAAGTTCCCGAGTTATCAAGAGGGAATCTGATCCCCCAAACTGAACACACGGTAGAACCAGGTTCTCTCAACATGTTCTAATGGAAGGGCTGGTAATTACTTCATATAACAAGATAAATGGAGTTCAAGTTACTCAAAGTTTTCCATCAATTAAAGAAACTTATCTTTTCAGTACATGCGAGTTCTTAGCCTGGGAATACAAGAATTAACAGTTAGACTTCAGGTACAATGAATATTACAGCTTCCTATTTTGTTTATCTGTTATACAGTTAAAACAGATAAGATGCAAATTTTAGGACGAATATGGGATGGAGAACAGAACCCAAATAGTAGTTCTCAACTTCAGGAAGATTCCCAAAAGTTTTGGGCTTGTTTTGTTTTGTGAGGTTTTTTGTTTGGTTGGGGTTTTGGGTTTTTTTAAGAAAACAGTAACTTTAAAGTACCTGCCACCCAAAAAAAAAAAAAAAATTAAACCCATATCTCATTAGTCTATGTCTGCACAGAATTCGTAGAGCAATACCATGTAATTCCATTCCCACCATATCCCTTCCTCATCAAACAGCAGCATCTCCTTTTCATCACCACAGGAGACCATTCCCCCTCTTAGTGTAACAAGGAACTCATTGGGACATTTATTCTTGGCATGAATTCTAAAAGAATGAAGCCTAACACTGGCAGTAATGAAAATAGCAACCATAGAGGCATTCAGAGCGTTCACTATGACACTGCAAACATTTGTTTAACTGCCAATTGAACAAGATCCATCTTAGCTAAGAGAAAGATATAAATGGGCAATAAAGAAGTCAGTGCTCTTACTGTTCAAGGACTTTCAAGATAAGTGGTCACTCTAATATCCATTCATACTCCAATCCTTTCCACTCACATCTGACTCCTGGGAATAAATGCATTGCCTCAAGCAGAGTCTAGTAGTCATACAGAAAGATCCCATATAAATTCCCTTCAAATGCCCATCATTACAAGCCATTACATATTCAAGAATCAGAGAAAACAGGATATGCATCATTATAACTATCATGTTCTGAAAGAAAAAAAATAAAGCTTTACCAAATATAATGATGTCGCATCCAATGAGCTTTGCCACAAGTAGTTATATAGATACCAAATTAAACGGAAAAAAAAAAAATAATCAGCCAGTGTTGATCAGACCTTGTTGCATTTCAACAAAACTCTGCTGAAAAGCAGGCTCAGGCTGGCCTAAAAGATAACAAGTAGGCAGGCACATGGGTAAGGCTTGTAAGAGAAAAGCCAAAAATCCCTCGGTTGTTAGGCAACCGAAATTCCACCTATCCCCTAAGAAAAACCGGGCTGTCAATCATTCCTTACGTGCAAGAGGGACTAACTCACAACTCTTTAAAGCAAGAATTTACGTGTTCTAGGAAGGAGTTAGTATACCTAGAAACCATCACTGAATAGCAATAAAGAGAAGATGCTTCGCCTTTCAGAGTCAGCTGTGCAGAATTGAGAGGGCTTTTATACAGGAGATCAAGACATACCATTATGGAGACTCACAAGCAGGTTATTCCTTTTTCTTCCCCTCAAGAAAGGTCTGCTAAAACTCTAGTGAACCTTGACCCAAACTTTGCTTTCCATGCAGTTTCTTACGGGAGAATAGCAGAGTGTTTTAGGAATAAACAAGCTCTTACAGCCTCTCTCTCACCTGGCATTTTAGCTGTTAAAGCAGCTCCTCATCTAGAAGAACCTGGTATAAAAGCACCAATCTAAAGACAGGATGAAGGCAAACAAACTAAAGAGCAAATACCTTAATCATAAGGTACACTTACTACATTCTTCATCTCTCTTGAATGGCTTAACCTTTGGCGACAGAATTTGTAGATTTACTTCCTCTGCCTTTAAACACGTCTGTCCAACGCTGCACAACAAACCAAGAGCAACGAGAACAACCTACAGCTTCTAGCTTGACACTTGAATGATTGCTCTTCCTGTCCTGGAGTTAAAGTTTGCTATTGAGCACTACAGATATCAACTTTGCCCACCATAGTTCAATTTAGCTTCAAACGTGACTTTTTGCAAGTACAGCTTATGGGGTTTTTCTGATACCTAATACTCTTTGAAAGCAAACTTAAGTCACTGCTGAAATTGCAACACACACTCCGGACGATTTCAAAAATTTGAAAGATATTCCAAGCTCATAGGATTGCAAAGCAATACAGCTCAAGCAGCGTTAACACAAATTTGCAGAGTATGTACCTGCTTGCTGAACCCAAGGAAAGGCCTACTCTTCTCAGCGCACAGAAAACCTTCATTCTGAAAGTTCAATGCATCCAACCAGCCTCCAGAGACAACCAAATATTTGAGCTTCACAAACACATTAAGCATCTGGAGGATCAAAGTTTTGTTTATAAGTGTACTAAGTAAATTAAATCATCTGCAAGTGGAACTGGGATTTCACCCTCTGAGCTCAACTAAGAGCCTCAGAGCAGAATTCTTCACCTCAATGCAAGTTCTCAAGCGTTGCTTTTATGCTAGTAAGCAGTAAGTTCCAAAACTAAACTAAACCAAGCGTAAGAAAATAGCGAGTTGCTTGTATGCCCTAAGTCTGTCTCTCCCCAGCGTAATTCTGACATTAAGTCATGCAGAGCCCTTCTACATTATCAAGGGAAAAAAAAAATCAACAGGTTGCTGTTGACTTTGGAAGGAAAATAATCCAGAGAAATATGTGAAAGAAAAACTTTATTTAGTAGAACTGTTGTTCCAGAAAGTTAGAAATCTGTCTGACTGTTGCAGAAGGACATTAGCAAATCATTTCCCTCCTCCATAGTAGTTGAACAGTACAAACAACAGAGCAGCCTCTGCGCTCCCCCATGAAGCACAGCCACCACCAAAGACAGACAGGCAGACAGTCCCAGTCCAGGAACTGCAAAGGCAAGCACGCGACAGTTCACTTACTTCTAAATGAACGCATCACTATGAAGCGAAATGCACAATTCGACCATAGACAAGGCATGTTTCATGAAATACTTAAGATAAACCCCTCTCGTTTCATACAGTACCACAGGTGGGTTTTTACAATGAGCGGGTGGTGGTACAACCTCGGCGCACCATCGAGTCCTGAAGTCAAGCCCCCTTTGCAGCACACCCCACAAGAACACTGACCCGCAGGAACTCTCTGTAGTTAGCAGAACTGAGGTTTTTCACATTAATATGACTCCTCGGGATTCTTGGCATTCCTCAAGGGAGCAATTTTAACAGAATTTAGTTTGTAATAACTGATTTATCAAGCAACTGACACTCACCAGGCAGAAATACAGCTGCTGCTAAAATTCACTCTTTAAAAAAGCCTCTTCTTCTAAACCAACACTCCATCCCTCCTCTGCCTCCTTTCCCTGCCCCTACCACCTCCCTTTTAAGTGACAGAATACTGCAATTCCCAGCCTATCACTGCACCTTTACACATCCATGAAGCCTTTAAAAAAAAATAAATCCACCTTATGCTTCTGGATTAAAACTTGCATTGCGATAGAAGCCAAAAGTCTCACATGCATTACGCTGTCACACCAGTGGTGCCACACAATCCAGTGTTTCACCTCAGCACCAGTCAATAGTAGGATCCTTCCCAGAAGGAAAAGTTCTGAAATATAGTACTTTCCCATTGACATATTGATGATGGGGTTTTGCTGGTTGTTTCCCAACAACCGTGAAACAGAAAGAGTAAAAGAATTGTATTTCTTGGTTTCAACAGAAGGGCTTATTTAATAGAAGAGATGAACAAGTGTTCATTTCTGTGCAGAGCCTCCTGTAGAAGAGCTGTAACGAAGCCTAAAAAGAAACCAAAGACACCAAGTGGCCTTCCGGTCCACAATCCTTCCTCACTCATAGATGAGGCTCTAAGGAAAACATACAAGACTTCACTAATTTCACATACAATCCAGCAGGACATAAAGATCCCAGCCCCATATTGCTAAACGTTTTTTAGAGGCAAAAATCCCAAGGGACCCGCGCGAGGTAAGCATAAAAAGACAGAGGTGACTGATGAAAGGTAAGGACGAGCTGATAGCAATCAGCATAATAAACAGACACAGGATAGCAGCTCCCCAACCACTGCCAAGTTTCTAGGTGTTTGGGTTGTGGGTTTTTTTTTTCTCTGGGGCTTTCCTTTTGTTTTTTTTTTTTAGCTTTTGGGGTGGTGAGGGAAAAGAGGGGACACGGGAGGGGTCTCCAAGCATTACAGTCAGTTATCTTTAAGGAAGAGCGTCAAGGAGACTATCAGCAAGGCGCGTGAGTTTTGGTTTGGTTTTGGGTTTTTTTTTAATAAAGAATTTGGTCTAACACGCACGAATACACGAGGAAAACGCACGTTTTCTAGGAAGCATCTCTTTCACACGCGGCAAACTGGCAGCGCAGACCCTCCCACCTTTGTATCTTGCCACCGCGCAGGAGACAATAGGTAGGACAGGGGAGACACCAGGGGAAAAAGAAAAAAAGAAAAAGAAAAAAACGGACAGAGCAGGGAAGACAAGTATTTTTTCGCAAGCCGAGGTGGAAGCCGGAGAGGCTGGCGAACAAAGAAGGGTGTGATGCGCTGAACGCAACAAGCCTCTGAAGGCACGAAAAAAACCCTCCTGCTTCCCAGCAGGGGAGCGGGCACCGGGGGACGGTACGCCAGGACCACGGAGAAAGATGTGGCGGCCGAACAGAAGGGCGGTGTTGGGTTTTGGGGTTTTTTTTCTTAAAGGCCCGAAAGGGCGAGGAGGTGCGCGGCGGGGCGAGCGGGCAAGGCTCGGGCACGTGAAACGGCGACCGGCGGTGGTAGTGCCCAGGTCGTGCTCCGGGAGGCGAGGAGAGGGGCCAGCCCCCGCTGCCGGGACCGGCGCCTGCCGTCGCGCCTCCCCAGCCCCACCGGTCCCATCCCTTCACTGCGGACGGGAGGCCCCTCCGGCGCTCAGAAACCTTTCCCTTCCCCGGACACGGGCCCGGGGTAGCGCACAGACCCCTTCGTCGCCCCTCCCCGGGGCGGGGGACACGGCCGGGGCAGCCCTGGGCGGGTC
>VXBJ01002849.1:1996197-2059085 GCA_013400055.1 Nycticryphes semicollaris | reverse complement strand
TCCACCCCGCCCCGCTCCCGAGGAGCTTCCTGAATTAACCGCCCGCCGTAGGACAGGGGAGACACCAGGGGAAAAAGGGCATCAAAGACGCCCGCCCGCGCCGCCGGCCGCGGCCCCGCACTACTAAGAGCGGTACTGATTGGCCAGCGTGAGGCGGGGCGGAGTAAGGGCGGCGTTGATTGGCGGGGTGGGCGAGGCGGGCTAGTAGAGGGAGATAACGTGAGATGGGCCCGGTCTTGGGGAGCAGAAGTGAGGAATGGCCGTAGTTTACCCAGGCTTGGCCTCGGCCACCCGGCGAGAACGAGCCCTGGGACGGGGTTTGTCGGCACAGCTGGGGTCGAGGCTCGCCCTAGGCAGGGTCCTCCGGCAGCTCCCGGCCGTGGCACTGCCGGGGAAGGGTGGCTGGCACCTGCCTGCAGCCCTGCAGGGTGCAGTCATCCGCTACCCGAGAGCTGGCGTGAGCCCCTTGGCTCCTGAGGGGAGAAGGCGTCAGCCCTCTCCCGCCTTTGTATGACAGAAATGAGTCAAAGAGTTGCACCTCCTGCTAATGGCAAAGGGGATACGTTACGGCCCGAGAGTCATTTAGGCCCAAGGTGGGTGTAGGTGCAGGGTTGTGCTGCACGCTCCTGGTGCCTCCTGGCAGGAGTGGAGCCGCCGTGGCAAAGCCTGGCTTCGAGTCTGTGTCGGTGTGGGAGGAAGGAGGAGCATCGGTAGAACTGGCAGCCGTGCTGGGTGGCCTCAACAGGCCAAACACGGGCAGAAAGACAGACCATGTGTTACCAAATGGTGAGATGGAGCTGCCATATGCAAATACAGTACAAAAATACAGTCAATTCTGAAAAGAGTCTGCTTCACTATGTATTACGTATTCATCTTTTCTTGGTGGCGGATTGGTAGAGATGTCACATGTAATTCTCATATATTTACAGGCTTGGTCATAGGCCTCTGTCTGTCAAAAACAAAGGACATCTTCATAGATAGGACTTTAAAATTGTCTTGTGAAAGGAACAAAAAGCAGCTCACAGAACACTGAAACTAGATGAAGTGTTGCTCTCCCATGAAATAACACTGTGGCCAGCCAGCCCAGCATGATAACTATGATTTAGAAGGGTTATCTTCTGGAATTTGTTATCCACCACCTCCTCTACCCTTCAAAAAAACCACCCAAAGCCTGAAGAGACTGCATTTTTTGGAATTGCATACTGCTACAGACAACGCTGTTAAGAATGTTTTGACTTTTCCTGTAGCTTCAAAATAGACTGTGACTTCTAACCACTCCACATGTAGTTAAATCTACTTCAACTTTAGTATTTCATTCAGAAGAAAGTTTAATAAAGCAATCAAATGTATTCTGTGTGAACCCTTGGTTGTGTGGTTTTGCCCCCACTCATGTGCTTGTTGATTCCAGTAGGAGCCTGACATGTGAATGTGTTCTCTTGATGACTGGCAACATGAGAAGAACAGAAGGATTTTCTATAGGTGTTAGCTGAGGCAGATCTTTGCATACTAGGGGCCTGATGGGGTATACTTGTTTATGTTATTTTAACCAATTAGGATTGTGGTCTTATTTTACCAGGCAAAGGAAAAAACCCTTGACATTGTCATACTTTTAAAATTCATTTTGTTAGCATCTAGATACATCCAGAAATGCTGATTATAGTAAGTAAATGTTTGAGTTAATTTAGCCCCATATTTTAATACTCGAACATTTCTACCTACTTTTTTCACTCGTTTGTGAATGAAAGCGTATTGTATGCAAATACGAAACAGGTAGATTTTGACACTATGCAAAATGGTTGAGGACTGGGATAACAACGTGGTAAAGAGACTGATGGTTGTGAAAATTAGAGATAATTTTATCAATGCAGTCAGTGAAGTAGAAAATAGCATCAGGAAATATTGCCTTTGTCTGTCCCCAAATTAGGCTGCGCCTTTTCAAAGTGAAAAGTATGTCTGGGAGCTGATAAAGTTCTGCTTCCTCCTGTGAAGCTTATCATTTTATGGAGTTATTCAGAAAAAACATCAACTTTCAGCTCACCTGCTGTTTAGAGTAATTTCTCTATGTAGACAAGTCATCGCACATAAAATTGTCACACCTGGAATCACTCGCACCTCTTGCAGCTTGGAGGCAGGCAGTGTTTCAGTAGGGGAAGGTGCGTCTATTTTATTAGTTCCCCGGCTCCTTCCTCAAATACTCAGGCTACAGCCAGGGAGCAGGCCTGCTGGTTTTATCTTATGTACTTAAATATGTCATTAACCGACTGAACTCTGACCCCAGATCATTGCTTTTGTTTGTTGTTTGGTTTTTTTTGAGTTTTGGTTTGTTTTTTTTCCCTGTGAGTTATAAGATAATATAATATGGGAAAGTTTCAAGTGGTAAAACATGGAAGTTAGACTGGAGATACCCGTCTGTTTCAGTTCAGGCAGGAGCAGTTGTTGGGATGGCTCTACTTACACCCCGGCAGATAATGCGGAAGTGGGGGATTTTCCCAGGGCTTTTTCCCTGATACCAACCAGCTGCATATGGATACTTTGTCTCAAGTCACAATATAAATATTGTCCTATTCTTAATTCTGTGTAAAACACTCCAAATAGTTATTACAACTGGAAGAAAAATATGATAATATCACCAACAGTATTGTCTGTTCTGACACTGTCCCACAAAATACGTGATTTGGCTGCAGAGCAATAGAAATAATTGAAGTGAAGCCTCAAAAGTTAAAAGTAACAGCACGGTAAGGAAAGGAGCAGCTCTTGTTCATTTATTACCATCTATTTCAGGATAACTTCACCCACCTATGTTATTTTTAAATGCTGTGTTACAAGTAACTGCCCAGGTGTCCCTTGGGAACGAAGTCTGTGAGTATTGACATAGGCAGGACATTTCTGATAATGTTCAGAACATACACCCGCAGAAGTTAGAACTTTCCACGGCACCCTTTGAAATTGGACGGTTTGTGAATTATCAGCAGCGCAGCTCTCCCCAGGGCAGGCTTTTCGGCAGAGTGCGACAGGCTTTGACTGCAGGGCTCCCATTAAACGCCAACGTTAAATCTTCACGCTGTAACCTACCCCACCATGTGTAACACTACCCAGGGCTTTAAAGACAGGACCATATGTGCTGCGCTGAAATACATAATGGCATCGGATTGAAGAGACCACGGAAACCTCACGCTGGAGATGTTTTGTGAACTCATCTGAAACACGCTCATGTTTTATTTAGTTTGCCAGGAAGGCCTGGATATTTAGCTCTTTCTAAACGAGGGTTTCAGCCCTGGTGAAGTAGGTGTTTATTCTTTTTTTTTTTTTTTTTTGTTCTTCTACGTGGGTAAACAGGCACAGAGGTCGACAGACTTACACAAGGTCATGGCATGAGTCACTGCTGTGGCTAGGAATAAAATCCAGGAGACCTGATTGCCACTGCCCTCCTCAAAACACTGTCATGTACTCCTAAATGAAAGCCTGATTGATTTTATTTTTACTGAATACAAGGTGTCTGAAATCAATATAAAGTTATAATTTCCTATGGAGAGACACATTTATCTTTATGGCCCTGAATCAGCATTCCTTGGGAGCTAGTCTTCTGATGGAAACCACACTCGTTTTATACTGGTAGGTTGGGAGCATCATCATAAAGGATTCTACACATGCTGTGACACATTTTATCCATCAAAATCTAAACAGTCAAGGTTTTGTAATTCTGTCCCAGAGATTACACTGGCTGTTCATAGTTACTGACTGTAATGGAAACATATTGAATATCATAATGGCATCATCAATCAAATATCATCGATTGGCATTCGAAAGCACCATTTTGCTTGTGGATGCTCATTTGACCAATTTCGTCCCTGTTTGGTGCAGACAGGAGGAGAGAGAGCTCACATGCCGTCCTTATTCAAAGAACAAATTTATTATCCACAGGAGGGTAGGACAAACACGAGTGTCCTTTGTACAATCAGCAAGTGGCAGGGGCCTGCCAAGGGCGCGTTCTAAATTCTTGTCAGTCATTTATTCTAAGGAAAATTCAAGTAGAAGGGAGAGAAAACAGAAAATTAAGAATACAGAGAGTGAGGCAACAATAGTAAGAAATTATATTGCTTGCATTTTGATGGGAACAATGTTGTGGGGTGTTTGAATCACAGAATCACAGAATCACAGAATCTTAGTGGTTGGAAGGGACCTTTGAGATCAAGTCCAACCACATTAAAAAACAAAAAAACAAAAACACAACAAAAACCCCACACACAAAAACAAACAAACAAACAAAAAAAGCCACCCACCAACTAAACCCCACACCCACAACCCCACACACAACACCCCACCACAAACAAATAATCTTGGCCACTAGAGCATGCCCTGAAGAGCCACGTCTACACGTTTCTTAAATACCTCCAGGGATGTTGACTCCACCACCTCCCTGGGCAGGCTGTTCCAGTGCCTGACCACTCTTTCAGTAAAGTAATTCTTTCTAATATCTAATCTAAACCTCCCCTGCCGCAGCTTCATACCATTTCCTCTGGTCCTGTTGTTATTCCCTTGGGAGAAGAGGCCAATCCCTGCCTCTCTACAGTTTCCTTTCAGGTAGTTGTAGAGGGCAATAAGGTCTCCCCTCAGCCTCCTCTTCTCCAAACTAAACATGCCCAGTTCCCTCAGCCTCTCCTCGTACGACTTGTTCTCCAGACCCCTCACCAGCTTGGTGGCTCTCCTCTGGACACGCTCCAGCACTTCAATCTCCTTCCTGTAGTGAGGGGCCCAGAACTGAACACAGTACTCGAGGTGAGGCCTCACCAGTGCCGAGTACAGAGGCACGATGACTTCCCTACTCCTGCTGGCCACACTGTTCCTGATACAAGCCAGGATGCTGTTGGCCTTCTTGGCCACCTGGGCACACTGCTGGCTCATGTTTAGCCGGCTGTCCACTAACACTCCCAGGTCCTTTTCTGCCAGGCAGCTTTCCAGCCACTCTGCCCCAAGCCTGTAGCGCTGCCCAGGGTTGTTGTGACCAAAATGCAGGACCCGGCACTTGGCCTTATTAAACCTCATCCCATTGGCCCAGTGATCCAACCTGTCCAGATCCCTCTGTAAAGCATTCCGACCCTCAAGCAGATCAACGCTCCCACCTAGTTTGGTGTCATCTGCAAACTTACTGAGGGTGCATTCAATCCCCCTGTCCAAATCATCGATAAAGATATTGAACAAGACCAGCCCCAGAACTGAGCCCTGAGGGACACCACTGGTGACTGGCCACCAACCGGATTTTGCTCCATTAATCACAACTCGCTGGGCACAGCCATCCAGCCAGTTTTTAATCCAGTGGAGGGTACACTTGTCTACGCCGTGATTTTCCAGTTTCACCAGGAGAATGCTGTGGGGGACGGTGTCGAAGGCCTTACCAAAGTCCAGGTAGACAATATCCACAGCCTAAGTTTATCTGCTTCAGCAGGATAAAGCAGAGTCTGAAGGAAACATAAGAAAGGTGTAAGGGACTTTTACACAGTGGAGAATTTTATCCCAAATCTTTTTGTGATTTCTTTTGTTAATAAGACTCAAAACTGTCCAAACATTGATAAGAAGAGGTTGTTCACCTTTGGGAATGTGATCATAAAACACTTAATTCTGACTAGCTGTAAAGCCAAAATGAATCTAGTAAAAATTAAAGAAATAAATTGTACCTTTAAATGTAACAGAGACAAGGAAAGAAAAAGAAAAGACATAATTAACATATTTTCTAGTATTTGCACATTCCATGATGACGCCTTCTTAAAACACTGTGAATATCATCACCCTTATACATTTTCACATCAACTTGAATTAGTGTTTATAGAATAGATATTTTGATATATATTTCTTTACATAAACAAAATATAATATTTGATTAATATTTTTTTTTTAACCAAATATCCTGTTTTGTTTATATAAATGAACACATGCCTCCAAAAATGTCCTTTTGCTGTGCTTATTATACCTCAGAATGGACAGTATTGACTAACTGGAAACTCCAGTGGGATGTGATCTTGCAAATTATTTTTTCAGGCTTGGCCAGTTCTTCAAAGAGTAACACCCAAAGTGAAGCACAAAAGAGAATGAGTTTTGGTCAGTCCTCTTGGCTAGCCAAAACCTTAATGCACCATAAAAGTCTTGGGAGTTTTTACCTGACCTGTTTCTCCAGGATATTTTGTTAAAGATGCATTTCACCAGCACTCTAGTGAAGGATTAAATAGAATACGTAGAATTAGTGGAAGTATTAAAGTGGAAAAGCTGATTTTCATGTGAGAAGCAAAATAAAAGTTCTGACTTCTGAATGAGAAGCTTCTGAGCATCTGAACCCCTTACTTTCTGATGACGGATGATGTAATTCTAACATCCCAGCCAGCTGCTCGTTTAGACAAGAGGATTTCTGTGTATACAGATTTCCTCTCCAGATGAGCGAGAGATGCCTCATTGACTGTACCCCGCGTTTTTGCTTTCAGAGCAGTTTGGTTTCAATTGTGGGCAAAGTGATTCCAGTGGATAGTTTACGTATTTTGTCATAAAGCACTTAAGTGGTCACTGGGGTAGGGGAGCAAAGGAGAAGGCATGTTTTCAAATAGCCAGATTCCAGCTGAAATGAGACCTCTGAAAATCAGCTACACATAACACAGCATGGGCTCAGAAGGAAGGTCGGTTTGGGACTCCACTTGCACGTGTTCACCTCTTACACTCAATGCTGCAGGAGTACAGGCCATGAAAATGGGACAGTGTAAAGAAGGGTGGAGATGAAGAAAAGCTTGTTTTACCAATACCGCAGTTGGTGCAGTAATGGTCCACTTTCTCAGCTCTCGTTCTCCTCAGGACTCGAATATAAACCAAAATGTTGCAACTAGACACATGTATTCTCACCTAGTAATGATTTATTGCCTCCTGCCATTTTATGTAAATGGCTATCACATATATGAATGTAGTAAAGCAGCTGCATCACCAAATGTTGACAACCTCAGATAAAACTTTTAAGTTTGTAAAATACACTTACAGGCTCCTTAATTGCTACAGCAGAGAACATTTCATTGCCCAAATGTAGCAGAAGGATGGTTGCTGTACATTCATTGTAGAGTAAAGATTCTGTCATAAAGAATATCCATCTTTAAAGCTGTTTTTTCTCAAAGGATGATTTTTTTTTTAATACTTTGATGATGTACGTGCCACACAGATAGGTATGTAAACTCTTCTCAGATAAATACTTGTATCATCTAAAGGAATAAAGTGCTTGAGGCAGAAGACAGGAATCTCTGGGAAATACACTACTGTGATGAATATATTTGTCAACTGAGTGCCATAGTGATGAATTTCAGGGAAGATGAAAAAGGTTTTCATGACAGCAAGAAATTTGTAACTCAAAGAAGAGAAAATGAAGCAAACAGTTTGCATTTATCTTTGCATCTTAATAGACAACCTTATTCCTGTTTTCATGATGTTGTCTTCATTCTCATGCTAAAGGATTTCCATTTGTATAAAATATTAAAAAGAAATGGAGTCGTACAGGTAAGGGTTAGTAGTCTTGTCAGTCACAGTAGTTAGAGAACCTAATATATGGTTATTTTAGTCTGAAGTTTTTCATTAGTACTGATTCTAGAGCTGCTTTGGACTTGGTAGTTGACATGCACAGAGAGAATGCATTAAAACACCTACAAGTTCATTATTAATTACGATACGATAACTTGCTCCCCCCAACCTCCCCTAGAACATATGCCATGACAAATGAAATCAGAAAGGTGTCTCAGCTCTCTGACAGCTGGGTCTACCACTTCAGCGCTGAAATCAGTATTTGTTTTCTTTTAGTAGGTGCCAAGATTGAGCCCTGAATGCGAGCAAGCTGCAGGCAGTGTGTTTTCTGGTCAGCATCAGTACCAATGAGTGTACTCTCCCTCTTTCACTGCCACGGTCTGAGTTGCTTACCTTAAAGGACATGTTGCATGGCTTGTATTTTCATTTTTTTTAGATAGCAAAGTATTATACTTTCCTTGAAAAAGTGGAGAGAGTAACATCCAGATCAGCCAGCACTGGAATGAATGTAATTAAAGCTTTTACTGGAGACGTTAACACCGAATATTCCCTAAAGTACTGACTGTAGAATTCTACATTGCCATGAGGAGAATTTGCTAAAATTAAATTTATATACACAGAAATAGCATAATTAAATTGAAATACTGGGAAAGTTCCATGTAACATTTTTGGCAATGGTTCTGTACCAGCTACTGGCCAGGTGATACAGTGTTGGTTTAGGGAAAGTCTTTGCATTTGCACACATGCCCATTAGTAAGTGAAGCAGAACGTGAACATATATTGAAAATGCTGCACACAGAATGGATTTTTTTTTCTAAACCACAGGTTTTCCAATTATATAAAATATTCTAAAATGAATTTATTAGGTTTTCAAGAACAATGCCATGCAGTCATACTGTGGAATTTAAAACACCTTCTGTTATCACAGTAGGTTGTAAGTTGAATATCCTCCACAACACAAATCTTGGAAGAGAATTGCTATTAGACCTGCCATAGGTACAATGCTAAGTAGCATCCTCCTTGCATCCCCCACCCACACATAAATATATGTTGTAGCCATGTAAATATATATATTTCCTTATTGCTGTCATTTAGAGCGTGCATTTGGTTATATGTGGAAAGTTTCATTCTATTGCCATTGATTGCATTAGCGCTATAGCTGGGATTTCCAACCATGAGTTTCTTTGCAAATTTCTATAAATACCAGAACAACTCATTTCCAGCTAAACACAATCCGTTTCAGTTGTAACAGTTGTATGGGCACAGAACAAAAAGGCAGTTTCTGTCCAAGAGACCATGCCCTGCAGGCCTGAGGCAACTGGCAGGGGGTGCAGGACATGGAGATGAGGTGGCAGTGGTGGCTGGTGTCAGCTGATGGGTAATCTGACCGGCGCTGGGTGCTCACAGGTGTGATGATGGGACAGGGTTGTGGCTGGATTAGTTTTCAGTGGGCTCCTTGCTACAGGCAGGGCTGCACAACTGCCAGTTCCTGTGGCAAAGGGGCAGGAGTGCCTGAGTAGAGGCTTACGGGAGTCCCTCCTGCTGGGGGTTTGTACTGAGGAGCTTACAGCAGTGCCCAGCTGAAGGTCAGAGCTGCTCACCTGCTCAGGGTGATTTCGAAAGTCTGAAACATTCCTGACAGTGATAAACCAATGAGGTCAGGGGGAGAGAATCTGGCCATGCTTTTAACACCTCCAGAAAATAAGTATGTCCATCAGCATCACAGGGCATGAAGAGCCCCAGATCCACAGCTCCCTGGCAGCTTTTTGGCGGAGGAAAGCAAGCAGGTTTGCTGCGTGGTTCCTCACCCTATGGTGCACCTTCCCCAGCCACCCAGAACAGCCAGTCACTCGCCTTGCACTGCGGCTGGTCGGAAAACGGAGCGGCTGTACTGCGGGATCGCATCTGGTGCTAGAGATTATCAACAACTTCACTTGCAGAGACCAGCTAGAATTGTGCCTCTCCTTGTGCCAAACAAATCAAAATAAAATGTACCTCAAAAGTTCTTTTGCTGGCTAATACCTTTGCTCCTCCTCCTTGAGAAAACCCAACCTACACCCTTTCACCTGATGTCTGTTACTGACATTCACATCGTCAGGGCTGAGGGTGCTGCACCACCACCCCCTCAGCATGGGAACCCAGCAATGTCCTCCGCGCTGACACGGCCAGGTCTTGTGTAAAGGGGTCCATAGCTGCTTAGCCTGTTGTTAACTCACAAGGCAAAGCAGAAGTACTGTGTAAAGAAAAGAGATTTTTGGCTGCAAATCAAGTATTCATCCACCTGAAATCAGTGTTTGTTTTCTTTTAGTGGGTTTTTGGACAGGCTCACGTGAGGCTGAGCTGTGTGAGGACACACAGGAGAGGAAGGGAGGGAAGAAAAAAGTTGGCACTTCAGTTACAGTAGTAAAAAGCTGCATATCTCAATGCAGGATATAGATCTGCCTGTGTATATTGGCAGGTCTGCCTGTGCTGAGCTGCAGATTTTCCCCTGTTGCAATCGTTCTTGTGATTTCTCTTGGACTGCCAGCTATGTAGAGCTGGAACTGTCTCCCGATAGCCAATTTTCCAACTCTGTCAAGACGCTTCAACGGCATAATAAATAATACATATGGGCATACTCTGATCAACCAAAAGGAGATACACATAATCAGAAACTTCTACTAGTTCACAGAAGATTTTGATCTTCAGAGGGTTTGTGAAATTAAATCAGCAGGATGGGGGGAAGCAGCATTTCCCGAGGATGACTGACTCAATAGTCTCCAGAGCAGGATGTGACCCAAACTGGTATGTGTGAGACACCAGCGCATTGGTGGCCCAGGAGCTCACCAGCTGGCACTGGGGACCGAGCTGCTCACCCAGGGCTAGCAGTGAGGAATCAATGGCTAGCCACAGGCAGTGGGCACCTGCAACGGCAGCCTGGAAAGTGTTTATCTTCCAACTTCATTCTTCTAACACACAAGTGTCAGATGTGCTGGGTAGATATGCTAGGTAGATGAACATACACCGAGATAAGGCTGGGTATATTTTCTGAACAGCATGAAAATCTTGCTGGTTGTAGCAAAGAAAGAATCTAATCCCCATGTTTGAAAATTCTAAGAATGTGTACGTTCAATGTCTCACGTATCTGTAAGTCTAAGGATAAGCTAGGAAATAAAGACAATACCACATTTCTTATTTTTAAAGATCTCATGATTTTGACAGGCCTGACTCAGTATTTCTTAACACTTTATCCAGCTCCCCCGAGCCAGCATGGTGCTATTCCTTGTCGGGAAATGCCAGGGCGGGAAAAGTGAGCTACCAGCTCTCCCTTCACTCTTTCCCATTCCTCAGCAGAGGATTCTCATGGTGAGGCTGCTACCCCTCACTGCTGAGGATGTGAGCATCCCTACAGGCACCACCAAGGACCCACTTCTTCTACTTGGTCTGTCAGGCTGAAAAATACCTTTTTTTCTTTCTGCTTGTTTTTTTTCCTTTCATTCCCTGCCTCTCCCCACCCCCGCTCTCCAGCCTCCCAAGTGATCTTTAACTCAGATCTGTCCACTGAGCCAGCTCATGGCACAGCCACAGCAATAATTCTACCAAGAAAGGTCAAGGAGAGCAGGGGACTGGGCGACAGGGGTGGGAGCTGTGGGGCTGCTTCCACCAGCTGCTCCCAAAATGCACGTGAATGAAAGCACATCCTGTTAGCAAGGCTAGGGGGTCTTGAGGTGCCCACTGCTTCAACTAGAGCCCTTCAGTCCTTCTTAAATTTGCTTTTTTTATGAGTATGGTAGACAGAGAATTTGAGATTTTTCTTCCTACTGAAACAATGTATAGAAGCAGCGAGACAGCTGGTGACTGTTCATGTCAAAACAAACACTTTTGTGCAGGACACAATACATTTCCTTTGAAATATACAGGAAAGTTATATTAATTACCTCACCAATTCCATGTGTAGCTGATTCCTTATTTTTGATCTGGAGCTATCCTGCTCCTGTTTGACTCTAATTCAAAACATCAGGCTTAAGAAAACTCTGGAGAGCAAACAGGGAAATCCTCACTATCTCTTTTGTAAGGTAAACGTAGATTTTCTTTCTCTTCTTCTAAAAAAAAACACCAGAAAAAAAAAAGGTAAATGCCTTTCTTATGTCAGCTTAATTTAGAAATAATAAAAGTATTCTATTTGCAGTCATACTGACATTTTTAGTGCTGTTTTAAGATATCCTTATTAGGTCTAATCATCTTTCCAAAAAAATATTTGCATTTAACAGTGTTTTACAGTACCCCATAGCTTACTCTCTGTGATATATCAAAAGAAATATGGGACGCTTTCTTTGCTGTCTCCCACAGCAGTCTAATAAAGAAAACAGAAAACCAATTTTCTCCTCCATTATGTGGCCCAAAGACAGTTTAAGGGAGTCTGTGGTCTTTTTTGAGATTATATTTTATATTTACACTCAGTTTTCTAGTCTTCTCTGGGTTAAAAAAAAAAAAAGCCCTTAATTTGAAAACATAGAATATATTCAAATCATTTAATTGCATGGCCAAGGTAGGAGAAGGGATAAATTAACTTGAGGATGGAGAGAGACAAAGGACTAGCTGAAAAACTACTAGTTCTTCATTACTATCAAGTCTCTCCTGATTTGTACACGGGGCAAATCTGGGTATAATACTGTAGCCACTAAGCCTTGTGACTTGAGGATAGATCCCTACAGTTCTGGGTAACTGAATGGCACATTTTGGTGACCTTTCTCCAGAAGGAAGTTAGAGCTGCCCTCCAGAACATGCACCTGGGTTTCTACCTGTGAACACTAAAGCCAGCGCTGGATTAGCTTTTGTCCTCATAAACTGTCAGCAGGTAGTCATTGCCCCCACCCTGGACAGGAGAGCTTGGCAGCCGTCAGATCTCACAGGTTGTACACAGCTGCCAGAACACGTACTCTGGTCCCAGCAAAGATGCCGTTTTTTATAATTTCACTATTTCTTATTGCATAATACAAACACATTTATTTGATGTTAAATCTGCATTGCACATATATAAATATATATAATATGGGTGTGCGTATATATATATATAATTGTTATATTTATCAAACAACTGAAATGGCTTCTAAACAGAAAAAAAGTTCAGGTCAGGTTCTGCCACGCTCTTCAGCACCTTTGCAATACCCTTCCAGTGCAAAGTTATGCTAAAGCAGTACGCCCACGGCTGGGTGCACCCGGGGGAAAAAAAAAAAGAAAAAGAAAGAAATGTGTAGTCCTGAGGGGTTTATGTCGCAGAGCAGAGGCTGGCTGGAGTAAGGGGGTAGTTGAGACATTCTGGGAACTCCATCAGTCTCCAAACACAGACTGGGGCTCGCAGAAGCTGTTGCCCCTGTCAGAAACTATTTGGCTGTTCTAGGTGAGATCCCCAGACTTGGGGACAACAGAGCACAAGAGTTGGTACCCTGCTTGCTGGTTTTTCTCTGCTGGCTGCTCAGTGGCATTGGGGCATTTGCTTCAAAAAAGAAAACTAATAAAGCTGTTGCTAACAGATCCATGTAGTTCAATATTGTTAGACTGCTACTATGCCTGATTTCCAAGATCACATAGTAAGTGACTACATTTTGTGGGCCAGTAACAGAAATGCTGAAGTTTGATTTCTAGGGAAAGAACAAACCTATTAGATGATCAAGGGAAGCTATGACATGGAACTGATCAGGATAAATCTAAAAGAACAGTGTAAATCCATTAAGCCGGTAATTGTCTATGTGTGATAACCTCATTTTAGATACTACACTTTTCTTGTAGTAATACTAAAACAGCACTAGAAAATTTAGGGCTTCTTTTTATGTCTGCTCCATCCCAGTGGGATCTCTGCCTGAAATACTGCTCCAAGGGATGCAGCACATAATCAGTCTCTTTGAAACAGCTTCAGTAATGCTGAATCCATATAAGTGTGGATGCCAATTATGCTAATGAAACTGCAATGGGACTGTGTTTCTAGCCATCTTCTAAAAGAGCTGTAAAACTATTGTCACACTCAGCAACTAAATTTGTGTAGCATTCGACCACAGAGTGTACTGAAACTTACTGTATGGTGCGGGCAATGTCAAATGTTCCCAAAAACTAAGCCTGTGAAAAAGACCAAGAAAGCAACAGGTAACTGTGGAAAATGTGAGAATTTTTTTCCTATATTCACGTTTCCACTTTATCCATATTCACATCTCCATAAGATGCAAGACTCATGCAAACAATATCTGTACTTCTCTCCTTTCCTGCCCCTTGTTTCCCTCCAAGGCAATGCTCTGTCCCGAGGAGAAGGCATTGGGAAACCATGGTGGGCTAGCAAAAGTTCAGAGTGCCCTAGCATCTTCTCTCCATTTTCTCTTTTGGGGTGATAAGATTTCTTTCACGGGTACACCATTCATGGCCTTGACTAACCATGTGTGTTTTTTCTTTTGCGCTCTTGCATTGTCTCACGCAGCAGTTCCTGTGGTAAGGATAACTCATCTGGCAGGTGAAAAGTGGGGGTTTAAGGACTACATATTGAAATACCTGCACTCCCCCCTGGTCTTAAAATGCCCTTCGACAGAGTAGTAGCGTATGATCTCAGGGCATCAACTCAGGCTGCAATTTCGGTTCAGATTTGTATACTAGATGGACAATATACATTTCTGCAGAGATGACATGCACACCTGTGCATACGTAGAGTTTCTCTGTCAGCCCTATAAAAATGTCTTTACAGCCTGGAAATGCTATAATCATCTCTGCAGTACACCATGGGTCAAGGTACAAATCAGCTTATGTGAACAACACTATTAAGGCTACTATAAAATCCTGCTGTGGACACTTTTAGGGTGTGGTGGGAGTAATTAACATAGATCATGAGAAGACACAGACAGGAGTATGGATTCATCAGAAGTAAAAGCTTTCACACATGATTGGTCAGGAAAAGAGAAAATGGCAATGTAAGACTGACCTGTCATTATGTTATTGGGCTATTTTTTTTTGCATGGGTGGAAAGTCCTTCCTCACTATTTTTTTTCCACATTAAAACCTACCAGCATCAGAACAGTTCCCAGACTGCAGTGTTTCAGCAGCCCTTCATCCATTCTTCATGCACGCTTGTTACCAATACTACAGTCTCATGGAAACAGCTTTGAAATCACCATTGCTGCAAATGCATCTGCCTCCAATTCTGTCATCACTTTGTAGACTATAACAATTGTTGTCCACAATCTTTTTGTGAGAACCAATGAAAATATACAAATGTTAACCTTTGTTCAGTTTATAAAGCAATAATGTTTTGTCAGTTTCCCATTCTCTCAGCTTTGAAGGGACATCCTGCTAACCAAGCTGATTCCATGACAGGTGCGGGATGCTTGGAATTACCATTGCAGTTAAAGGCTGAGCGCTTTTGAGGGATAGACTTTGTTCTCTGTCATGCCTGCAATCCATGCTACTGTTCCTCCCTTACTTCACAGGCCATTGGTTCAAGAGCAAAGGCAGCCTACAGTGAGGATGGTGGTGAGGGGTGGTTCTTGAGTCCCCAAGACACCCGCTCTGTCCCTACTCCACAGACTGCAGAGCTGTTCGTGAAGCAATTCCTAAACCCTTGCCATTTCACAGAATCACAGAATCTCAGGGATTGGAAGGGACCTTGAAAGATCATCTAGTCCAATCCCCCTGCCAGAGCAGGAACACATAGATCAGGTCATGTAGGAACACATCCAGGTGGGTTTTGAATTTACAGACATTCATTTGAAAAATGTATCTTTGCAAGTTTCAAAATGAGGTAGAAATTCTAATCTTGTCAGGTGTTTTGACATTTACTATGATATTTGATCATTAGGTTGCTCAGATGCCCCAAACACAAAGTAATTTCCAAAATTAAGTTTCCAGGCCCTGACATTACCACATAGCACTGACAATGTTCAGAAAACGAATATTATTTCTCTCAAAAAAAACCCCTCTTTTTGAAAATATTGAGCATACTTATTTGCTTAACTGGTTCTATATTATTATTTCTCTCTTACATACAGCTCTATTTTAATTTAATTATGTTTGCCATCTCCTCAGTACTCTAAAAAACGGATTTATTTAGAAAAACCAACCTGCCCTCTGTGCCACAGGTAGCTTTGCCTTTGACTCCAGAAAAAAAGGGGAAAACAGCTGTCAGTACCCAAGGGAGTGCTCAGAAGGAAATGTCTTCATTTGAAGAAGAAGAGCAAGGACAACATCCCATCTTAGCAAGGCAGACCCTTCCCTCTGCATTCCACTGGAGGCTTCAGCTACTGTAGGAGAGGTTGCTTGTGCGGCCTGGCCTTGAGGAGTTTGCTGAAAAGCAAACAGCCAAAAAGTGTTACGTTGTTCATGTGTTTCTGAGGATCACGCTGTTTCCATGTGTGATCTGAACTGATAGAATGCCTTCACAAAACCCTCGTACGTCATACCTGGAGCTGCAAAGGTAAGTACAAAGTATGCAGAAATATACAGATGGGAGGATGGAACAAAAGGTATGTGGAAAACTCAAGAATTTTATTGAACTTGCCCATACCTTAAGCTATTTGAAGCTGGAGTATCAATTTCATCATTCCTTGCTTGCTACTCGCTGCTGCCACCACGTGTTACCACAATATTTTTTTTTTCTGAAATAATAATGCCCCTTGAAATAGAAATGTGTATACTGCTGAGAGCAAGAAGGACCTGAAAATTGGGAAGAAAATACCCAAGAGAAAAGATATGAAATGGGCAAGCCATTCCTTGAAGACTAGCCATTGCTGGAAACAGCAAAACAAACTTCAGAAGAGCTCTTTATAAGCAAAAGCATCAAATTCTGAATTGAGGATTCATGCTATTTAATACCAGTAGATTTTACGGATGAGTGTTAGGAAATGCCAGGCTACTGCAAGTGTGTACACTGATAGTCTCTCTCCCATGCCTTCCTCTTGGCACATGGACCTTTTTGTCATGCTTTTTGGGAATGACAAATGCATTAGTAATGAATCAACGTGGACTATGCTCAGCAAAGAAGTTTCTTTCTAATTCCCATGATCTCATAGTGTGCCTGTTCCCTAATGAATGAAAACTAGTCTTCCAGTTTGGGCCTGCTAAGTGTAATTGTGGAGTTTTTTACTGTCAGTATAATTAAAAGGTTTTTAACATTTGCTGTGTCTCCATGATACAAAATGTGGGTAAGTTTTACCTATGTCATTACACACTGTATTAAAAATAAATGAGGCTCAGATCTAGTAGGACAGCAAATTCCTACAATCTAATTTTCCCCTAGTGCAGCTGGATTCTCTGCTAAATTTGTTTAATTTAAAATGACTCTTAAAGGACGACATGTAAGTGACAATCTGTTGATAGCTAATCACAAGCTTACTGCATATCATTTCAATGGAATATCTCAATACAAGAGGTGAGGTTCACTTAACAATTTGCTTTTATGGTCCTGTTGAAGGAAGCAGGGAGCATATGTGCAGCTTAGTTGTTCTCTCTTCCCTCTGTCTCATAAGGTCTGAAAGCACATGCCTGGTATAAATGCCGTGTTACCAGTTCTCACATTGGTTAATGTGTTACCAGAACATACTCCTAGGCCCAGGAGTGATTCAGAATGTCAGCATTTATTTAAAATACAAGAGCAAGTTTGGTTTCCAGCTTTGGTGACTGAAAGAAAATGGATGGATAATTCTAGCACCAAGAGTGACACTGAAGATGTGTATTACATCATGTGACGTTGTAGCCACTCAGGTTTTCTGAGAGACTGCTTATGCATATGGCACTGTTGAAAGTTTGTCTGAAGCCAGTGGTCCTCTATACACGCGTGCTTCCAGCTGAACCTGTGTTTATATACCTTGCTGGATCAGCATGGCGGGAAATGACAGTGCTCGATCAGGACTTGGTGAAGAGGAGAAACACACAGATATGAGAGTCTGATCTTGCTTTGCATAAAATGGAGCCTATTTAGAAACTAATCCTGCTTTTGCCCAGATTTTTAATTCCGGTGCCTGTAAAGAGGTTTTTGGAAACACAGAAGCAGGTTCTCCACAGCGGTGCATTGCAAGAGCACGTGAGAAAAAAGCTGAGCTTGAAAGAGGAGGTGCTGTGACTGGATATAAGAAAACATCATGGGAGCTGTTGAGCATGGAAAGACACTGCCCAGAGAGGTTGTACTGTCTGTGTCCTTGGAGGTTTTCAAGACCTGAGTGAGTGAAGCCCTGAGCATTCTGACCTGTCTTCATAGTTGACCCTGCCTTGTGAAGAGGTTTGGACAGGAGCCCTCCTGAGGTCCTTTCCCACTTGAGTTACTCCATGATGCTGTGGTACTATGGGCCTAAATGCCAGCAACAACAGCCGTCAGGAGTGTTGAAAAGTAACCATCATGCATTAACATTAAAGCCTATATTTAAATAAACAGGATAGACTGAAGCAGTTAGTCTGTGTTTTTCAAGGGTCGGTTTTCAAAGTCTTAAAAAATGTGGGATTAACATTTTATTCTGTGGGACAGAAACACCTTTATCAATGGGAGGAGAGAATGGAAAGAAATTCTGACTTGGTTTTGTGTCAGTGTGATGTTAGTGCAGGCATCATCTCTGTCATCACCCTGTGTTCTATTGAGGTGTTTTCAAAAATACAGAAAGTATGAAGTCACTTCTGTAATAGGACCTAGGTCCCTCAGATGGAATGAAGCTCATTATTTTGAGCCCAAGCGCTTTCCACTGCCAACCCTCCTTGACGTAACATACTCTTCAGACATGTCCCAGTTTGGGGCCTGATGGCAGACACCTAACAGTCTGTCTTGGTCTGTCTCCAATATTATGTAATTAATATTGCATTTTCCTCCATTCTTTCCTCCATTCCCAGCACATCATCATGAAGTGCTTCACTATAACATATTTACCTGTTGCTTACTCTCCATCTACTGGCCCTTAGTGAAGCAAGAAGAGAAGTGAATGCAAACACCAGGAGTGTCTTGTCATTAAAAAAAAATAAAGATTTTGTATTTGATTTCACTTTCTAGAACAGTGACAGTAAACCACTATTTCCTTAGCTGATGGAGTCATGACATTTTCTACTTGAGGGATAAGGCGGAGGAGAGTTAGGTCCCCCATTTTGTGCTGTTGTCTCTGATCTTAAGGTTATGTCATTACTATAATGCTATGATGACATATATTCTTTTGTGTTTGGCAGAGGAAAGTGCCTGTGATTCCACTAATTTATTTCAAAGCTGCTCTGGGTGTCCTGAGTGCTCTATAATCTTGAAACTACCAGTGTTGCCTTGTTGGAGCTGTCACTACAGCTTTTGATGAAAAACAGAAAGGGAAAAAAAGAGTGTGTATTTTGAAGGATGTGAAGGGATTCAAATCAGTTTAGAAGGATAAATAAAGGCAATGTTTCTTTAACAAGATAATCCATATGAGACTTTCCTACCAAGTACAAAAGGATCTACATCATTTACCTCTAGGGCAAGTCTTAAAAATATTGCAAATTATTTAGGCAGCCATTAAATATGACCTTTGTTCTTGGCAGCAGCACAAGGAAAGCAAGAAATAATTAAGCAAGCGACTGTTGAAAGGACTACTGACCGATTTCAACACTGAGTTTGTTTTCTGCTGTGAGATGTTTTTGCTTCTCGTTGTTTCATTTTCCCATGTTGAAAGTAAGACACAAATGTCATTTTAGCATCTACAAAACTAGTTATGGTAATTAGTGTTATACGTTTAGAACTGGCATCAATTATTTTCATACATACTGCAGCATCCAGAATTACTATTTATATTTTTATGTTTCTAGGTTATGAACTTTTTAGTAATTCTCTAGAATCTGCCAAGTACAGTGAAGCGTATTGCTGAGTTCTGGAAAAAAAAGGTAGCACTGGGCAACATGCTCCTTCAAGGCATAAGAAATGAATAAGAAAAGTCTTTCAGTGCTTTGCCCCTTTGTCTCACTGAGAAGAACCATAACAATCTCACTGCTCAAAGAATGGCCCCGGACATCTGCTCTGACTACTGACAGGTGCTAAAAAGGCTTTCCAAAATGCCTAAATATTTAGCTACCAATCTTCTCTTGATTGTCTTGAAATTAGGCAGCTCAGCAACTGGAAAAACACACGGGGGTCCAGATTCTTTAAGATATTTAAGCAGTTGTACAAAGATTCAGATTCTGTTACCATAAGAACCGAAAACCATTTTATTTTTAGACACCTGCTGAAACAAATAGGCAACTTTTCTCTTACCCTCAACACTTGCAGTGAGATGCAATACAGCAAAATACACATGAGGAACCTCTTTAAAGTAAGTATTTTACAGGCTAGTTTGCCTTGAATATCTGTTTCCTCATCTCAGTTTTTATGAATGAGAGAGAATATTTATGAATATTATAAGAATTACAAATCTGATAAGGCTTTGAATCTTCAGATCTATTACACCAGACCCTCACTGGGATATTGAGCTCAGAAGATGATGGCACAGTCTACACTGATAAAAGAGGGCAAAAACAAAAATTTGCAGGCATCAGAAGCTGCAGGAATTCAAGTACTGAAGTAACGACAAATTCTTTCTACATAAATAGTAAAAGCTGAACAGGAAGTTCTAGTAGAAAATCAACCAAAAATAGACATCTGTCGTGTGCAATCACTTCTATTCCATAGTTTACCTGTCCCAATTTCATGCTAATAATTGGAATCAAACTAACATGCACTATTTCCAATTAAACTATATCACAAGTTGAATAAATATAAATAATGCCATAAAGCTGTGAAAAAGTCAAACATGAGTCTTGAGTGCTGTGAACACAGATGGAGAAGAGTGTGGATGTGGTGGAGAAAGCCAGGCTGAGAGCAACAAATAATGCTATGTTATCAGACACTGTGTTTTATAAGCACAGATTAAAAGAACTGGAGTTACCTTGTCAAGCAAGGGGAAGAACTTCGGTGGGATGTGATACTTCTCAAAATATGTAAATGGTTAGAAAAGTGGAACGAACTACTATTTATTGGAATATTCTCTGTGGAGAGGATGTGACCTAAAGGGCTTCAAATGCAGCAAGAAAGATTTAGGTTAGGTGTTAGGAGACAAAATATTTAACTGTGAGGGCCAGCTGAAGACAGGACTAGAAGGTTGGGAGGGGCTGTGCACTTCCCACCAGAGACTGGCCTTCATAACATCTGCCACATGCAGCAAAGGTCTGGCTGGCTCTGCCACAAGGCAAAAGGATGGACTAGATGAGCTCTTGGACTCCCTTCCAGCCCTCATTGCTGTGATCCTGAGACTCAACATGCTGGAAAGCCTTTCTGTAATTATGTCAACCAGCAACATTAGTTCTTATATCAAAGCCATTTTATTCATGGAATACATGAGCACGTGTGGATAGAAGTTCTCACAGGAGTGGAGCATTGCATCCATCATTTCATTATCATTTGTTTCTGAATTATAACACAGTGCTGTGGTCTAACTCAAGAGACTTGTTCACTATCAAGAGCCCTGTTAGTAGAAAACATCTGTTTCATTTCAACGTTATGAAGGTTAGAGGCTAGATGCTCAGTAGTAGCTTAATTTCTGTGGCCTGAAGGATTACTGAGAGGCTAGCTTATGCCAAAAAAACTCAGGGGTTATTATTTTTCTTAAGATAACATTAAGAGAGACATTTTTATAAATCTTTAAATATTGAACAAACTTTTCTCCATTATTTTGCAATGTGTACCTCATAAATAACATGCCATTATGCTAGTCAAATCATAAAATTAAACTGATTAGAAACAAGTTAAATAACTGATGTAGCTTAATAGTCCATGTAAGTAAAATATGAATGGTAAGCAAATAACGTTAATAGTAATAAATAGGTCTAATAATGACATTGGATCATAATTAAGCTAATTTTTAGAAACACAGATGACGATTTGCTTTAAAAAGCAGTTTAACCTTGGCAGCAAATACAATTTCAAGCCAGCCATGGAGATAAGAGCATGAAGTTACATTCCCAAATATCTATCGTTTTTTTGAAAATGGTGCCGTAAGTGCAAGGGAATGTCTCCCAAGCATCAAAGCGTGACTATAAACCAGTGTCATTCAGAAAGGGAATACCTATACATGCACATCTGGGGTTTTCTTTGGTATTTCAGCAAGAACCTGAGAAGCAAGAACCTGAGAAGAAATTTAGTTGTCAGAAGAGCTGCTCTACATGTTGCTGGTGTTCCCCTGGGCCCCAAGACTAAGCTACTTCACCCAAACTTGCATCTTTGTGTATTTTCATTGAGGAGAAGTCCTCTGCTACTCTTACAGAAGTTCAGTTTCCTATGCCTCCACCTTCCTGAATATATCCTGGTTTAAATAGGAAAACTGCTATGTGCATTTCCATATAATCAAACCCAAAGATTTCTCATCTTCCTTTCTACTGATACAGTTTATCATCCTCCCACCTGCTCCCAGGAGAGGCTGAGGATGCAATTCAGCCACCTGGGCAGTCCCTTGCTCTTACTATATGCAGTCCTGGCAGAAAACAGCTTGGTGCTCAAACACCAATGCAGAAAGAGCCCTTCTCAATGTTCCCAAAAACTTGGGTTGTCCTTTCCAAGAGGTCTGGCCTGTTACTTCCATTCTGTCCCTTGGTGTGGACTGTTTGGATATTGTCTGCCCCTCCCTGCTCCTACTACCCAGAGGGCTGGGGTCATTATATCCTGCCTTTCTGCATTTTTTGATTCTGCACCTCATGAGCACTCTTTTCTGCAAGTGGTTGGTATTTGCAGATTGTTTTTCCCTCAGAGCTGCTAGCCTTGTGGAAGACATCAGCTGGGAACATAAGAACATCTGATAAAATGCACTAGGAAATCCATTAAACTCCCATTGTGGTTTGTCCTCTGTCATTAATAAGGTTGTTACTGCATCTCATGTTTATCATCCCACCCTCCTCTTGAAAGACCTGTCTGGAAACATTTAATGTTTTTACAGTTCATCTCTGAGATTTGTTCACATTATTCACCAGCTATTCAATTCTGTTATGCATTGTAGCACAATAAAAAGGAGGTCTCCATCACGATTTCCCAAACAATGAGTGTGAGAATCAGTTAGATGTCAAAGTGTATTCACTTATAGCTCTTTAAGGGAGCAGCAGGGTTTATTCTGTTCCTAGTCAGCATTTGCTGATTCTTGGGTAAATAGATCCATCAGATCCTATTGCTCACCAGAAGCTATAATCAGAAACAAAATTTAAATGAGGCCATTTCTATCATTCTATATACTATGTAAGATTTATATCCTGTACTTTGAAATAATTCTCATCTCTTTTCTAAAGGACTTTAATATCTTTGCCTAAATATAAAATGTATTCTATTCACTGGATGCATTAGTAATTATATTACTGTGTCTTTAAGTAGAATCATCCACTTTTCAGAAAAAAACCTCACCAAATCAAAGCTATGATAATGAATAAGGAAGGATAATTCAAGTTAGGCTTTTTGTTTCTTGCTACCCTGGCATCCTTCCTTCTTCTCTCTTCTGTTCAGCTTAAATGATTAGACTTCCTAAGCCAATTCTTTAGCTAAACTAGTGCTCTAATTTTAGGTTTATCATATGGCCTACAAGACATTTTCTTTGTGCGATTCTGCAGTATGGTTTCCATACAGTCATTACTGGTTTGGGGGTCAGAAGAAGAAAGAACATTTAGACTCCTTTTCTAATACAATCCTGGGTATATTTGCAAGGAATTTATATCCAAGAAAGCTCTAAATTATAAAATGTATGGCTTCACAACATGCTGCAAAGTGCTTATTATTTGGTATCCTAATACACTCTGACTGCTTTTGCAAACAGATGCTCCAAATACTGTTCTTAATTAAATATCAAATGTTGGTCCATGCCAGCAGAAGGTAGCACAAATCTTGGCACCAGGCCCCAGTCCAACAAAAGGATGGTTGTGAATGCCTGAAAGACTTGTGGACAGACTTGCCAGACATCAGGATATGATGCACATAGTCTGGAGTTTGGGGTGTTTCTCAGGTGTCAAGGTGGTTTTGCAGTCCAGATGGCTGCTTGAGAGCTGGACTTGGATACACTTTGGATATGCTGCTCTCCAATCAGGCTGGAGAGAGCTGCTTAGTCATCAACAACCACCACTACAAATTCTTGAAAATTTTAACTAAAATATGGGAGGGAAAAAAAAGGAATTAAAATCACTGAAGGAAGAACTACAAACTGAGCATAAACAACTCCTCTCTTTTCCTTATCACCTTAGGGGATTTTTTCTGTTCAAGAATTGATGTGCAATAGTTTTTAGATAGGACTGGAACATAGTAAAAGAATCCTTTTTGGAGTGGGAAGTGGCTCAATATTTCCTGCATAATATTTACTAATCCAGCTGAAGCAATTATATTGGGTTTTAGATCATTTCTTCTCATAGGTTCACGTCTCTTTTGGAAAAGGATTTAGTCTTACACAGCAAAGCTAAACTCTTTATACAAGAGGCACTTATGAAATGAGGAGGGGAAAAAAAGGAGTAGGAAGCAAAAATAAAAATGGAGGATGAGGCAGAAATACGATTTTGCCAGCTTACTTGCTTCTTGGTTCCCTTCACTAGCTCACTGGTCAAGTTATTTCTTTGGCTTAACTGGGTACCCCGGGCTCAAAGTCATGGGTAGCCTGGGGCTGAGGAGCTAATAGAGCTAGAGAGATTTCCAGGCTGCCTGTTCTCCCAGCCTCTGTGTCAGACTGTTAATTTCCCCAAAGGTCTATTAGGTCTATTACCTACTTTCCAACACACAAATTTTAGTGAATCGATTAATATCCAATGCCTGCTTTTTTTTTTTAACTTTCCCTTTTCAAGCCATTTCAAGACCATCGCAGTTGACAAACTTTTTAACGTGTCCAACTTCATGGTGTCTTATCAGCAATAAACTGCATTTCTAGTGGGTCAATTAAGAGTTTTGAACATGCCAGAATCAGGACTAGTTTTCACAAGTCCACTCAGTAGACAAGCAAAACCAAGATATTCAGTGCAAGCTGCTTTGAGCTGTCAACTGTGTGACAGTGAATTTTAAAATTGTGAGGGGTTGTTGTATGTGCCTCCACAATGATAAAACTGTTGCTTCGTATGTCAGTTATGTCTGACTGTACTTTTCTCTTTCCACTCAGCTGGTTTGCACGCCTGGCAGAGTGCAACCTTTTTTTTTGAATATAAACAAGGTCTTAAACAATTTTTTCTTTCTATGCAGAAATGAAGAAAAGTATTTATTATATCAACTTGTTACAAGAACAAACAACGTGACTGGCAGAAAGCTTTAGAAGAATTGTGAAATTTATTGGCATCAAAGAGCCAAAGCCATCATAGAATCTGAGCACAGTGGAAATGACCTAGGAACTTTGGAAGGACTGAGCCCTTTGATTCATCCTTGCAGTGCACATCCAGAAATGTTGAAACCTTCCTAAACAGACTCCTTTTCATCTGCAAAAATGTATTACTCAAGTGGCTGTGACAGTATTGACACACTTTTGCAGTCTTATGTAGTATTATCTGCAATTCTTTTTGGAGAAGAAATGTAAATTGTGATTCATTTAGTGTGACCCCTCCCCAAATATATACAGTGCCATTCAGTTGATTTTTACAGCACAACATACAGAAGACTAAACCCTAGTGAGGCAGTTTCAGAAATTTATCACTTATGGCAACAGCTATGGTGTATTGTAGCAATTAGCAATTTGCAAGAATAGAATCTCTCTCCTTCAGAACCCCATGGTCATGACAATGCATCAACTATATGAGGACATTAAACACTTTTATAGGGACAATTAAAAGGATTGAATGAGTTTGCTGAATATATTCTCTGTATGGGGTAATGCTTAACTGTAATATTGTATATTGAATAAAGCATGCAAGTTATCTCACGTGACCTGATTAGTCAGAAATAGTGTTTCCACTCTTTGGAATGAGATTGTTATCAGTTGCAATAAAACAAGCAAGACTATACTTGATGTGAACTGTGTGCTGCTAGCATCGCCGAGTCTTTGAACTTGTATATAAAACATTTGAGAGAATAATTCTAAGAGATTGAAATGGAGGTAAGGCAAACAGCTTCACAACCTGATTACGACAGCAATGAAGGTATGAGATAATGAGCTTGTTTTGGGAGACCCACTAGCAAAACTGCTTCTTGAAGAAACAAGAAACGTTGATTTTATCTGCACCCTAAAGCAGGCCAGTTTCAATCTGATTACTTTGTCCCCCTTCTAAAATGATTTCTGTAAGGTATAGGGCAAGTTCTTCGATCAGGAATTT
Source organism: Nycticryphes semicollaris (assembly GCA_013400055.1). Classification (NCBI taxonomy): domain Eukaryota; kingdom Metazoa; phylum Chordata; class Aves; order Charadriiformes; family Rostratulidae; genus Nycticryphes; species Nycticryphes semicollaris. The sequence goes on along the minus strand of VXBJ01002849.1, from coordinate 2,033,318 downwards.
GCTAGATTCAAATGTGCTTCAGCATATGATTGATTCCCACACAGAAGTACCCCCTGCCAACCTCTGATCTCAGCTTATGCTTTACTTTTACATTTATCCAGGGCAGTTGCCAGAAACTGGAGCCTACCTCCTGTTTGGGTTGGGGTGGGGTCCCTCCTTCAGAGCTCCCTGCACCTGGAGGCCCCACGCTTCTTCTCCCACCTGGGCTGTAGACCTTTCAGTTTTCCCATTCTCTGATTCCAGAAAAACAGTTATTTCTGGGAAAAGATCCTTCAAAGGTCATTCTTTCCTCTTGCAGAGGAAGCTGGGCAGTAACAAGCCCAGCAGGACACTTAATCTGACTCCTCATGTCTGTTTTTTCGCTTCTGCCTTTGTCCTCATTTGAGGATCTTCTGCTGAGCCTCCAAGGAGGCACCTCATAATGAACTCTGTCCCCTCAGGTTAAACCTCTTTCCTAAACTTAGTGCCCATTATTTTGATGCAGTGTCTCTGATTCTCAAGTGTAAATGATTTCATATCACAGAGGTCTCTGGGTCCAGGGTTTGGCTGCCCTATCCCCTTCCTTCTGTCTCAATCACTCCTGATCCATGGGGTTCAGGTGCTTTCACATCCCAAAGACTTTATCTAACCTTAGCCATTTCTCAGTTCCACAACTTTTCAGCCAGTACTGCTGGTTTTCCATCCACCCTGTCCTCCTACTCCCTCCAAATATCTTTGGGATTGTCTCTTCCAAACAGAGCAGTCCAGACACAGACAGCTATCTAGGACACTGGGTGCCATCTGCGTCACTCTAACCAAGACTTTTCTTGTCCTTGATGGTGGCAGTCCTTTCAAACATATTAGTTCTAGGCCACTTCACTTTGCTGCCATTTTACTCCTTGGTATCTCCTCCTCCTGGTCACTGTTACTCTGCCGACAGGCCAGACACTTACCACCGTAGCTTCTCTGCTGTGTTTTCTCCTGCCTTTTCTGTAGATTGCCACTTATCGCCCAATGCATTTTTCTTTGGGGAAGACCAACTGTTGTCTGGAGGTCTTCCTTGCAAGCAGCAGTGTATTATTCAGCTACAATGGCCTCTGATAGTTCAATGTCTCAGTAAATCAATGATTCAACAGTTTCAAGAAAGCAAATCCAGTTCCGGCATCACAAATTCATTTTATGCAGGATCCATTTTTCTGCAGATTGCCAAATCTCTCACCCTGTCAGGCTAGTGAGTCACAAGATTTTGCCTTGTGCCCATCTGCTTTTCCCACCCTCGCGTTCCAAAGACCCAGTCTTCATTAAAAGTCAACCCAAATGTCTCCCAACTTCTCCTTCTTGACTGTCTTTCAACTATTGCTTTACAACTTTTGACATCTGGTTGCAGGCAGCTGTTCATGCCCTGTTGCCTTCCTGAGCCCAAAGTCACGTACCTTTTACCCAACTCCTGGTCACACGCTGCCTGGGAGTGGCAAGGGAATCAGGCAGCCAGCTTTCAAAGACTAAAGTCTCTAGTGCACTGCCTTCTGGTCCTGCTACCAATGTTAATAAACTGGTAAAAGAAGAATCCTCTTTAAAGATAACACTGATTAAAAAATAACTTTCACAGATGTGTGCCGTGAACAAGAATATGTTCTCTGTCACAGGGAAGTAGGACACTAACATCTGTTCGCTAAGTTCACAGGGAATTGAATATATAGCAAAAAATATAACAGAAAAATAACCAAAACATAGAATAACAGAAATATAGCTGAAAAATATAACAGAAATATAGCCATAAAGAGCTAGTCTTGCAAAGTCCATGGGTCAAGAAGTCCCTGCACAGCACATTGCTGGCACCTATGTGAGTATTTCGGGGAAGCTTTGCTTTCTGGTTGCCCTGTGATAATACCCTTCCCTTGGCTTGTGTTATTACCGACAGTCAGAAACGAGACACTGAACCAGCTGGATCTCTGCCTGATCACCTTATAGCATTTTAATTTTCTATGTTATAAATGTGCAATTAAAAGCATTAAATACTTCCAGAAAGTTCTTGGATGTACTAAGAAAGCAAAAATGAAGCTCCAGAGGTGTCTCTAAGTTAAAAGCTTGAATGACAGCTGTTGATTACACATCAATGGTGACAAAACAGAAAGGGCTGGAGAAGATTTTGAAAGAAAAACCCATTCATTTTTGGTCTCTGTAAGAAGAAAGGTCACTTAGGGTCATTTACTAGAAGTAATTTCTCTAGTTTTCGGTTACTGTTTTCTGATACTGAGATCTGACAATTTTGAGAAGTGCTGCTAATTAAAAACCCAAGATAATACCGAAATAAACCCCATAAATTGAGAAAGAATCAACTCAAAACCCCTCACTTGTTTGTAAACCCGGGACAAATTCTGTCAGAAATCTTAGAAACCTGTTTTCTGAACCAGCAAGGCAGTGGAGTTGAGCGCCTTCTGAGCGCAAACAAGCACTTTGTTGGACAGTGCTGAGACAATCCCTTTGTTGAGAAGACCAGATGAGGCACTTTATAAGAGCCTGACAGCCTGGCTTGTACAGCATTGCTGGCTTAATTAACACAGTTCTGCTCCTGGGCAGGAGGGACCCTCAGCACTGATGGAAAGAGCCCCACGACTGTTTCCGAAGCCACCAAAGTGCCACCAGCTCAGATGCTTTACCAGAGGGCCAGCTTGCATCACAGACTGCAGCTTTCCCTTTTTACTCCAATGAGTACCTTGGAAGGGAAAGCAAACCTGTTTCCTAATAAAGAGTGATTCATGCGGGCCGTTTGGCTTCCCCATGCTCTGTCGGTGACAGGCCATTTGATTGTGTCTTCCATTGTACCTTTTGTATACAAAACACCTGATATCCATACATGATCTGGCTTTGCTCTCGCACAGATGTGCACGGCAGCAAACACAGCTAGCTCGGGTGACTCATTGGGTGTTGCTAACGAGAAGAAGCAAGCTCGAGGAGGATGTGTTCAGGTCCCAAGTTCGTGTCTAAGTTTGTCACAGGCATAGCAGATTAGGAGGAAAAGCGGAAATCAGCACTGCCAGAGCCTAGATCAGAACGGTGGCATGTGTCTGAGCTGGGGCAGAGCTCCTAGCAGAGGGCACAGCAGCAGTGTCCACTGGCCAAAGCCTGGCCAGCTCCCTCTGCCCCACCGGTGAAGGTAAGCTCTCCTGCCAAGAGCCCCATGGCCCTAGCAAGGGAGCAAGCAACGGGTCTGGAGCTGCTCCACAAGCTGGAGAAGAAGGGACTGCTGATGCTGCTTCCTTCAGCAGTAGCACATGGTTCTGCTGTCAACTGGGGCTGCTTGAATGAAAGGAATTTTACAGAATTTGGGTCAGTTTGTTTTCCTGCACGGAGGATACAGGCGCTCAGTGCTTCACCTGAGGTAATGCAAACAATCCCTATAACCCTCTGTGAGACAACTGGTTCTGAACAAACTTGCTTTATCGCTTCGGTGTGCTCGAGGCTGATGTTTTGTTTTTAATTATTTTTATTTCAGCAGCACCTCAAAGACCCTACCGCAACCAGGGCACCATCTTCCTAGCCAGACAGGATGTAAAGCAGAGCCTTCCCCAAGGAGGTGGTGATCTCAGTATGTCTTGGAGGCTTAGGGAGAATGTGAGGCAGCAAAGGTGAGATGCAGCAAGGCTCTTGCTCACAAACATCCACCAGTATAATGGCCGAGCAGAGACTGGAAGCCGGGTTTCCTGGCGCTGTGGCACGCACCCACTTTCCCAGTCACCCCAACCATCACATCTGCACTTTTGATTAACATGGAATTTGTCCTCTTGCCCACAGCGTGTAGGAAGGGCAGACCTTTGAAGCTGGGCAGGCTGCCCAAGTACTGCCTTTTTATACACATCAAATCAGCCCCCCTCGCAACCAGGATATCACCTCGCAAATATTCATGTGAGAGCTAGTCCAGGGCAACCGCCAAAGAGAAGGAGCAACTTCCTGCCAGATCTGACTCCATAACCTCCCCCCAAATAAACGTGCCCTGATTTACAACCCCTTCAAATCCTGGGCTTGAATGAATACAACTAAAAAGGTGACAGCTATGTCGTCAGAAGAATTTGGGATAACTCTGCAGTGGAAATTTCTTCTTCAGCAAATCCAGCAGGAGAGAAGAGGAAATGTGTGGTGCAGGCAACAGCTACCACTAGCAACATCTCTGCCACCCTCTTCCGCAAAGTTTTGACCTCAAAAAGGGAGAAGTGCCAGACACTCAGAAAATACTCCTTATATTGTGATTTTAAAGGAAGTGCTCAAAATACTGCAGTGATGGACAGTATTATAAGATACCTAAGGTTATATTAGGAAATAAACTATTTTAAAATGAGGAACTGCCATGTGAACTGGCAATTACATCTCATTCAGCATTCTGTTATTTATCTATCACTAGAAGCACACATGGTGTTTAGCAGACAAAGGAAAAAATAAAAACCCTGTAGCATGAGTTTGCTAATCATAATTAGGCATAATCAGATTGAAAGATACTTTGTAAATTGTTTTTCTTTTAATGTGCTGTGTTATATTTGTTGGAAAATGCCAATTTATTAAAAGGGAAAGATTTTGCAGAGAAAGATTTACATAAATCAATTTCCCATGCAACTTTGTTGAAAGAAAATGTTCATACAAGGAACTGTTTTAGACATCTCTAAATGAAAACATTTGCACGTGAAATTAACCTTTTGCTCTTACATGTAAGTTGATATATGTGAAAGCATATCATCAGTTTTAACAGAGTCAATGAAAGGTTGCGGAGCGATCGCAAGTAAGCTTTGTGATAACTTCTCTTGCTGTAAACTGTAAGGATCTTTGTTTTTCACCGCGCTTTGGTGTACAACTTGTTCTATAAACTGTGTATTGCTGGAATTTTTTTAAATAATGTGATGCAGTGAGGTATGAAATCATATCAAGAACGGAGGACAGGATAATGCTGGGTGGCGGAGGCTGACAGAGAGAATCACATAGGCTTAGAAATGCAGACAGGTTACAGATTGTGCGGGCTGAGAGCAATCCAGGCAGAGCAGCAGCATAAGAAATGTCATCGAGTTTCTCCTGGAAAGAGACCAAAGGAGCCTCAAGGCCAGGTGAATTGACAGGGCTTAGGGGAAGAGGGACAGCAGGGGAGCACAGTATGATAGAGAGTGTATTGCTAAGGAAATGGCTGTGCCAGGGAAGGATGCGCTATAAGGAAATGTCGGCATGAATATTTCATATGTTGACCCTTTTTGCAGTTTCATCTTCTTAAAAGACAGTGACTATAATTGACGTTAGACTCTGAGTAGAGATGTAATTCCTGTCCCAGGAGATTGACGTAGATTGCCCCAAAAAATAAAGCTCTTGGCTATGTTCTGCAAGGTGACATGCATTGCTACAAGTATTCACTGTAGGAGCATCATAATTTTCTGCCTGAACCTTAATTTCCCATGGAATATCACTCCTGCACTTTTTTCTTTCTAGCTAATGTTGCAGTTTCATACATAAGGGCACTTCTGGAACAGAAAGCAGAAAGGTATAAGACTCAGTAGATGCAGGTTGAAACAAGTTCAGACTACAAATTAGCTAAGGCATTTCTGCTTATCAGTGAAGGCAAGTAAACATTAACGAGGGCTGTAGTGGATTTTCCATGATTGGAAAACATTATAATTGGTTGTTTTTCTAGCACCAAACACTCCTAATGAATTTTGTACAGGAATTAAGAGAGGGGCATTCTTTGGTCTGTGTTACGTGCGAGACCAGACTAGACCCTTCTAGCTTAAGCTGTTGATTACCCTAAAGCAAATTCTCCTGCCCTCAATAAGAAGAAATTTGTGAATTGAAAGCTAACTGCATATGCCTCAGGTTCTAGCAAAAGCCTTTCACAGTAAGAGCTATTTCCCCGTCTATAGTCTGTATAAAATAGCATCCTAGGTATAGGATATGCATTGGAGCCCTTTAAATTATATACCCTCTGGTAGCAGATGCAGCGTCTGATGGACTGATCTGGTGTAGGACTGAAAACAATATATGCTATGAAAAGGTTTATGCACAGATCCTAATATAGGTTAGTATAGCGTCTTTTCCATATTTTGAGTTCACAGTCTTTGCTGTCCATACCCATGAAATCTCTCAAGCAGAGCTCCCGTCTGCCTGCACCCCAGGCTCCATGGAGGTGCCAGGACATGGATAGCAGGACTGTGGCTCTTTCTACTCTCTGGGCCAGCCCTGCCTGAGCTGTCTTACTGTTGGAGAAGCCTTTCAGTGAGAAAGTGTTGCCAAGACTGGTCCTCTGCTCCATGCCAACAGACCTTTACTACCAGACATATTCCTTGTGCCACTCCTATGGCATGGAAGGAGTGCATGCAGACGCTAGCCAGCAGATTGACCCCATGGATACCCATCCGCCACATGAGCTGAAGAGCCTGCATCGATTGCCTTGCCTGTCCAAGCAACCCAAGACATGAGGTTCATGTGCCAGAGGCTCATAAACTGAGCTCTGCATGCACTGAGAGTACAGAGCGTTCTTGTGAAGGGGCTGGGCAGAGAGCATCCTCTAGGTGACCAAGAAGAGGAGGCTTTGCCAGGCAATCTCTGCCATGAAGACACTGACCATGAGCAAGGTTGTGTGCTCTTTTCATCCACCCAGTCACACTGGGAACTGTAAGTGCAGAGCAGGCACAGAGCACTGAAGGACCTGCAGGCTACTCTTGTTGCTGAAAGTTTGGCACTCATTGAAGTGCCTTGCTGGATCAAAGCCCTTGGACTAGAGAGTTCTTCACCAAATAATACAATGCCATTGTCTCATGTGGCACTTTACACCAATCTGTGCAGCCATTTTCTCTCTAGGAGATATAATGAGAAAGCCAATGGAGAAGATGGAAGAATAAATCCCAAAGTTTGCCTTTACCTCACTTTAGATTCATAAAACTTTCCTCTTGTCATCAAAGGGAAGTTGTTTGTTCCAGGTCAATTTAAATATTAATATAGGCTAAAATGTAGGATAAATCAAAAACACGGAAAAAATGTTACTATATACTAGATCTATAAGCCAGACAGAGCAAACTGCCAGCTGGGAATAATGCTAAATGGGCACTTTAAGCTGCTCCATGGAACGCGGATTTGATCAATTCACTCCAAGCCACATTAGTGTCATAAAAGCCAAGAGTAGCATTTTCTCCCAAGGGTTTCCTTTGAGGGATATTCCTCTCAGAGTGCAGTATCACAGAGGCAATTAAGGATGATAATATTTTTTGCATATACTAAGCAACTTATGAGTCAACATTGATCAAGACATACTTTCATCATTATTTTTTTTAAATGCACTTCCAAGTTCAGAGTGTAGTTGCTGTCACTGAGCTGACAGAAGCAGTAACGACTAGTGAAAATTATTGTACCATGACCCCGTGAACTATTTTTGACAAGAAAATACCTTCCAGGAAGCTAGTATGGGAAAAAAAATAGTGTTCTCATTAATAGTCTGTGCTCTTATTCAGGTGGAAGACAAGGCAGGTATTCTGTGAGACTTTCTAACATCATTGCCACATTCTTACTCTTCCCTCCCAGATTAATTGGCATTAATATTCTCATGTCTCAGCGATGGTTGCAGGCTCATTACAGGTGCTGCTTTGCTTGTATATCATTGCTGTCCCACAAGCATATAATTTATTACTTAGAAAGGATTTCTGGATATTTTCCCAGATGTAAAATCACAGAGGCTTATATTTAGTGCTGCATCTGACGACAATCCTACCTGCATACATTCTCTCTCTCTCACACGCACACATTTGGCTTTGAACTGTGACATTTACCTTATGTCATAAATTCCTTCAATTAACCAACACAGTGCATTAGTATAATTGTTAGTTCTGGCCTGAATTCTCTTTTGGAATAGCTAAGGAGAATTGTAGCAATGTTGTTGGAGTTTATATCATATATACAGTCTACTAATAGGCATTCAAGGAGTTATTGGTGAAGGTCTTGCTATGAAAATGCTCTTGCTTCAAGGTTATTTATGCAAAAAGGTGTCTAATCTTGGTAAAGTAAAACTGTTCGTGCCTCTGTGCTTCCTGCACAATAACATGATGCATTGCCTTTCCCTCTGAAGTTATCATCTTGGCTTCTGTATATAAATTTTCAGCCTATTAGGACAACTCAGGCCTTAAAACGAATGAAAATATTGATTCAAAGGTACCCTTGAAAGTGCAGGGACATAAAATGGGAACAGAAATACCAGCATAATCAGAGTCCAGTTCTGGACTCATTTGCTTATGTCACACTTTTTCGTGCTTTGGACACCAAACTGCAAGATGATCCAGTATTAACTAAAGTTCAGGAAGGCTATGGCACCACCCAGAAAGAAACAGTTCAGAAGAGAGTGAAACTCCCATCATGTTGCTAACTATCAACTTCAGGGAGAGAATTTTTTTTTCCATGTGAAATATGAGGGGATAAGAAGGATCTGGGAATGCTACCAAGCACCACTGGATTATGATAAATTAGGACTTACATCAGCAGCTTTGCTATCGGTTGGTCCCAAATGGTTTAGGTTAGTATGCTAACTCCTAGGGCCTGGGTACCCACACAGCTGTGGATGATGGTGGGGACAAAGTGTGTACCAACCTTGTAGCTTTTTTTTTGACAATGAGCCAAGAAATAATTTTTCACAGCTGATGGAGCAAGGATTTTTAGAGCAGCAGAGTTCACATGTCTCCTGTCCTAACAGACTGCTAGAAGAGCCTAAGAGCTCTGCAGGACTGCCTGTCCTCATCGTATTGATCCCTGCTGCAGCAAACACAACAGGGAAACACCTTTAATTAAATAAGAACTCATCCTCAACTCCATCAGTTACTACTAAATCACAGCTGTTTGAACATGAAAATAGTGTTTTGTCAGATATTTTCAACAGTCTTCTCTAGACAATCCAGCGTTGCTCTGCATGGAAAGGGCAATGGACTTACTTGGTTAAAGTGACTTATTCCAGACATGGAGTATTCACACCCAGAGCAATAATTAACATGCTCTCAAAAGCACGGGGGAGCTGGGAGACTTTCCATTGCTCTGGGATAATAGCCTTAGTCACACTTTACAGTACAGTGCCATTTCCATGAATTTACCCATAGCGAATCATTTGTTTCTGGGGTGATTCATAGCCATGGCTGCTTCCCCTCTTCCTGGAGGCTTTCTGCAGTGTGAGGCTTCTCACAGGCTCAGCAAGACCCACGCTTGAAGAGGGCTGTCACCAGCACCCAGCCCAGGCTTCTTTTCTGTCGAGACCGGGCGATAAGGGCGGCAGGCTGAACAATGGATGCTCCTCTACAAGCAGATTAGCCTAGCCCTGCAGAACATCATGTATCTTTTAAGGGATGCTGTCAAGAAGAAAACGGCGGGTCAGATCCTTGGTGAGAGCAAATTAGCACGGCTGTGTCAGCTGCACTGCGGCTGGTGGAGCGACGCCAGCTGATAGCAGCCAAGGATCTGACCCCGGCTATCGAGGAAAAACAGTGTGTATCTGGGGCTTGAACAATGCTGGAGAGGAGATTACTGGAATCAAAAGGAGCATAAGCTTTTTTGCTCACTTTTCACCACTCGTGCTGTTTCCCATACTCCCTGCCAGACCTCTGATTCTGGGCTGGGCTGGCCTCTGTGAATGCATTTTTGGCTCTCGTGGGATTGCAGAACGACCACCGTAATGAGGGTTTCTCACTTAAGCTGCAAAAGGTTTGCAAGGGTGCTGAATTTCTGTTACATGGAAGGATGTATTCCATCCCTCCTCTCTTCAGATGGAGGGGACCTGACGCTGAGGAAGAGCAGCAGCAGCAAAATTTGCTACCCTGTGCCACCCCAGCCTGCTGGCACCCACCAGAAACGCCCAAAGGATGGGAACGCTGCTGCAGCTCTGCTCTGGGTGCAGCACAGAGAGGAGGGACAGACCCTGCCGCACCACTCCCCTCCCTTCCACTCCCCTCCCCATGCCACAAACGCGATGTTCTCTGCGGGAACATCAAGTGTGTTAGGAGGACTGACAGAAATGTCACAGCACATCACAAGTGCTTTCATCCCCTCACCAGAAATAAAACACTTCATGTCACAAAAGGCTGTTTTCGCTCTTACCAACAGCGCTGGCTGTTGTCTGGCTGTGTAGGACCTCCCAGCCCCTCCAAAGACATTTTTGACGCCAAGGGAACAGCATTTTATGAAAATGTTTTCCTCTCTCTCCTTTGAAGAGTGGTTTTTTTTGGTCACTCAAGCCTGAAATAAAAGGTCCAGCTAGCTGGAGCCTGTTTCTTCAAGTACAGCTTAATTTGGGGGGGGAGGTTGATATCACTTAAACCAGGATTTTTCTAGCTTCCATGGATTGTGGCTAAACTTTTTGCACAATTGTCCTTCAGAAGTTCCCAGATATCTCAGCTGACACTTCCCTGGCATATATTTCAGGGGAAGAAAGATGTAAAATAAAGCTGTCACTCATCTGACTGGATTTTTTCTTGCTACAGTGCTATAATAGTGTTGATAAATACTGAGGAAAACTGGCATCAGGTCCATTCCTCTCTCTGACTGCCAGGACATGTCCAGCTCTGGTTTTCTGGGTGATTCGAAAACTTTGTTGGTAGGTGGCCTGTATGGTTTTGTCCACAGTTTTGGCCTCTCTTTTTCACATTCATTTTACCTCCAGAATTTAGAAAGTTCCCCAGAAGTTGTCTTTGCTTCTCTGACTTTGGGCAGACGGTGTACTAACGATTGTGTTTAATAGTAGGCGTCCAACTAATGCTTCTTATTCAGTGATCCAGTTACCTAAGGCTGTTTGTTTTTTTAGTTCTGTGGAAAATCTGCCCTGATCATTTGCCTGTGAAATCAATTTTAACAGGACTCAAGGGATGTGCACGTAAGGGATGTCCCCAAGCATATCTGGTTCTCAGATGAGGTAAAACAGGCCAAGAGTCTGTAGCTAATATTTTACTTGATAAAGTAGGTATCATGCATTGATGAACTGGAAAGCAAAGTGTCTGAAGTCTCTACAGATTGGGTTAAGAAACTAAGATGAGCACTAAAACAGGTGCATGTTTTTTGGCAAATCAGCCGGAGACATCTGTTTCACACTGATGCAGGTTCCTATCAGCCTTCTGCCTCCAGATGCGTTTGATCCTAGAGGTATCTGAGGTTTTCCACAAGAGGGTTTCTGCCTTCCATCTTCCATCTGAGCTTACTAAAGACCCTACAGAATTGCTTCCAGATGCAGAGAGTCCCATTGCTTTTAGCCAAATGTTTTCTCCTCACTCTTACTAAGTATCCAAATATTGGGACCTTTAGCACCCAGGATTAGAGACCAGTCTCTGCCCAGCATGACCAAGTCTTGATGCCTGGCTGGAAGTCTTACACATTGCTACTTGGACACTTCCCTCACTGCAGTGGTTTTCCAAGAAAAAGGGCTGCATTTCCATGCTGCCTATCTGAGAAGCTGAAACCACCCTTTAAGGTAATTCAGGTGGTAAGAGGTGATGGCAAATTAAGACTGCGCTTATTATGCAAGAAAACTGAGAGGGCTTAGTCAGAGGAAGGCACTCAGCTGCGATGTTAACTATTTCCCCATTATCTTCATAACCTTTGTGTCTGGAGGCTGTCTGGGGTTCCACATAGGTACTGCAATTTCTACACATTTCCTCCTCACACACGATCAGCAGAAACACATGGTTTTTGTAACTGATAATCTGGTTACCATAACAAGGCAAGCCAATGCGTGTGGGTTTTCTTCTATTGGTAGCTTTTGAAGCGATCAGTCACAGTTTTCTAAAGACTACCTCAAATGAGCGTCATTCCCACTATTAATAATTTGATTTCAAGGTGAGCTCATGGGCATGGCAAGTCCCCAGCACAGTAATTACTTGGGGTGCTTAAGAGTAATGAGAGCTCCTGGAAAATTTGATAGAGTACTAATTATAACAGATAGGTTTTTAATGATTACTTTCTCTTCAGAGATGGAGGAACAAAATAAGGCATATATTCTACTTAAAACCTGAGTGCTTGCAAATAAATTTTGCTTGCATGAGGGGCCTCAGCCCTCACAGGAGCTCTGGCTTATTCAGGGTCAACAAGCTTGGTTGTGGCACTACCCAAATTCTGTATGTTTCTGCTTTCAGAGCCTCAGTTTCTTTCTCTTCACCTCTCAACACCAACAAAGCACTCATCTTTTTCTCAAACAACACTTTCTATGCCAACTGTCAGCCCTCTAATCAAAAACTTTCTGCTTTTTTTAATCTCTTCCATGCTCTTTCTGTGATATCCACAGGTTCCTGATTCAGTCCTGTTGTATACTGCACCTTTGGTCATGCTGGTAAATTAAGCAGGAATGTGGAAGTGTTCCCAAGATCAAGGGCAAAATGATCTTCCCACTCCAGATGGGCGTTGTTTAGAATCATAAAATCACTCAGGTTGGAAAAGAAGTTTAAGATCACTGAGTCCACCCGTAAACCTAACTCTGCCAAGTCCACTATGAAACCATGTCCCCCAGCACCACGTCTACACGTCTTTTAAATACTTCCAGGGATAGCCCCTCAACCACTTTCCTGAACAGCCTGTTCCAATGGTTGATAACCCTTTCTGTGAAGAAATTTTTCCTAATATTCAATCTAAACCTGCCCTGGCACAACTTGAGGCCATTTCCTATTGCTTGTTACTTGGGAGAAAAGATCAACCCTCACCTGGCTACAACCTCCTTCCAGGTAGATGTAGAGAGCAATAAGGTCTCCCCTCAACTTCCTTTTCTCCAGGCTGAACAACCCCTGCTCCCTCATCTGCTCCTCATAGGACTTGATCTCTAGACCATTCATTAGCTTCATTGCCCTTCTCTGGATCCACTCCAGCATCTTAATGTCTTTCTTGTAGTGAAGGCCCCAAAACTGAACACCGTATTCGAGGTGTGGCCTCACCAGTGCTGAATACATGGGAATGATCACATCCCGAGTCCCCTAGTCCTGCTGGCCACACTGGTTCTGACAAGCCAGGATGCTGTTGGCCTTCTTGGCCACCTGGGCACACTGCTGGCTCGTGTTCAGCCGACAGTCGACCAACACCCCCAGGTCCTTTTCTGCCAGGCAGCTCTCCAGCCACTCTTCTCCAAGCCTGTAAAGTTGCATGGGGTTTTTCTGACCAAACAACAACAATTTGTTAAAGACTGTTTTAAAATAAACCAACCCTTATCCCCCAAAGACATATAACCCAGAATATTTCTGTGCCCCTTTTTACATTTTACTAGGTGCTAAATTTTACATTTTTTCAACAACTGAGTTTGTAAGTGCACAGGAACTTAGCAAATAAATCCAAAGTCAGATTATTGTAATTTAAATGCATCAGTGGATATCATCACATAATATCAGGAAATGAGCCAGTCCTTCCATTTTAATTTTGCATTGAAATAAAGGTATGGTAATAATATTATCAAAGGTGAACCACAGAGATGCTGGGATGTGATGGATTTATTAAGAAACAGAATGTACTTTTTATATGAAAATATCCTCTGTGCAGTTTAACACATTCTTGTATTACAAACATAAATTATTCATAAATAATTTCACTTACAGGTTTGAAGCTTCATAAAGTATAATTTCCAGTAAGATGAGCATTTTGAGAGGATTTTCTGTTTGAAGAGAAGTGTAAATAGTCATATGTTGGTATTGCAAAACTGAGCCTTTCATTATAGTAGAGTCACCTGGAATCCAAATGCAGTGGTCCTAAATTTGCCCTATGCCTTGAAGAGCAAATATTTTAAAGCCCAATTTATAAGACGCTTTTAAAAGTTAATGTAAGTCTTCCCCTGTCTGAGGGCATTTGGTGATGGGCGATAACCAAACAATTTCAAATCTTTATTCCCCAAAAAACCTCCTAACTTTGATGTACTGGTTGTCCTCTTGTTCATGGCATTTGATAAATGGTAAGACCCGAGATGTCCACGTTTGGTCTTCTGTAATCAGGCACCTTGGTCAGTACAAGGTGTGTGAATGAGCAACCTCATCCACACAAGGGCTGAGCTCATTCTGCAGCAGCCAAAGAAAACTGCAGCGGCTCCATTTGCTTCAAGGGGAACTGGAAATACTGAGCATCTTCTGAAAAATCAGGCTGATCATATCCAATGCATATGTGTAGGCTTGAAAATTTTGGCCATGGTGTTTTGCTTTGTTTATTCACCTGTACCTGATCGCATGCAACTAGCAAGACTGTGCCATAAGGGAGGTGTGCAATTGCACAAGCCACACACATTTGTGCAAGAACAACCACAGAAGGAAATACCTGGATATCACCACTCTCAGCAAGCAGTTTTAATAACATCTGTGGGTTTTTTTAAACTACAGATGGACTGTGATTTTTAAAGAGAGTTCCTTCTTCCTGGGCAACAGTGTTTGAAACGCTGCTTGTAACAGCACTTGCTGGTCCACTGACGTAGAGCAGATCACTGATTAATTCACTAATATGTCCCTTGCTTCCTGGAGCAATTTCACATCTATGGACATTTCTATCCTGTCGTCTTTTAGCAAACTTGGGTAATACCCGCAGCAATTCTAGCACCACCTCCAATAAAAAATAGTAATATAAGCCGCACGTTACGGCCACATGAAGCCTGTTCACTGTGAAGCAAAGAGGGCTGGGGCAGCAGGACAGAGCACACCCCACCAAGGAGCCCATTCAAGGTGCTAGGAAGGGACAGCCACCCACAGGTAGGAAGCAGCTTCCTCAAGACCAGTAGATTTGGAGCTCTTCAGGTAACTTCCTCTGGTAAAATACATCGCTTTTCCTTTTTTTTAAGATGGTGAGATGTTCTTTAGTGCTTAATCACTACATTTATTATCTTTTTTGCTCATTTTTAATTATTCCCTCTAAAAAACACAGTGCTGAGGGCTAGTGACTGTTTTTCTTGACCTAGGAACTAGATTATGTAGACAGATGGGGCCAAATCTTGCTCTCATTCACATCAGCCTAAATCAGTTTAATTCAATGACAGCAGTTCCTGACGCAGTTATAAGAGGTGCTTCTTTCCAGAGCTCCTGGAACATCACAGCTCAATAGCAAAATAAAACCAAATAAAGCTTTCAAACCTCTTTGGTTAGATATCCAGTAAAATGAAACAATTTAGGCAGCATATGGCAGTGTCACTTTCAGAAAACATGTTCTCACCAGCAGGCTATGAAGATGGTATGGGTAATGTAAAAATCCAGGGAAATCCAGTAAATAAGTCAGCGGGTAGTGCAAAGAAGAGCACTGTGAACAAGGAAAGAAGCCACAGAGACCCACCAACAGAACCAGCAACAGAGCTCATGGAGACAAGGAAGATTTCTTGCTTTAAATCGCAAGCAGTTTCTTATGCCTCTTTAATATGAACATAGAATTTCTACCAGCATGTGTGTGCGTGTGTATGTATGTATATACATATACATGTATATGTGAAATTAGCACCACATCTTAAAAATATAACAGGGTGCTTGATGACTAAATGTCATGAAATATCCATTTATTATAGCAATGTTTATGTTACGTGGCTGATCTGAACACATGACCCACACACAGATGAATAGACGTATTTTGTTGATGTTCGTGTTGGCTGTTTAATGCTTCAGGTTTGTCTGTATCTAAGGACAGGGTACCTGGGGAAAGCAAGGACACGGGGTTAGAGGAAGAACACAAAGGATTTTAGAAGCTTGGCACTGGAAAGTCAGGGAAATCTGCTGGATTGCGGATATCTGCTGTTCTGGCCTGAAAAAACACACTTTCCCAAGCCAACACATACATCACAAGGTTGCAGTGCAGCCCAGCCCTGCCCGAGGGGACTCCCAGCGTGTGTAACATGGATCCATACTGTCCAGCAGGAATTTATCTGGTCATGTAAGGCAGGTGGCTTCCTGGGGTGCAAAACAAAACATTAAAAAAAGAGCAGCCAGTTGCAGGAAAAGTCCAATGATCTCCCCAGGAGCAGACTTTAACCTTACACTATGGAAAGCTCTCACATGATTTTGCAGAATGGCCTACACCATCTTCCCCCTCTGCTAATGAGCACTGCCCTGGGCCCCTCATACTGGGAGCACCAGCATGGAGGTTCACAGGACCATATCAGGGCAGTGCTGTTGGGAACTACCCGTCCCTGCAGCACAGTGGGAAGAAGTCACTATCATGCACAGAAGCAGCCTTCTTCATTTATCAACTGAGTCGAATCTATTAGGACAAACTGTTTCTGTAGAGAATACACTCCTGCCCAGGCAGCAATCAGATTGCACACACAATTTACTGGCCGCGCACAAGTATCTTTATTCAGTCCCACCAGCGCTATCAGCATCTGCCTTCCCTCCAAACAGAAAAGCCTTAGTCCCTCCACTCATGTCAAGGGAAAAAAGGTAGTTCCCCTTGGGGAAGTGTCGCTGGCAGGTCCGCCTGCACCTGACCCACGCTGATGTTGACGTGACCTGGTCAGGGGTTGTGGGATGGGTTTCAGGGGAAATAAGCTTCCCCCATTACTCTCAGTTCCCCTTTGCCAGCCACAGAGGTTTTGAGTTATTCCTGCCTATTGCACCAAAGTGCAGAGTATTATCCGATGTGTCAGCCTGTAATTTGTTCCATGATGTGAGCCCGTATGCTCAAGTGGTTCTGATCCTCTTTCGTTCAATAAAACCAGCCCATCCTTTAATTCAATTACAGCCATTTTTAGCTAGCTTCTTCACAGACCCCAGCAAACCATTCTATTTGCTTTGCAGATTATAAAGATACCAGCACCCTTGGATTCCTGAACTCATTTTTTACGCAAGCTACAAAGTCAAGGGGACCCTATTTTAATAGTGAGCCCATCCTGATCCCCCAAGGTGCTGAGTTCTTGCTCTGCTCCAGAAAAACCTCTTTGTTTCAGAGGAATGAAATCCTCCTCAGCATGAGCTCAGCACCTTACAGAACCCCACAATTAAGTCATTTCCTGAAGGTCACGGAGTGAATGAGACACAGTGCCAAGAATTTAACACAGCTTCCTGAGTACATCCCCGCTAACCATGAGCACAAAACCATGCTCTGTTTACACAGAATGTAAGTACACACTGAAGCTGCACTATTGCACCATTATGTCCTATTTGTAATTAATTTTTCTCTCTGCTCTCTGCACAACCCCATCCAGAACCTTAATTTCCCTGTTGAAGCTGCATGTTTTCCGTAAGTCCCAATGGGAGGATTGCAGCCACTGGCCAGATCTGGGCCCCAAAAGGCTCTCTGTGCCAGCATCCCCCTCTCCTGCAAAGGAGACGTCACCTCCTCCAGTCTCTTCTGTCTTTCTCCTGGACCCTACACTGGATTTGTCTGGGGTCCTACTGTGGGAGAGAGGAGGCTGAAAAGGAAAAGAGCACACCCTTCTCCTCATCTCTCTTTGCAAGAAGGACCTCCTAAAAACGGGGTCCATATCCAAGACTGGGGGGTGCTGTCAGGCAAAATCTTCTCTCCTCTGTTAAAACAAGGGAAAAGAAACATCCCTCAACCCAGCATCTTCCCTTTGCAGGATCTACTCTCTGGAAAAAGTTAAGATCTGGGGATGGGGAGAGATTTAATGTCCTACAGTCCAGAAATTGGACTGGAGTGACCTCAACTATAATGGTCTAGACCCAAGCAACATAAGGAAATACTGCTGAGCTGTTATGTCATTTCCACCCCCATCTCTCAAGCATATGGCCTTTCCAGCTCCTATCTGTTGTCAGAACTGATACTGGCTATATCACATTCTCAAAGGGGCTTTTCCTACCCCTGTAAATGTTGAGTTTTTCCTCCTATGGCTGCTCATCCTGTACTGTAAGATCCCTGCTTCTGAAGCCACACTAGCTTACATGCTCCCACCAAACTGAAAATGAATCCACATTCCATCTGCTGGAGTTTGCTTCATGTGCTGCTATCCTGGGTCCCCTTTATCACCCACAGCACTGCTGTCACCCCCTTGAGGTTGCTGTCTCTTCCAAGGGAGAATAACTCATGGCAGTACCAGTCCCCAAACGCATGGTGTTGGCTGAGGTTGGGTGTTTCTGCATTCTGTGCAGCTCACATTTTTTATACACTATCACACTATACACAGACTCACACCACTTTCTGCCTCGGGTCTGCTACCAGGCATGACATCTCAGAGAACTGCCCACACTCTCTGAGCTTCACCGCAGCTTGGGATGTTCCTCTCAGGCTACATTTTAATTATCTTTCCAGGGATTTAGCCTTTACGTGTTTTGCTCTACTTTAGACTCAGCCTAGTCTGACCAAGAGTTCAACATTTTCCCAAAATTACAATGTTGGCTTACTGGGCCAATCATGTACTTCTCTGTGCTTTCACCATCCTTGTGGTTTGCCACTTAAAAACATACTGCTCACATTTCATGAGCTGCCAGTACCACTCAGACTCCTGTAATATGACTTCATATCTAACTGCGTTCTCACAAATTAAATGGAAAATTTCACCATCAACAAATGCTTTAGAAAAAGCAATAGGCAGAAATTAGAGTAGTTTGGCTTAACTATCTCTATTTTGGCACCTATTGCTTGGAGTTACAAACTGAATCCCTACTTAAACTGTCTCTGGTAAACCTTTATATTTCTAGAGAATTTCGGCCCTGGAAGGCAGAAAGATTACACACTTCCATTCAGGGAATAGCCTCACTTTCTTTTCTGGTTTATTCCAAACCCTGAAGTCTGGGCTTCTGGACTGCTTCCTCCCCAGGCCTGGTTATAATCAGACCCAGCCTTGAGCTTGACCCAATGGGAACCTCTTCACTGCATGGGCATCAGCTCTAACTGGCTCTTGCATGGGCCACTTGGGATTGCAGTCCCTTTGCAAAGACAAACCCACAAAGAGTAGTGAAACTCCCTGAAAAGCAGAGAGACCAACAGCTATCAGTCTCAAGGGAGGAACAAAGGACCTTTCTCACAGATTAAATACAGAACAGTGAGCAGAAGTTAGTAAGATTCTGTACAATTAGTTGTTTCCTGTTCTCAATGTGGAGGAAAAAAAATGTAATTTCCAAGGAGGATATGCCAGTGTTCTTCCTAGGTCTCAATAAATGCATTGATAAGACAAAATTCAAAGGCAAATCCATAGATAGTTCTCCCCTCCTCCCTCCCTCAAGAAAATAAAAAATAGTACACACTGTACATCAATCTGTTTCTTCGAAAACTGGCATATTGCAACACCCAGGGTTGGCTCAGATGCTTACAAAGCAACCAGGCTCTTGCAAGCTCGAGCACTGATTGCTGAGGATGGCATCAGGCTTTTCTCCATGGCAATGCAGACCACTTCTGCTCAGCCATCTGTCTTATCCATCACCTTTTAAATTTCACTGCTGTCCTTGTCCATGCAATTCTGACATTTCATATGCAAGTGTGCTGCATACAAATCCCCAGTGCAGGATTTCTCTGTAAAATTCCAGGTGCTGTTCAGAGATTTTATTTAAATGAAGGAATACATGTATTATCATCACAGTGGAGATTATAAGAAGTTGCTTCTTTTTTTTTCCACACTGACTAAGTCAGTGCAATTTAATTTAAGAATTCTTAAGAGATCAAAAATGACAGGCTTACTGAAATATATTCTGGTTTTCTTACAGGCACCACTCAAATTGTTAATTCTGCTCCTGGATGCTAAAGAGTTACATAATGATAATAATTACCTCGCATTTCTATGGTATTTTCATGTCATGAGTATATTCTACAACCTGTACATGGAAATAAATAGAAATGCCACAGTTTTTAGGGGGTTTACAACCTTTGCCAAGGCTATGTAGATAATAAGGGATGATAAGCTATCTAAATGAAATACTTTGGGCAGGCTTGTCTGGAATTCAGGCAGCTACAGAAATGCAATTTTTGCATGAAAATCTGGGGATTTACTTAATGCTTCTGCTCTTGAAATCACATGATTACAAAGTCTATACTGGAAATAATCTCTCTTTTGATCTGCAATTCGGAAAAACTTGAATATAGGAAACTTAGAGGCTTGAAACAAATGAAAACAACCCTTGCTATATTGACTTTGAGGCAGTGATATGATTTGAGATGGAACGGGAGGCTGCGCCCTCCATTTTCAGTACATGCAGTCAGCAGGCACAGGTTTTGATATCATGCTGACTGCAACTTGTCACAAAGACAAGATGCAGCCTCCATTAATTAACAGAGGTCTGCAATCTCTATTCCCACAGCTTCCAGTGGTCTGTGTTTTCAAAGAACAAATCAGTCTGATCCTTGCTCCGAGTAATGAATCACAGCATCCCTGAAACCTGGGAGTATAAAATACATGACTCCATTTCATACAGCCTTAAGGCCATATTGTTATTAATTCTTTGCTTTACCCATTGTTCATATTAAACTTCTGGTCTACTAAATGTGTTGTAAAGGCTTTCTGGGCCCTCAAGAAGCAAAACGTTCCCTGGTCTACCATAGTCAAAGTTTCTGGATGTCAGGATATATGGGAAAATCCATCCAAATTTATCAAAGATTTGAAGTTGCAGAGGATTCATTTAAGCCCCCATCAGAATGTTCCTATCTGGAGTTACACTAGTTCTTTTTCAATGAATTCACTTTGTTTCTGAAGGAGTTAAAGTAACTCATGGTGCAGCCACTTGAGCTGAGAATAGGAATCTAATACATGGATTAGAGCAGGCTCAAATCAGCTTCTTTCTTTACACAAAGAACGGCCCATAGTGTGACAATCCACATGGAAATCCATATTCTTCCACAGCTCCTCCTGCAATCTCAGGTCCCTTTCTTCCCTCCATCCTGGAAAAAATAGTAAGTGGACCAGGTAGCCACAAAAACACAGCACCTGAACAGAGAAAATGAACATCTCGCTTGCCTGCACATCACCAGCTGGCTCAGCAGCTGGAGAAGGAGCCCTTTCTGTTCACTGTATTTGTTTCCTCAAGACAGGGACACCACTGCTTTTCATGCAGGAGCATCAGACTGCCCAGCCCTTTTGCAGCCCTCGCCATCTTGGACATTTATGGGTGGGCAGAGTCCAACGGCACCACACCATTAACAGCCCTTCTGAACGGGTTTAATCCAGAGGACATAATGACTTTTCACATTTGAGCTTCCTCTGATCTTACTGGCCTAATTCCTGACAAAACAGGAGAAAGGGAAAGGAGGAGCAGGGGAAGCCAGGAATTGCAGAAATACTGTCCCATTGTGCAAAACTTGCAAATGTTAGTCAGGCTTTAGGAAAATGCAGTAAGTTATGGCTGATCCAGCAGAAAGAGAGAGAAAGATGAAGACAGTAAGCAAAGTTTGTCTTCTCTCCAAGCTGTGTGTTTTGTCTATTCACATCAGGACCACTGACTAAAATGGTTGGAGATTTTGTTTGGTTTTTACACATAAAGAATGACTTGGCAGCAGGGTTTGATTTGAAGAAAGAAATGCAATTAAGTACAATCTAGGTGATTAATTCTCTATAAGCAATGGTCGCTTAAATTGGCAGCCTTAAAAATTCTGAGGGTGTCACTTTATTGTTTATAATTATCTGATGTTGTAATGCCTTTTCCTTTACTCTCCTTGCTGTTTGAATTAAACTGAAATCCAAAATTTCAAAGCTAAGCCATTTGAAAGGGATTTTTAGGAGGAAGGGGAAGAATACATCTGAGTTTGTTTTATTTGCAGTCCAACCCAAACCCTCAACGACCTGACTCTGAGATTCCCATTTAAAAGAAACTGACATCCTGAAAAAGCAAGAAATGTTAATGTGTTAATGTTTTAAAACCTGAACTTGAACCACAGTATTTATTTGACCTTGACTCTAAACCTTTAGAGCTTCCTTGCCTCAGCCCATTTCCATGCGCTGCACATTTAGCCCGTATCTCTCCTGCCACAATTCTAGTTTTTTGTCCCATTTATTTTGCTTTTGCAGCAAATAATCTTTTTTCTTCCCTATCTCTTAAAAAAAGGTCAAAAAAGGAGAATTACCGTGCATAGGAAATCAGCATTATTTCCTTTTTCATTTACAGCCAGCTGCCAAGCACAATAAACACATCCAGTCACAGTTAGGCTCCCTTCCCCTCCCACCTCCCTCACAGACCTGGCCAAGGAAAGAAGAAAAACAGCTAAAGAGAAAATATTCTGGAGATTGGGGGAGGATGCCTGGCTCGGAGTGTGCTGTTTTCTGTGCTGAACAGCAGAGGGGGGCAGCAGAACGGAGTCTGTCTGGCTGCACAAGGGCTGCGTAGTCCAGCCGCCAGAGAAACCCCCACTGGGGAGACCAGCAATTCTCCCACATACTGAAATTTAGCATTAAATATATTTCCTCAATGGCTGTGAGGTGAATGAACCTCCTTGGCAATAGGTGATGTGTTTTCAAGATGGCACTATGTGGATTGCCCTATGTTACACCCTCAATGGTCCAGATCCAGAGAGATGTCAAGTGCCTAACTCCCACTCGTTTGGAGTGGTCCCTGCAGCCCTTTAAAATTGTATCAGCTGGTACTTCCCTAGGATAAATCTGTATTAGTGAATGGCACAGCCAAACATATTCAATCAGATCCAAACTAGCATATAAAACACCCTGGAAATAAATCCATATTGAGGAAGTTATATAGTACTTGAGCATTCATACCTGTGTCTGCAGCATCTATATATTTCATAGAGCTGGTGCCAGGAGAGATACGGGCACTGACCCACTAAAAGAGAGCAGAGGCCATTGGAGATGCTCCTTATTGGAGTTGTAAGCCATGCATGTGAGGTGTTAGGAAGCACTCAGCCTGGGAAAAACGCATGGGGAGGGCTTACATTCATGAAACAAAGGATGGGGAAGCCTTTCAAGAAGGCTGGAGACTGAAAATACCAGCTGCCTCCCAGGTGATATGCAAAGCCTGGAAAAGAGGTTTCCTTAAAAATCGCCTGGTCTTCATATGGACCAGCACATAGATCTCTTGGCTGCCTGCTAAATACCCTTTGCATGGTACCAAACTACATGTGATTTGTAAGCAGAATTGTAAGAAAGTGTAATAGGCTTGCAGGCTATCCAGAAGTGGGGCTCTCTATAACCACATGGTCACATCCACTGTGCATCATGGTACACCTTGATTTGCAATACAGCACATGCCAATAAGTTGGGGAGTCATGGCCACAGATGTTATGGTTCCTGCACTGTCCCAGACTGGCACTTCTTTCAGGTGTTCTCCTTCAGACACAAATTCAGGAGTGGTTACAGTTGTTTTTCCCCTTAGCAGAATGGGTGCATGTTGGCTTCTCTGCTTCCAGCAAAAAGAACATCCAAAATCCATAACCAACAATAACATCAGGATGAGGTTAAGCCAGCCACAGATCTGGGAACTGATTTCAAACACAGGCAGTAGGTTTTCCCTCACATATAACTTTTCTATTTGTTTTCAGACTTAAAATTCTCAGAAATAGTTCGGCAGAGAGCCATACAAACAAAGCGTAGTAAGCCTGCGTGGAGCCCAGGGAACACAGCAAATGGAGTGAGATTTATTAAAATTTTTAACGTAAGAAAAATGTTTTCATTACTCCTGTGTAGGAAGTGGTTGCTTCCCTCAGCTAGGGCAAACAAGGGAGCTTAGTTGGGCCCTCTGTTGGGTGAGATGGACGGACCATTTCCAGCAGCATCCCTGCTGTGAGCATGAGTTTCTCTGGAGAGGGAAGAAGCGTGTAGGACCTCAGCGTAAGATGAAGAGCATGACTCAATGCATATTCTCTGTAGGCTACCTTCATGCAAAGACACTGCATACACCAGCAATGATTGCTTGCAGTTACACAGCTCACAGTCCTTCAACAGCTGAAACGTGGGTATTTTGAAACAGGAGCAGCTGTTATGGCATTAAATGAAGAAATGTGTGATGGTGGATTGAGCAGATACTTTGCATGTGTCATGGCTAAATGCAGGGTATTGGCTCCTAGACCCGTCTAGTCTTTCTTTGGGAGCTGAACTAATTTAAAGTTGAAAATTCAAACCGATCTCAAAAAATCTGATCCTGTTATGAGAGCATTTCTGGAATGTCATTTCAGTCCACATTGCTCTCCACAAAATAAATCTTGCTAGTAGGATGGATGCCACCAGAGAGCTGTCAGTAAAATAAG
This sequence comes from Nycticryphes semicollaris, assembly GCA_013400055.1. NCBI lineage: Eukaryota > Metazoa > Chordata > Aves > Charadriiformes > Rostratulidae > Nycticryphes > Nycticryphes semicollaris. The sequence goes on along the minus strand of VXBJ01002849.1, from coordinate 2,009,288 downwards.
AAATGCCTGCCTTTTCTGGTCCCCTCCAACAGGGGTGTGATACTGCAGGGATGCTGCAATAGCAATGTGGCACAAGAGCATGAGGTGTGCTACATCAAGCTTGCTCTTGGGAGGCAACAAATTTGACTGCCATGAAGGACAAAGCAGAGTCTTGGGTAACTACACTTCAGGTAGGCAAAGCTGTGGCATATTGCGACCAAGAAATTTCCTCATGGTGGAAAAATAATTGACAGAAGGATTGTTTTTCGTTGAATCTATCTCCTATTCCAGCGTTCTGGGATTTCTAGTACCAAAAACCAGAATGTAGATCTCCACCAGACTTAAGGAGAAATGCAGACTTCTAATACTCTAACAGAAGTCCTTTGAATAGTTACTTTACTGTATTTTACCAGGGTACAAAACCAGCTCAGGAATGGCTGTGTCTTGCTAATGCACAGGCAACCACAGACAAATTCAGCATAGAACCATGATTAGACACATATCGAGACAGATGTATTTGTCTGTTGAGGCCTGGGAATTTTTCAAGACACATTCCAGCAAGTCCTTTTGAAAACCAACTCAGAATTTGAAAATAATTCTCTTCTTTTCATTGGCTTCCAAGCAAAAACCATCATGTCTTCCCCATGCTGCAAGTGTTTAGGAAATCCACCCCACATCTGGACAATTAAACTGCCTGGAGATGCTCCAGCACTGGGCTTTGAAGAAAACACTTTAAATGTTGAAAGAAAACACTGATAAGCCAAAAATAGGGAGATGGGTGGATTCTATCAACTTTCATAAATCCAAGATCACCTACATGTGTATTTAATTGCAGAAGCAGTTTCTGTTCTGCTTTGAATTGCATTAATCTGAAACATTTTTATTGTTCCTCACATTTACACTCTGAGATTTTGCCCTGATGTACTTTTTTTTTTTTTTCATTAATAGGATTTCAAACTGCTGAGACAACTTTCAAGCAAGATAATTGTTGGGCTGTGCCGCTACATACCATATTCATCAGTTTATCTATGAAAGGCTTTAATAAATAGCATGACATTTCAGAGCTTTCCTCCTTATGGGAAATGGATAAGCCCCATATTCCCTTCCTGTCCCCTTTTTAAATTGCTCTTTTGGCTTCTTGGTTTTGCTGGAGGGTTTTAGCCCTGTTGTGAGTGCATGCTGTGGTAAGAATGTTTTTCCACTCTCTTTAGTGTGAAATTCCAGGTACAGTATTATGTCACATCAGATCTCTGTGAAAAAATGTATCTTGGCTCTAAAAAGAAAAGATTAATGGAAAAATCATTCTCAACCTGCCAGGAAAATACTTTTTTCCCCTTCAGCATGAAAACAAAGTGTGGAGTCAGCTGAGGGATCTAAGGATTATAGGGAAAGTAATGTTCTGAGCTTTTCTTAACCTCTGTCCCCAAATTATCTAAAGGCTCTTGGAGGAAGTAGAACAAAATAAAGAAAATCAACTTTATTCCGGTTTACTTCTGTATAACAAAGTCCTTTATTGGTGGTGTTTTACATTGGTATAAACGTTAAGGTTGCTTTTAGCAACAGTGTTATTTTCAGCAATTATGTCTAGCAAAAAAAAAAGCTTTAAAAATACCTGGAAAATACAGAACACCTTTGGCTCCAGAGGCACTCTGTCCTTTATCAGTCTAGCAGCCACAGGAAGTTTCTAGCGCTAAGTAAAAGCAATGAATTATAACATAGGCAAGCCTAGATCTTTACTGTCATATTTTATTAAACTGTCCACAGTGCATTAAACCTCAGAAAAAACAAATAAACATGGAGGGGGAAGAGGGGAAAAAAAAGGACTGACACAGCAACTTTTACATTCTTGCACACAAATAGCAAGTACTTGGCTAGAAGGGTGTATTCAGCTGAGGGACGCATGGAGCAAATCTGAATAACCTGCCAACATAAAACAAAGCGGGTAGTATAGCACAAAGATCTGCTCCAGCACTTACTGAAAACAACAGGAACCTTAACACCGCTTTGAAGGAGAATTTGATAAATGCCCAATGTGGAGCTGACCAAGGAGAAATGAAGTGTGGCAGCCAGGTTTTTTTTTTCAGAGCAAATGAATGCTACAAAGCGTGATGAAGCAGAAGACAATAAGGACTTAGAAGGCTAAATACACCAACAAGTTATAAAAGCAACCCTGCAACCTACCCTTCTCTTTTGAAAATGTCCTTATGCTGGGTGACAGCAAACTAGGGGAGCAAGTAGGGGTCAGAAAAGAGAAATATTATCCCAGTCCTAGGAGAGATTCCCATCTTAGCATGTGTTATACTCTTGATCAATCCAGCACACACACAAAAAAGATCTTGGCAAAAGACTGAACATTTCAATTGGATAAATTATTTCCACATTTAATCAGCCAAGACTGAGCTGTATTTATTAGTGAGCGCAAAATTTCTGGAAATTTAAGGAGGCTGCTTATGTCATTGTCTTCTCTAATGCTATTAAAACATTGCTACGTTATCACTATGGAGTCTTACAAAACATTTGTTGTGTGGAACAGGACTCGAAAGTCATTAATTTTAACCAAATTTGGATGTAAGGAGACTGTTTTTCATAACTGAATTAGGATGTTTTCCATGATCTGTCAGGCCAGTTCCAGAGCTCAACTCTTATGCTGTTTCACTTGTCAGACTCCTGGAGAAGAGCTGCACAAATAAGAAGCACCTGAGGATGACAAGGGAAGCCTCAAATCAAAGGTGTTATTTTAGGGTAACCTAAATGAAACATGTTAAGTTTTGATACAGGAGTTAATAGCCATACTGTTTTGTCTTTAGTCAACAGATTGTTTCAGTCAACCTGAAGCGAGATGTTTTGTTTTGGGAGTGCAGGAGGTGGTAGGTTCTTCACTTAAAAATGTTTTTCAGGTATAGCAACTAGATTTTGTTTCAAAATAACAAACGGATACTAGAAGAAAATACTGACACTAAACATCTAGATTTCTTTTTCAGCCATCTTAAAACGCTGGTTCTATGAATTGACAAATCCAAAGATCATTTTCTTTGCCTTGAATCTGCATTTTTTGGTCACATTTGACCAACAAATACAAACCCATCACCACGATCCACCCTTGAGAAAGCTTCCCATACAGAATTTAAGTCAAAAGGATCATCCTCAGTGACAGGAGAAAAGGCCTAGACCTCTCCTTTTTCAACTTCGTCATTTGCTTCCATTTTATTTGAACTAGTAACAGAGTACTTTAACAAATTTTCAAGCTAAATTAAGCCTCAGTAATTCAGAAGTTCTACTGTGTAGTGAAGCAATGCTGTAATTGACAGATCAGTCTACATTTAAATTAGCTCCAGGGAGGATTAGTTATGTGAGGATTAAATCCTTTCATATCTGACCCAAATCCCCCCAAAATTAATATTAGTTCCCTAAGTCAGCTGGTTTAAAATGTACTTTGATCACCTGGGAAACTTGTCTCTACTTCTGACTGATAGGATTGCTGCATTAAAAACAAACTCGTTGCTCTTCTCGTTGACCTGGCCCCTGAAACATGACATGAGCCTTGTAACTCCACACAAATGCAGAGACTCATGTTGTAAATCCATGCAGCTACATATTCTGTATAATCTGCAAATGAATTCTTACCATCTTCCTTTTTTCTTGATTTATTTGAAAGCCAAAATGCAGGATTCTTGCTTAAAAAAGAAAAAAAAAAGGAAGAAGAAAAGAATAAAGGCAGAACATTCCAGGGTGGTCCTAATCTTCTCATCTTGAATTTATATTTTCATATGTCAGGGATGGAACATATGGGCAGAGTGGAATGTCAGACAGGCAGAGTATTAGGAACAGACAGAGTAGCACAAACCAAGCTACCTTCATGTAACTAATTTACTATGTGTTAAACTGGATCAAATTCCTACAAATGTGATGTTAAACACTTACGTATGGCAGTATATTTTTATGGAACAGGATTAAGAAATGATGTAAATTTCCAAGCATAAAATTTTGGCTAATCAAAATCTTTTGGCAAGTTAGCCTTTTTCATTTTGACTGAACACTCCTTATTATCACTTTGTCTCCAGAAAAGACTGTATCTTCATATAGATCACTTGAAAATTGAATGGATAATTTATTTTCCTGATACAAAGAATTTCCCTGCACCACCACCATCCCCATTTATTTCCATGTATTTTATTACATACAAATTAAGTATTTTTTTATCAGGAACAGACCTTATATGTGAAATACAAACACTGCACTTAACTAAGTTTCCTTAACTTCTGACCTATTAGCAGCAAAAACCTGTCAAAAGATCCCGAGTAGAGGAACATTTCTGTTTAAAGAGGAATGCCAGCACCTGACCAGATGTGCAGATTTTGGGGAAGAAGGGGTTACAGCAGTATATAGCAGATTATAGCAGTTTCCAAAGTTATAGGTGGAGATGTCATCATCCAAGTCTCTAATAATGTGTTCCAAGGTAAAGAAAAGAACGTGATATGGTACAGCTCTGGCTCTGCTGTTTCCTCCTGTCTTCACACAACTCAATCCTCAGCTTCAGTGCTGTGACTGGAGCTATCCCTTTTGATCTGACCAGCTGAAATCCATGCTCTTGTCTAGTCTAGCCAGAAGGAAAAGTGGAAGTGGACTGAGACATCATCAGACTAACTCCCTCTACGTAAAAATACATTCAATATCTTTTTTTCTTACTCGTAGGAAGCTCTGAACCACCCACTCACTTATCTAAACATCTTTCAGCTTGCTTTTGGACTATATGCCTCCAGATCCAAGTGCTTCAAGTCAGGAGTGAACACCTCTGGCCAGATGGAGGCCCATAATTCATTGTTTGGTGAGATCTTTCCTTGTCAGGTTGCGCAGAGCAGCATCCCTGCAGAGGTGCAAGGATAGCACTGCCATCCTGCCCTGCTCCCAGCTGTGCCAAAGGCCAATAATCTATCTGCGTGAGGCTGAGCCCAAGCACATCTATCCCACTGTCCCTTTTCTTACGTTTACATGCACAGTCCCTCTCCTGTTTTCTAATTCTGGCCCTGCTTTCTCATTGATTACAGGAGTGGACTTCCCCAAGGGCTTCAGTTGCCAGATGGTAACTGATCTTACACTGTTCATTTTTAAACAAACTTGAGGAAAACCATCAACTAGGGAACCAACTGTGAACCACTAGGCCCACCCAAGGTAACCAAGAAACATTGTACTTCTGAGCTAGGATCTTCAGCCATACTTTTTGCCCCAACAAAAGCAAATTATGGCAAGTCTTTGTGTAGCTGGCAAAAAAACCAAACCACCAAACTTGAAAACCTTCCCTATGAAGCACAGCTGAGATGCCAGGGTGGGTATAGGAAGCAACCCAGAATTGGTACAATCACACTTGTAGCAAAGTGCAAATGAAACCACCAGCTCTTTGAGGTGCCCTGGCCTGCTGCCACACAACTTGGGGCCCTGCAAAGCCCACTAACAGCAGAAAGCATGAGCAAGAATGCAAATGCTGCTCTTGGTCCTGGAGAAATTTTCTGTTTGAATGGTCTCACCTGGCCAGTCCTTCTCTTGTGTCCGAAATACAGGAATAGAGGGGCAGTGCTGCTTTCTGGAAGCAGGCAGCACTTGTAGAAACTGCATCATGAGCAAAACAAGGAATGTTTCTTTGTTTTGTAGGAAGAGGAGGAGGAATGGTGGGAAGAAGTTGGCTCTAAGGAAAACCATATGAGCGGAAAGGAAGGAATAATTTAGTTTTCTTTACTAATTAAAAAAGTGTGCTACAGAACATTTAGATTATGAAAAGGGCCATGTCTCTGGGACTGCCTATTTTGACTTGTGTAACGCTCTTGAGCATGAAGGATGTACTACAGGCAAAAGACTCAGTGACTTAAAGTCACACCTGCCACATGACATTCACCAAAATGTCTGGGCACACAGGACATGGAGAGGCTTTGTCAATAAAGCTGTACTGATGGGCAGAGACCACCAGAATGTGAGTTGCACTTACAGATTGAAAATGGAGGCAAGTGGATGCACAGGGAAAAACTTCTGTTGTGCAGCAGATGTTTTCAGCCTGCTCAGATGGAGGCTTCTTCCAGCTTACAAATCAGGGAGGCCAAGCTGAGGGGACACAGAGCAATTCCGGAATTCATAGTCCTGTAGACTAATTTTTCTACTGGGGAAAATAGCTGGGGTGTGTTTGCTTGCACTTTGGGATGTCTTACTTCCCTCCTCCTCTCATGATTCCTGTCCTGTAAATGTTTTTACTGCTGCCGCTTAATGAATTCACTTTAGCCTGGCAACTTACCTGCTAATGCAGTTTGAGCAGCAGATAGTTGATATTTACCAGGCTAGAGTTAAAAATAATTCAACATTACATTTGAATGTTGAATCCCAGGTAAGCAGTCAACACGAGAGCATAGTCCATAAGTAAGAACAGATGCAAAATTAACCTGATACATTTTTTTCAGTTTCTTTCCCTATGACTTCTCTATATTTTCTACTAAACTCTAGCTCTTCCCATCTTTCCCCTGCTGCAGAGAATGACACCTGCGTGCCAAGCTCACAGGCAAAACTGCTTTCATTGGTCTTTCAACTGATAAAAACAGCAAAGTGTCCATCCATACTTGCAGTCCCAGGAGTCACTGTAATGACAATGCTATGTGTGATCAAAACAGTGCCAGGAGGTGCAGGCCACAGTGTGACTAGAACAGGATGTCCCTAAGTGACTGGTGGTCAGAAAGCTGGAGCGCACACCACAAGAAACACTCCTGTATGCCTCAGTATCTTTGCTTTTCTTGCAACAGAAGGACTTTTGTTTGATCTACCATGGCAGTTCCTATGGCTTTCTTTATGTTTTCTTAACTGCCTATTCACACAGCAGCACAAGCTGCCAAGGGAGAATGCCCCAGAGATTGATCTTAGCTAGCTTGGATTAAAAATTCATTTAAGCACAATACTGCCCAAGTACTCATGCTTGTTGGCTTGTGGCTCAGTTCCTGCTCTGAAGCACTACTTCTTTATTATCAGACTTAATTCTTAAAAACTACATCAGTACAAAAGAGGGATGAATGCACCAGAATTTCTCCTGTAATCCATCTTTTTAGAGCTTTTCCCCACAATTACAAACATCATATCTCATCCCATTTGATTTTACACCCCTGTCTCACTGCTTTTCTTTCTGTCCTTGCAAGGAGCAAGAGCAGGGCAGCCCCAGGGTAAAAAACAGGGCAACCCTGAGAAATGGCTATCTGAAAAGGACACCATAGGACCAGAAGCCCAAGAGTTTCCCTTAAGGACTTGCACAGGCTGCATCTGAGGTTACCTTTCCGCACATCAGGCACAACCTATGATAACAAGCTTAGCCAGCACTGCGAGGGCAGATCCAAACACCTCCTGCCACGTGCATCGCTGCTGCTGCAAGCGTCCTCAAGGAAAGCTTTGCCCCCACTTACAGTCCAGCAAATCCACTGTCACTTCCTTCTTTCAGTAATACGGAGGTGCAAAAGAAGACACATTTCTTCTTATTGGGAGCATCAACTAGTTAATACACCTTCCTAGCTCAAAACAGTACAAAAGCATAGAGGGCAGCTACAGGAAGACTCCTTAGGCCTGTTGCTGTAGGTGTTTGCTCATACTGGGAGTGTCAATGACTGCCAGATTCCCAGTCCTCCCCAAAATACAGGCTGAGAGGAAAGGGAGGGCCAGCAGGGACCCGGGGTAGGAGAAAAGCTGTATCTATCACAGCAAGACAGCTTAATATTTTCCCCCGGAGGGAAGCTTGTCTCTCCTTCAATGTACTGTCACTGCAACCACAGGGGCCAGGACAGTTCAGTCTGGTTCAAAGATGTCCCTCCACTCTTGTACCCAAATCTCTGTCCTTGACTAGGTTTCTGCAGTCCAAGAGTGGCTTGATCTGCCATTTATTTCTGTCCTGCAACCTGGAGAGCCAAGAGAGGCAATTCTAAATATCTCAACTGGCTGGCTTAAAGGGTGTTTGTTGTCATTAAGGAGAGGATAGAAGTGGCTCCATAATGTCCAGAGAGAGTTTCTTCAGGAACATTTCCCTCATTTTCTAGGTCATGTATCTGAAAAACACTCACTGGATATTAAAAATATAAACATTTGTTAGATAATAAATCCCAGACTGTACTTTCTTGATAAATTAGATGATTTTGTGAGGACTCTTCAGTGACAGAAGGCAGATTATTTCATGATGTCGTCATTTGTTTTGAGCTTTGCTCTTTTTTTACCTGGTTTCCCTAGACCCTGGCTCTATGAATGAGAAAAAAACCTCTCTAATTGTCCCTTGTGCAATCTTAAGGAAGAAATTCAAGTAACTGGTAAAGTAATAAATCCTTACTACAGATCATCACTCATTTTTCCTCTGAATATATTTAAGACTTTTACCACTAGTTGGAGTGGGAGAAAGCAAAGGTTAGTGCAATTCCTCTGCTTTGTTACCACAACAGACTGCAAAAACAATAAGAAGTTAAAAAAAATCCCTCCCTCTATCCAGCTATTGCACTAGTCCAAGTCTATGCAGTGGGACTGTGAGTCAGTCACCAACAGCTCTACAAGGATGTAGAAATAGCTCTGTACTAGCAAAAGCAATTCTGTTGCTCAGGATGACAAATTCACGAAACATCTGTGAAAGTTCACGAAACAACATGCCACTTTGGGACAAACAGACTTTCTTCTGAAGTCCCACATTTCAGAGAAAATGTTTGCTTCTCAGCACATGCTGCCAAAAGTTATATTAAAACTATTATACAATAAAAAAGAAAAAAGTTAATACAGCGTAGTGCTGGTTTATTTAGGTTTTTTTTAGCAACCTCAGAAGGGCAGTTGTATTATTTTAAGAAAACAGCAAGCCAGCAGCCAGATTTTAGCATATGCTCCTTGCATCCAAGCCAGATCTGCTTTTTACCCATCTCTGCTGTCCCTTTCCCCTCTGCATAACCTGCCCAGCCCAGGGTCTGGAGGCTGCATAGTTTCCACATCTCTCCCTTTTCCATTCTGGAGACTGTTCCCAACAAACCAAGACAGCTTTGAGGGTGTCTACAAAGAAAACAGGCTAACTGAGGGTAGGGGTGAGGTGAGAGGCGAGAAAGACCCTTATAGCAGGACCTGAAACAAGCTAGCTCAGGCATCTGAGTGCCCACTGGGAAGGGAATGTCTGTCGCCTTTGGAGAGCAGAAAGAGATTGTGCCTCTGGGACGAGTGGGCTGGGAGAGGACTGCAGATCACCATGTAGCAATTTCCAAGTAGAAATCCACTCCTGTGGGTTTTAACAGGGGAGGGGACAATCTGGCCCAGGTTTTAAAAATCCTTTTAAATCCCTTGGAATGTAGTTTTCCTTTCTGTTTTGTCACTTACAATTAGAATTATAGGTGGTGTTACTGCTTCATCCATTGTTACACCAGGCTAATACTTTCCACCATACCCACCGTTTCCAATTACTTGTAACTTTGTCAGACCTTTAACTTTTAAGGGCTGAAATCTTCCATGCCCTTTGTCTGCCTGAGGTTGATTAGGAAATATCCCCAAAAGGTCAGATGCTTTCCAAAACCAAAAACTAGCAACAAAGGCAGACTTCCCCACGCGCTCGTGAAGATTACTGCAAAGGTTCAGAGCAGGAAGCTGAAATCTGGCAGAAAGACAACAGTGAAATTGGAAAGATGTGTTGCACCATCTCATTGATGGCTCTTTTTGATTCAGTTGTTGGGGCCTTGATGAGCAAGGTACTAATGCCTGCCCCCTCCTTGCGTTTGATCAGTTCCAAGTTCTGCTGTCACTGAAGCAGACCGTGGCTGGTGGAAGCTCAAGCTCCTGCCACACACATCCACAGCACTGGTGAGCCTAGTGCTGTTCAGAAGGGACCATGTGGAGTTCTCATGCTATACAGGAGAGACAACATGTCATGCACTGTGCCAAAATCTTTTTTAGGCTGATGCAGTGGTCAGTGCTGCAGTGCTAGAGCAGCTCTGCATCCCCAAGTCACCAGGCAGAGCCAGGTCTGAACCATTTCATTTGCATTATAGCCACAACCCTATCTGTAGAACTAGGGAGGATGCACATCACAATTTTATCAACCATTGCTGCGGGCACAGCATGCTCTTATTTTAAGTCGCATGGATGCCAAGCTTGTCCTGTTCTTCCCTGGTGTGCAGTGGGATCATAGGCCTTTTGCACAGTGGGAATATTTGTAACTAGCTACTTCAGAAGACTGGCTGCCCAAATGACCTTCCAGGACTAGTTCCCCTCCCACAGAAAACATATTGCCACCGACTAGGTGCACTATGCAGAGCAAGCCATGCAGCAGTAGATATTCCTGAGCTGTGTTTCCACGTTCTCATTTCCCAAATGAACCTGGTGATTAGTAGATGATCTCTTAAGGGATTTAACACTCATTTTCTAAACCTTATTGCTAACATCTCTCATAGAAGTCAAGGTTGGAATGTGCTCTTCATACTTACTCAGTGGAAGGAAATGGAAACTATAAGCAGGGCATAGTACAGTTTGGAAAAGGAACAGAAAGCACCAGGCAGACCCCTCCCATGGGCTTGTTCTTTGAGGAGCTTTCAGTGAAGCCACCAGAGTAGAAACAGCCAAATAAACTCTGGGCTCACAGTCCCTCCGTAATATTTCCTGAATTGCTTTGGACTGAAGGACCAAAGGACTAAGCCCACCTGCAAAGGTGCCACCATCACGCAGCTGCAGCATTTCTACCAGGTTCTAGGAGATCTGTGGTTTTTAACATCTAATCTGCCTCCCAGCCTCAGGGCTGGACCCAAGAGATTAAGTCCCCCAAGCTCTACTGAGCTTTGCGCCACCTATATGTGGAGGAGGCAGCGAGGCAGAAAAAAAAAGTCAAGTAAAAGATGTTCTTAATGTTGCTGCTTCATATGTGCACATTAATAATTTTTAAATCATTTTTAAATGACACAATCATATTTTAAATGGGATTTAAACAAGCACAAATAAAAAATTCCCTTTGCAAATGTGAATGCTCCAAACATCTAGGACTGTATGCCCCGTTAGCTTTTAAGGAAATACAGGCTCATGAGCACAAATATTATTGTTGAAAATGAGATCTAAGTCACTTAGATCTTAGAAAGTCTTATGCACAGCTTTCAATTACATGCTTGAATCACTAAAGTGTATATAAAAATAACATTATTAATGTATATAAATAACTACTTAGTGGATGCACATGTTCACATGTATTTAATTTAATTTTAAGGTGGCTTTTGCATACTATCTGCTTCCTCTGTGGCTAGGACTGAGCTAAGACATTGATGTGGAATTTCCTTGTCTTCAGCTTCTTGTAACTTTCTTCTTAGGACAGGTGTTTGCTTGCACCTCAAAATTCTAATAGCACCCATTATAGATTGGAAAAATTATTCACTTTCAGCTACTTTCTAATGTTATCCAAGCACTTTAAAAAAATTACTCCAAAAATATTATTCAAAAAATTAGCTTCAAGTAAGGATTTTTTTTTTTGAAGGAAGAGATCTGCTGAGAAAACTGTGCTGTTTTAACACCCAGATATGTAGATCTATACTGATAAACTGCTTGGAGTGGTAGGGCTTATTCACATATAGGCTGGGACATCCTGTCATATACAATTTTCTTGTCTCTCAGCACTCACTACACACACATTTCTGTTGTTTCTTAACCGTTTACACTGTACTTTATTGAGGAACAATAACTGAGTAATTCTTTGCATCACTTTTGAAGGGAATAGATTTTAAAGGTTTTGAAGCAAGATTTTTTTTTCTGTATTTGACCAGCACCAATAGCACAATCCAGCTTGAAGACTTGGCTTCTACATTGCAATTACTTTACAGACTACAGAATAGACCAAGATACACTTGAAAGTTGAGATGCAGGTAATCAAATACCAAAGAAAAATGTGATTTTTTTCCCCAAAATATTTAGATCTTTATAAATTTGGAAGGTTTCTCTAGCATCAATAGCTAATAGGCCACACCACTGACTTGTACTGCAAATATTACACTTGGTTGTATAATAGAGAATTACCATGACCAGGAAAAAATTTAATTTCGTTTTTACTCCTGGCCCTGTGCTTGTTTCTGCAGATCAGACCGATTTAAAAGCCAGTGACCTTGGCTAATTTGTGAAGGACCATTAACATTCAGGCAGAAGTGTTCCAAATATCCATCTACCACTAACTGGCCAAAAGAAAGGAGAAAATCATAAAGTGCACATTAGGGTTGAAAAAGAGAGAGGGGGAAAAAAATTTAAAAAAAAAAAAAAAAGAGAGATGACCTCAATCCTGAGGAAGGAAAGACAATCAAGAGAAACTGGAGCAGGAATAAAATACTATAAGCAGTGAACTGTGTTCTTGAATGCTTGGCAAACTTGTAAGGTAACCTGGAGATCAAAGAATATAGGGATAAATAAAAGCTCCCTATTTATGGTTGCTTAAAGAATAAAAAAGGCCATAGATGTAAAAATAAAGACCAAGTGAAATATGAAAAATGCATTATGATTCAGCACTAGAGCCAATGTATTCCAAGCATTGGTGGCATAAGTATTTGCTCACTCTTTAAGAAGCTGCAAAACACAAATAGATCTTCAAATAGAAAAAGAGATTCCCCAAGTCCCCCTCTATTTCTTCTAAGACTTCAGTGAGAAGAATTCCATCCACTGACCCTCAACCTCAGCCCACCTTCCCAGCACTAAATGCCTTTTGGAAACCTAACTTTGAACTTTACCACCTTCATGTTTGATAAATTATTCTACACAGTAATTTTGCCTCAGCTACTCTATTACAAGTTGTTGGTTAAATTGGGCTGCTTTACAAAGTACTTAACACACTTGTCTATTCTATCCTTGACAGGGTATTGGAGATCATCTCACTGACTATCCTGTTGAAAAAGTCAAACTCGGAAGTTTTAGCAGGGGATGGGTCAGGGAGTAGAGGGACAACACAAATTCTTTGTGCAGGAAGGACCATAATTTGAATCATGACCTGGAAAACATGCATTTCAATTTTACAATTTTACACATTTTACAACAATTTTATGAACTTTACAACAATTTTACAAACAAATCAGACACTTTGGTAGAGAAGACTGCTGAGAAGCCTGACCTACCTTTAGCTTCCTTTCTTC